>JNDP01001291.1:0-262210 GCA_000696975.1 Apophysomyces trapeziformis B9324
TACCCCTCATGGTTTATCTACAGGTGTGCAACAGCTGCCTTAAGAGAGGGCTGGAGAAAGTCACCACATCCGATTCTGTGTCCCACCATGGTGTAGTAGTTTGCAAACACTGCCGTACACTATGGCAACGAGACATTAATTCGGCAAAAAACATGTTCTATATTGCAAACTCGGTTTGGCGCGGACAAGGTCGCCTCACAGAATTCTGCCGTCCGGCTAAAAACGATATCGCCACTACGAATGTGGTTTCCTCGTAATGAGGCTTTAGATCTATACGCCTTAAACGGTAAGTTCAATACTTTAAATTCACGTTTTTCTAACGACTGGTGTTTTCACCTTGCCCAACTTTTTCTTGCGCATATCATCTGGGTATGTAAGAAAATATTATCCTGGGGAAGCAATGTTCTCACAAGCCCTTTATCTATATCATTTCCAGTTGACGAAAGTTTGTTTCGTCAATTAACGCAAATTATTTCCCTAAATAACGCAAATTGTTATGCAATAAACAGTAGCAGGGTTAGCTCGACATGGCCTCAATATGATGTTGGACGGCTTCACTCATTATCACTCGTGCAGTCACAAAAATGGCATGGTGACACCGCTTGGAATTTTCGGGAGATGCCCGAAGCTGTTTCTTTGTCATGGTTGATCGATCAAATGAGAATGGCCATGCTTTGGCAACAAAACATGATATTGAGAAGGATCGTTTAAAATCATTATTATTTCAGGCAACCATACTGGTTGGCAATATCACCTCAGAGAAACAAGGTGCTGGAATGAAGCTGTCAAAAAATACAAAAGAGAACAGGAAGTTGACTCCATGTCTCCAGAGATTTCTTTAGAAGAACAATTGACTTCACGTCTGCAACAACTCAGAGTAGCCAAAAATGAGGAAGAAACTGCTGAATTGCCACAATATCAGAGTAGTCAGGAAGCGTTTGTTGATGCTTGTTTGAACATGCTCATTACCATACAAGATGCCTTACTCTCCGTCATTACGACCGGCGGTGAGTTAGCCTTGTTATCCGAGAATCCCAGCTGATTGAGGAGTTATCTTATTATTTCTATTCCTCAGGGAACCAAGCTGTATCAGACAAAGATATCCTCGGAGTAAGAGATCTGCGCTTAATACATACCATGTTGCAAGTTATTGTATCCTGGGGTCTTTATCCATGTTTTCTACCGGGCGTGGGCGTGCCTCTCTCAAAACGCGTAAAATCCGGTTATACCAATCACGGTAAACATTCTCTTTTCCTTCTTTAGCGCCATTGTCTTTTCCGAATACTATACTTAATGCAATCCGATGATAGAGCTGCTCACTCGTGTCGATGACGAGGATGACAGACTTGCTCGAGATCATTCATCTTCCTCAGACAACACACGTCGACTGATATACTGTACAACCCAATTGACAGACCTTCTATTGAAAAGTCATCAAGTCTCAGCTGCAAAAGGCTATACTACAGCGGCATCCATTATCATGGCACGGCATTTGCCAGATCTATTTGCTGCCTTATTACAACTGGCTTACGCTCCTATTACCGGAACAAAATCAGTAGCCAGCGCAACCGAATTAAAGCCGATGAGTCCAGCGGATATGGGAAGATCCGTAGCGTCGCCATCTGTACCTACTGGGACTTCTAGGGAGGAACGTGAAAAATGTGCACGTCTCTTCATGTGGCTGTTTGAGAGGTATGTGTATAGGAAATACTTGTCATCTATTAGTAGGGGTCTAATACAATTGAATAGATCCGATACTTATCGTACCATGGAAGCGCTGATGCTTCTCCTAGGTACTTCGCCATTGCATCCTGTGCCACAATGGCTAAGGAATATTTGCGGTCGTTTCTTGTCGCGGATACTTTTAAGACCAAACGGCGTAGCTATTGTTCTTGAGTTCACGATTGGCGGTGTAGATCAAGGTAGTTACAGTTGTTATGGATGCCATTTCCCCCATCATACTAAACCGTTTTGCGTAGTACAACTACCTCAGCTGGAGAAAGTAGCCAAGCTGATTTTATCTGTTCCACAGCAAATGCCATCGGTAGAGGTATGCTGAAATCAAATTATACCTTACAAGAAGTAACCAGATCCTTTTCAGAGTTACTACGGTTTAATTGCTCCTCAGCTTCTCGTTTTACTGAAGGAGGTAGTGCACAGCAAACAACAATCACCTAAGAGTCAGGCAGTGACCTATCTTATTGGCCGAATGATTACCAAACACACCAGCTTAGCTAAAGAGTATATTGTGGATCAAATTGTCGGGCCGCTATTAAAGTACTGGAATCAGGATGAATATGCGACAGAAGACAAGGATGGCCCCGGAATGGATCCACAAGTAATGACTGAAGAAGATGTGTACACTATGTTACATACTCTACACAACGTTATGGTAGGTGGCGAGCCATCACCTATCGTGATCCAAACATTTCTGGCTTCCTCTATCCCTCCACTGTACCATTTGTACGAATACACCGTTCAATCAAAATCAGGGCTTCGGGAGACGGTACTAGATTTGCTCATAACTTACTTTCGGATCATGACGCCAAAAGAAGCGATTGATGATCTTAAAAAGATACTATTTGATGAAAGGGATTTGAGTGGTGCAAGGGTAGCCTATTTTGCACCAGGCGCCACGGGAGGCGTTTCCGTACGGTTACGAAGGTAAGGCCGTTGGTATTTCTTGATTAGGTTGCTGAGCTGATTTAGAGCGCCACAAGTGATTGCTGGCAATCGATTGCCTGTCGACACCCAACTAGTGATTGAATTTCTTCGAGCTGTGGATAATGCTGACTTATGTGGCGATTTCTTCATTTTCCTTTTGAACGAATATTCCTCCTCACAGACCATATCTCGCAATGTAGACCCAAAGATGTAGGTTTGATCTGTAGCCTGACAGAAAGATGACTTACGTGATAGCATTAAGTATGTTGATAACGCTTCATCTTATTATTGGCTTGTTGGATACGCAAGGACCTGAGATATTGAAGAAACCTACACAAGTGATCGCATTTGCGAATAATATAGTTGTCGAATATGCGGATCGCATGAACAAACCAAAAAGAAAGAACGAAAAGCGAGAGGACGTGAAGTTTTCCGATTTGGCAAACATTGTATCTGAAGATGATCGAGAGGTCAACGACAATGCATACGATGAGACATTTTCTGCGGAGGATGACTTTGAAGCTTTGATACTGGCAACGAGTCTTTTGCGAGCGGTGATGCATGGTAAGTTTACTAGACTATGAAGATGCGTTTTGTTCAAGAAGATATTAAGGCACAAAGCAGAGAACGAAAATTTGGACCATCAAGCTACTCAGCTGTTTGAATCTGTTTTGGGACCTTTGAAGCAATTGGAATCACATCCATTGGAGTTAGTTCAAGAATCTGTGCATGAAATTATATTGGCAATTACTTCTTATTTATCTTCGCAACGATTATCAGGAAAAAAGGACAAGGCTGGATCAAAAGAAGAAGCTTCTAAAGCCAGATATCGCGACGCCATGAAGAATTTACAGGACGATTTGTTGCCCGTTCGTGCTCATGGCATAGGAATATTAAAAGAAATGGTACTTGAAAAAGACCCATTGGTTTCTTCAGGAGAAGGTCTGAACACCGTACTGGACTTGCTTATACATCTCGTACAAGATGAAGATAGGTGAGAATGCATGACTGGAGCTACGTTGGATACACATCATTTAATACCTATCCAGCTTTATTTATCTCAACGCTATTAAAGGACTCTCAGCACTGACTGATGTTCATGGAAACTTGATTATCATAAAACTAGGCGATATATACAGCGATGAAAACGAGAAACTAGATAACCGACTACGCATAGGCGAAGCGCTATTACAAACGGTTCAGCGATGTGGGGATGCGTTAAGTAAATATGGTAAGGCAAAAGCAAAGGCGGTCAAAACTGATTGACTAAGTTACATTGTCCTTACAGTAAACGCGCTTATCAAGCCACTAGAAACAGTCCTTGCGCGCCGAACAGTCAACAAACATCTTCGTGTATCTGCTCTATCTATTATGAGCATGGCGTGTCAAACATGCCCCGTGGCACTTACAGGATTACTTGAAGAGCTGACAACCTGGGTATTAAATATATTAGAGTTCGAAAAAGCGCCTGAAATACGAAGAGGTATGCGTTAGATTCGTTGCTCTCATGTACGGTTTGCGTAACGTGAATGTTCCCTGCTTTTCTCTCTAGCCGCGACTGTATTGATCTTATCCCTATTCCGTGGAATGGCTTCCGAGACTTTGTATGAATTTCCTGTGACTAATTTACGACGAGCCTACCGTACATTACGCTACATTGAGGACACTGATCCAGACGAACTGACAAGGTATCAGGCCAGAGTAGCGTTGAGCGACTTGGACATGATCATGCGAAACGAAATATTTCAAAAGCAGGAATCTTTTTTTAAAAAATAGCAGTAGCACATAATACCAAAAGTCTTGAACAAAAACATAATTCAGCAAACATAGATTCGATTTTCCTGTTGGCGTTAAGATGTTTAGAGACGGGCACATATGACCTATAAATGAACGCATTCTTGGTAGGATGGGTATGATGTAATATTATTTCAGGCGATTCCGACGGAATTACCATGACAAGGAATTGCAGTTACTTTCGGTGATGACTTTGCATACATACAATATCGTTATTTGTGGCACTGGCCACCAGTAATGTAGGACTGCCCGTACCATTTCTGCCGTTCCGCATAGATATGCCTTGAACAAAAGACGCAAAGTGCATATTTTGATGTTTGACAAACGTAGAGAAATCAGAAAAGATGTTCAGCTGCGTCTTTACTATCCTAGATGACCAATGGTTATCCAAACAATTACTATATTTGGGAAGCGATGAAAAGTTTAGGAGAAGTGCTGTTGTGTTTTGAAACTCGAGCAAAATGTGCTGCTATGGCAGTTTAGTGTTTAGAGGCTTTGATGTAACGCTTGTCCAAATACACTTGCATCGGCTAAGGATCGGCATATCATTCCTTTTCACCGTTCGTTTAAGAAAAGAAATTAGATGTTGTGCAAGTTTGCCATTCATCATCAGACCCGTTATCTCTGACACTCTATCAGTGACAAAGCTAATCTAAAATTGAGTTGTTGTGCGTGTCTTGTTAATTATTTCTGATGTAACAATGCTTAGCTCCTGAGATTTGTATCACCAGCAAATCGTTTTCTTTTTTCTATCGTGAGCGGAGGGTGGCCCCTCACTTGCTTGGAAAGGCTCTGTGTATTTTTTCCTTTTTTGTTTCTTCTTTTTATGGAGCGGAGTGCGCAGATGGTGCGAACAATTGCTCTATCAAATCTGCGGGGGATGGTTCGTCCGTATTTCTATAACAAGGTGCTATTGGTCTACAGGGCTGAAGAACGTTGATCGAAACAAAGGACTTAGTATAAGTGAAGAATCGTCGACTGGAAATGAGGCTACTTACGAGGGATTTAATGGATTGTGATCTTCGTATAGCTTTTTGATGTGTACCAGCGGAGAAATTTGTTTGTGGGTATGGTTCATGAAGAAGTTGTTGTTCGGATAGGACGGAGGGCAGCTTGAATTGTTTGTTCTTTAGTGGAGGACTGGGAATAAAAAGGTGGGATCAGCTGTGTACATAAACGGATGACACGCACGTTTGAAAATGTATCCCGCCTGCGGATATTTGATTCATGCGTATTGCGAGCTGCGCGGTTTCGTGAACAGGTTTTATTGCCCTTGGTGAGCCGACACGTGAATTATTCATCCATTTTTTTTTACCTTGAGTGTGGAGTTAAACTTGGACTGATGCAGTAGAAAGCGTTCTATCGCACATCCTGACCCGGCATACTCCGATAGATTAATCGTCAAGCTCCCAATAGAAACCACGTCTTTGCCACCACCCTGTTCCTGGAACACTTCGAGTTTCAGCTCGCAAGATCCTAGTAGATGCTGTTTGCTGACAACTAGTTGCGTTACGGTATTAACGGGATGGTTCCAACGAACACAATGGTCCTTTATCGGTATCCTATTTAATTTACAAGAAGCTTACTTCGTTTTGTTTCTCTGACCGGCTCGTTATTACCTCGCTGTCGAGCCGTTACTATGGCAATGTTTTAATCTCCAAGTAACAAAGAAAAGACCGCTAAGGAGTGGAACGTTAACAAGATCGCGTATGGTTAGGTCAATCGCAAAGTCCACCTTGCGGTGCTTGGAGACAAAGAGATTGGTCAATGGCATTTCGCATAGAAATGAGGAAAAGACAAAGAGTATGAAGAAGAAAACGGACAGTGAGCCTTTAAAGGAGGAGAGAGGAAGAGGAACGAAAAAAGAAAGCAAAGCTGAGCCAAACTATATTCAATAAAGTCAACTGACATTGGCCGAGGTAACCATTATGAAAGAAAGGTGCTACAGTTATGCTTTGCTAGTGAAAACTATCTGGTTCCAAGATGACAACACATCTTTATTATTATGGGCTTTTTATCGCTTTTATAAGTATGTTTATGAATGTAACTTATTGTCTTTGCGCTCCAAGCTTTGTTTAGTGACATGTGTTATCAAAGCTTACATCGTCCCGGATTATTGCCATTCTCGGAAGCGGCAAAACGATTGTTTCAACTTCCGCAGAGATACACATCGCTCAGCGAGCACTTGCCCACTTTCCATAACTCCACACATAAACAGCAATGATTCGTTCTAATGACTACTATAATACCTATGCAATATCAATACTTTCTCATTATTACAGAAGTGATTGAAGGTTGTTTATTGTTCCACGGCAGACATTCGGTTAAAGGTTTGCTCTGAACTAAAAGCGATATGGACAGCAAAGGCTATCTCGTGAAAATCCCTGACAATCGCTATGGTATTCGTGCCTTTGTCTCACGGTCAATGACGGGGCTTCTGACAATTGGTGACTCCATCATGAGCACTTGGTGGCACTTGTCTGTATTACAAACGGATGCCACAGATTAACTTTACTGACAACGATCGTGTCTTAAATGGTAGTATTATACTGTTTATTGAACATTTCTTTACGCTGCGCCCAAAGTCATTAAATAAACCAACTCTTTTGAACATTTCTTTACGCTACTCTAGTAAAATTTGCGTCCATGCAAGAATCAAGTTTGCGCTAAAATGAATATAAATAAGCGTCATTAATAAGTGGATTATGCGGGAAATATATTTTGCTTACCTCAACTTGGTCCTCCAGTGGACACAAATTTCATTCGAGCAGCGTAAAAAATATGTTCATGGTTAGTAAATGGAACGAAAGCTTGACATCTTTTCTACTTACCCCCGAAGGGTATTCCCGTGGGGACGGGGACCTACGCCGCACCTTGGCCAGGTGGGTCGTGGTGATAGAAAAAATTTGATGGCGTAGAATTGGCCATGTTAGATGTGGCACTGCAGAGGACATGAGGCGATACAGCGTATATGCGGGCCTTATAGTGAGTCACAACAAAGAATAAATTTAGCTCTGTACGTACACACATTAAAAAGTACTTACTTTTACAAAAGTAGGAGCACTGAAAAACCAGTGACCGTTCGGAACAGAGGTCGTGCAGGCTAAATAGATAAACAAAAAATATAAGTACGTTGATATATGGTATATTAGCGGTTCTTTTACCGAAAGAAGATAAAAAACTTAAAACCGAGAAAAGAGAAGGACTATGTCGATAGAAAGTCAAAGAGTACGAAGAGGATAGATCAGAGAGAGGAAAGAAAAGAAAATTTGGGATGCGATGTTTGAAAGAGAGGATAACTGAAAAGAAATAGAAGTTTTCCTTTCAATACTGTTTTCGTTGGATCTAGCTATATCATAATAGGAAACAATTAACGGGATTCGACTATACTTTGTAACAAAGACTCTCATGCATCTGACAATGAGCTAAAAACTACAAGCAAGCCATAATATCAGAAGAGAGGAAAGTAAGAGGACAGTTACTGAACTAACAACAACCTGAACTCTGCTTTTTAAGGTAGGACCTTACCAGAAGATATGGATCTCTTCAGAATTAGAGCAAGAATTTGTCGTCAAGCATTTCGGATCTAAAATAAAACATAAAGTCCCCTTGTTTGTTTATCAATAACAAGTCTGGCATATAATAAGGAAAACAATGAACAGAAATGCATTAAAAAATTGTGTACCCCATATAACCTTCAGACTTCTCTAAAAGCTTTATACAAGAGATTGATGGAAAGGGGATCTAATAGATAATAAAAAATCATTTGAAACAAGGTTGAAATTTTGGACGGGATTATTGCTTCATGTTAAGCATAACTCTTACACAAACGATATTGACAAGGAATGGATTCTGTCAAGGGATAAAAATATTACTTTTCTTTGTCACATGCTTAGAAGATCAATGGTTACCAAAGGTATAATGTATGCACATTTTCAATATAACGAGCGTTGATGGAATATCTGATAACATGTGTTCCACCAATAATAACGTTTTTTCATAAACAATGGGTTTCGTTATCTTGGTATACCAACTACTGCACCTCTTTTCTAAATCACAGCTCTGTTTTGGGTATCTTAGGGGGTTGACTTGGCACTGCATTGGTTATGTCATTTGCGAGAGAACTAGAGTCATTGTTGTCCGTTATTACAAATACAGAAATGTGGTTGACGTCAAATAGAAGAAAGTAGAAGAAGAAGAGGGAAAAAGAACTGGGTCATCAAAATGGATTCACTTGGTTTTTCTTTTTGTCATGACAAACGGCAAAAATGGAAATCTTTAAGTGGCAGTAGGGAAAAGGGCGGGCTTTCTGTGTGTGTCAAACCACGTTGTGTACGAACTTCTGCCTGCCAAGAAACCTCGTCTATCAGGCAATCACAAAGGATTGGATTGCCACGGAATGAACGGTTATTATCTTGTCATGGATAATGCGCCCATCCATACACCAGTCAAGGTTAAGCAGTTGGTCGAAAAAAGAGGATGCAAATGTCTCTATCTTCCTATCTAATCTCCCTTTCTCTACCCAATAGAAGAGTTTTGGGCCAAAGTGAAAGCTGGGGTAAGAAGGGAGCCCTTACAAGTTGACGATAACCTTCAAAAGCGTTTTGTTCAAGCAGCGCGAAAAGTAAAGCGCTCAGACTGTCAAGGATGAATCAGACACTCTGAAAGCTTTTTCGTTAGATGCAGAAAATAGAGAACTACTTCTTTAAATAAATTTGTCTTGCTGTGGTTTGAAATAAACTATCTCAGTAAATAGTGAACATGGACACGACTGTACGCAAAGAAGGGTAGTCTGACCGCAAATATTTCACCCAATCACGCAAAGTTATTTTTTTGGATTCCGCAAACACTTGAATCCCAGTCCGCAAATAAAAAATAGAAACGCTCAGACAAATAGGGAAAACACCGTACATATGTAACTCCAAACTATATCATAGATAACAAAAAAGACGATTGTTATTCTAGACGTTCGTTACACCACACTTATCCGTTGTAGTTAATGGTTCTAAAAGAAGAAGAGAGAATATGTTGCCCTGCACGATACATGTAGTCCTTTGTCCTATTCCTTCTGTTCACTAGGCCATACGGTTAAGCAATTGTTATATTGTTGTATCTGCTCCTTGCTAGATTTGATAAGCTTTCCTGCCTCTACTGTATGTTTTCGCATTGATTCTAAACCTACGGCGCAAACCTTAATATTGTTCTCTTCTTATATACGCAATGGATACGGTTGGCTTTGTGTCCGCTATCCATCTGCTGGCATCATATCTAAGCTGATTGGGGAGGGGTTTTTTCAGAGTTCACTAACATACAGTTCTTGTGCTGATTTGACCGGGAAAGCAATGCGTTGATGTAAAAGCAAATACCAGCATATCACAATTGCTCGAATCCATAGGATACGAGTAAGGGCTTTTTTTTTTTTTTGGATACGGACAGACCAAAATATTTCATCAATTGGAAATCTGATCCGTGACATTGTGCTATGAGAGTGCCTATGTGTATACGACATTGGTTGGCTCGCGCAGAAAGATAAAAGCAGGCTAGTGGCAGAACAGTTTATGCTATCAAATAGGGCTTGTCGGATAGTCAACGACGCTTGTGAATGTCACTCTATTTAAAAGCTTACTGCTCGTAAAATTCAGATAATCAATTTTAACTTCTACCTAATCTTAGTTATACCCTATGGCATTTGTTTTAGTCGGAAAGTCAGGTTCCGTAGAATATATGAGAAAAAATTCCTACTGCATGTTCCCCACTTTGAGAAAGAGCAAAGTTGCACGTGTCTCATCGAGCTGCTGCCCCGGACATTTCCACACTGTCCGGAATGTTTCATAGCCGTATCACTTGTCGTCATCCAAACAAGTGCAGTCACACTCATTCCGAGCCAAACAACGGTGAATTGCTGCGAAATGTGGCCGCTGTCAACTTTTTGTGTCTTATTCTCTTGCTTCCTTCTGATCATACCTTGTTTTGTCGATCGTTGACTCGTCATTGCAATCGAGAACCAAATTTGAGAGCAATTGCGACACAATCGCCAGACCACGATGAATAACGACTCTCTGTATAATCAAGGGTTACCTATTCCAGTTGGAACAGCACCCGCTGTGTACTCTGATCAGAGTCAGCAGCATTACAACCAGTATGCTTATGATGCGGGCGCAGCTTACTATCAGGCACCCGAAAAAAGTGAAGAAGAAAAGATTCAAGAGAAGGCGAGGAAATGGCAACAACTTCAAAATAAACGGTACGGCGCGAAGAGGAAGTTTGGTAAGTTTTCCGTGTTGATGAGTAAGAAAGCTAGATTGTAACTAACTGATGTTCAAGGTTTCATCGAACATGAGAAGGCTGATATGCCTCCAGAGCATCTCCGTAAGATCATCAAAGACCACGGTGACATGTCTGCGAGGAAGTTTCGACATGACAAACGCATTTATCTTGGTGCTCTCAAGTATGTCCCACATGCAGTATTGAAGCTTCTTGAGAACATGCCCATGCCTTGGGAGCAAGTCCGTGAGGTGCCAGTTCTTTATCATATCACAGGTGCGATTACCTTTGTGAACGAAGTTCCTCTGGTCATCGAACCAGTATATATTGCACAATGGGGTACTATGTGGATTATGATGAGAGGAGAGAAACGTGACAGACGTCATTTTAAGCGTATGCGTTTCCCACCATTTGATGACGAAGAACCACCGTTGGATTATGGCGACAATATCATGGATGTCGAGCCTCTGGAGGCAATCCAAATGGAAATGGACGAAGAGGATGACGCTGCTGTTATGGACTGGTTTTATGATCCAAAACCGCTCCTTGATACGAAGCACGTAAACGGATCAACTTATCGAAAATGGCGTTTAGACCTTCCTATCATGTCAACTTTGTACCGTCTTGCCCATCAATTGCTATCAGATTTGAACGACCGAAATTACTTTTATCTGTTCGATCTACACTCCTTTTTCACAGCAAAGGCATTAAGCATGGCCATACCAGGTGGTCCCAAGTTTGAACCTCTCTATCGTGATATGGACACAGCTGATGATGACTGGAACGAGTTCAACGATATCAACAAAATTATTATTCGCCAACCCATCCGAACTGAGTATAAAATTGCATTTCCGTTCTTGTATAATTCACTTCCACGCAGTGTACGCGTATCATGGTACCATTACCCGATCGTAGTCTTTGTTCGTGCAGAAGATCCAGATCTCCCAGCTTTCTATTTCGATCCTATCATTAACCCTATCTCTTCACGCACAATGGAAGCAGCAGGAACCAAGCATGAAGATGAGATTTTTGGTGACGAGGACGAAGATTCTGAGTTCACTCTTCCCACAAGTGTCGTACCGTTTTTGGATGAGACTGAACTGTATACAGATAACACTGCAGATGCGATCGCCCTTTACTGGGCTCCTCATCCCTTCGACAAACGATCAGGTCGCACACGTCGCGCGCAAGATATTCCGCTTGTCAAGAACTGGTATTTGGAGCACTGTCCTCCCGGCCAACCAGTAAAGGTTCGCGTATCCTATCAAAAACTTTTGAAATGCTACGTCTTGAACGCACTGAAGCACAGACCACCCAAAGCATTGAACAAGAAATATCTCTTCCGCAGCTTGAAATCTACCAAATTTTTCCAAAGTACTCAACTTGACTGGGTGGAAGCTGGTTTACAAGTTTGTCGACAAGGTTACAACATGTTGAATCTGTTGATTCACAGAAAGAACCTTAACTACCTGCATTTGGACTACAACTTCAACTTGAAGCCCGTCAAAACCCTCACAACCAAGGAGAGAAAGAAGTCAAGATTTGGTAATGCTTTCCATTTGTGCAGAGAAATTCTACGTTTGACGAAGTTGATCGTTGACTCGCATGTACAATATCGCTTGGGTAATGTTGACGCTTTCCAACTTGCCGACGGTCTTCAGTATATTTTCGCACACGTCGGTCAATTGACCGGTATGTACCGATACAAGTATCGCCTCATGAGACAGATTCGAATGTGCAAGGACTTAAAGCACTTGATCTACTACCGCTTCAATACCGGTCCTGTCGGAAAAGGTCCTGGTGTTGGTTTTTGGGCTCCAGGATGGAGAGTGTGGCTGTTCTTTATGCGTGGTATCGTGCCTTTATTGGAACGTTGGCTTGGCAATCTTTTGGCCCGTCAGTTTGAAGGAAGACACTCCAAAGGTATCGCAAAGACTGTCACCAAACAACGTGTGGATTCGCACTATGATCTTGAGCTGAGAGCGGCTGTTCTTCACGACATCACTGATGCAATGCCGGAGGGTATTAAGGGCAACAAATCGCGAACCATCCTGCAACATTTGTCAGAAGCATGGCGAGCATGGAAAGCAAATATTCCTTGGAAGGTACCTGGTATGCCTGCACCAATTGAGAATATGATTCTTCGTTATGTCAAGGCAAAGGCAGACTGGTGGACTAGTGTTGCACATTACAACCGTGAACGTATCCGACGTGGTGCCACCGTAGACAAGACTGTCTGTAGAAAGAACTTGGGTCGTCTCACCCGTCTGTGGTTGAAGGCTGAACAAGAACGTCAACATAACTATTTGAAGGATGGTCCATACATTACCGCAGAAGAAGCTGTGGCTATTTATACTTCCACCGTACATTGGCTTGAAAGCCGAAAATTCTCTCCTATCCCATTCCCTCCGCTTTCTTACAAACATGACACGAAGTTGCTTATCTTAGCACTCGAACGTCTTCGTGAAGCATATAGTGTGCAAGGACGATTGAATCAGAGCCAGAGAGAAGAGCTTGGTTTGATTGAACAAGCATACGATAACCCGCACGAAGCACTATCACGTATCAAACGTTTGTTGTTGACACAGCGAGCCTTTAAAGAAGTTGGCATTGAATTCATGGATCTTTACTCACATTTGGTGCCAGTCTATGACATTGAACCGCTGGAAAAGATCACTGATGCCTATCTTGACCAATACCTGTGGTACGAAGCCGATAAGCGTCACCTGTTCCCAGCATGGATTAAGCCCTCTGATTCGGAACCCCCACCGTTACTGGTGTATAAGTGGTGTCAAGGTATCAACAACCTAACTGATGTCTGGGAGACTGCAGATGGACAATGCAATGTCATGCTTGAGGCGAAATTCAGTCGAGTCTACGAAAAGATTGATTTGACGCTTCTTGGACGTCTTTTGCGATTGATTCTGGATCATAACTTGGCTGATTATGCGACAGCGAAGAACAACGTTGTCCTTAACTATAAGGATATGAATCACGTAAACGCCTACGGTTTGATTCGAGGTCTGCAGTTTGCTTCTTTCATCTTCCAGTATTATGGTCTTGTTCTTGATTTGTTGGTGCTTGGTCTTCACAGAGCCAGCGAAATGGCAGGTCCACCTCAGTTGCCAAACGATTTCTTACAATACCGCGACGTTGCAACGGAAACCAGACATCCTATTCGGTTGTATTCACGCTATATCGATCGCGTCCATATGTTCTTCCGTTTCACGGCTGATGAAGCCCGTGACTTGATTCAGCGTTATCTTACCGAACATCCTGATCCTAACTTTGAAAACATTGTCGGGTATAATAACAAGAAATGCTGGCCTCGAGATTGCCGTATGCGCTTGATGAAGCACGATGTCAATCTGGGCCGTGCCGTCTTCTGGGATATCAAGAACCGCTTACCTCGTTCCTTGACTACCATTGAATGGGAGGACAGCTTTGTCAGTGTCTACTCTAAAGACAACCCGAACTTGCTTTTCTCTATGTGCGGTTTCGAAGTTAGAATCCTTCCCAAGATCCGAAGTGTCAACGAAGAATTCACTCTTCAAGACGGTGTATGGAACCTTGTCAACGAACAAACGAAGGAAAGAACTGCCCAAGCATATCTCCGTGTTGATCAAGAGTCTATGGATCGCTTCCATAACCGTATCCGTCAGATTTTGATGGCTTCCGGTAGCACGACCTTCAGCAAGATTGCAAACAAATACAACACAGCTCTTATCGGTTTGATGACATACTACCGTGAAGCAGTTGTACACACACGTGAACTGCTCGATCTTTTGGTCAAGTGTGAAAACAAAATTCAGACACGTATCAAGATTGGTCTTAACTCTAAGATGCCTTCAAGGTATGTATTAGCTTTTACAATGAGCAAATAGCCTTGGAAGCTAACGAATAACTTTTTTTTTGCATACAGATTCCCACCATGTGTCTTCTATTGCCCTAAGGAACTTGGTGGTCTTGGTATGCTGTCCATGGGTCATGTGCTTATTCCTCAATCCGACCTTCGATGGTCCAAGCAAACTGAAACGGGAATTACTCATTTCCGATCCGGTATGAGCCATGACGAAGATCAGATTATTCCCAACTTGTACAGATATATTCAATCCTGGGAATCTGAATTCATTGATTCACAGCGTGTATGGGCTGAATATGCTCTTAAACGCCAGGAAGCAAATGCTCAAAACCGTCGTCTCACTCTCGAGGATCTTGAAGACTCATGGGATCGCGGTATTCCTAGAATCAATACTCTATTCCAGAAAGATAGGCATACACTTGCTTACGACAAGGGCTGGCGTGTACGCACCGACTTCAAGCAATATCAAGTATTGAAGAATAACCCGTTCTACTGGACTCACAGTCGCCACGATGGTAAACTTTGGAACTTGAACAACTACCGAACCGATATGATCCAAGCACTTGGTGGTGTGGAAGGTATTCTTGAACATACTCTCTTTAAGGGTACCTACTTCTCGTCCTGGCTTGGTCTCTTTTGGGAAAAGGCATCCGGTTTCGAAGAGAGCATGAAGTAAGTGAGACTGATAGAGTTGTAAGAGCTAGACCACTAAACTTTCACGTATTTCAGATACAAGAAGCTTACCAATGCCCAGCGAAGTGGTCTTAATCAGATTCCTAACCGTCGTTTCACACTTTGGTGGTCACCTACTATTAACCGTGCTAACGTCTATGTTGGTTTCCAAGTCCAGCTTGATCTTACTGGTATCTTCATGCACGGCAAGATTCCTACGCTTAAGATTTCTCTTATCCAGATTTTCAGAGGTATGTGTAGTTTATTTAAAATAATACAAGCAATTGACGCATTTATAGCACATTTATGGCAGAAGATCCACGAAGCATTGACGATGGATTTCTGGTAAGTGTTTTACCATGTTATTTAAGCCTAGTTCACTCACCTATTTTACAGTCAAGTATTCGATCGGGAACTTGAGGCTCTGCAAATCGAAACTGTTCAAAAGGAAACAATTCATCCTCGTAAATCATACAAGATGAATTCTTCAGCAAGTGTATGTACAGGTGATCTTATTAAATTCACGCTCTAATAGAATTTTATCGTAGGATATCTTGTTGTTTGCGGCCTATAAGTGGCCGGTGTCCCGACCGTCGCTCTTGAACGACCCTAAGGATGTCATGGAGGGCAACACTACCACTAAGTATTGGCTTGATATTCAACTGCGATGGGGTGACTTCGATTCACACGATATTGAGCGTTACACTCGTGCTAAATTTTTGGATTACACAACTGACAACATGAGTATTTACCCATCACCAACTGGTTTGATGATCGGTGTTGACTTGGCATATAACTTGTATGCTGCGTACGGTAACTGGATTCCTGGAATGAAGCCCTTGGTGCAACAGGCGATGGCGAAGATTATGAAAGCCAACCCTGCTTTATATGTGCTTCGTGAACGTATCCGAAAAGCTCTGCAACTGTACTCTTCTGAGCCTACTGAACCATACCTATCTTCTACAAACTATGGTGAGCTTTTCAGTAATCAGATTATTTGGTTCGTGGATGATACCAATGTGTACCGTGTGACGATCCACAAGACATTCGAAGGAAACTTGACCACCAAGCCTATCAACGGTGCTATCTTCATTTTCAACCCGCGCACTGGACAGTTGTTCTTGAAGATCATTCATACCTCAGTCTGGGCTGGTCAGAAGCGTCTGGGTCAGCTGGCCAAATGGAAGACTGCAGAAGAAGTGGCTGCATTGATTCGATCCTTACCTGTTGAAGAACAACCTAAGCAGATCATTGTTACCCGTAAGGGTATGCTTGATCCTCTGGAAGTGCACTTGCTAGGTAAGTGAATGTGACTTGATGAAGGCGGTGCTGATAGCTAATATTTTGCTTCGGCTAGATTTCCCTAATATCGTTATCAAGGGTAGTGAACTGCAACTGCCATTCCAGGCTTGTCTCAAGGTTGAAAAGTTTGGTGACTTGATCTTGAAGGCAACTGAGCCTCAAATGTGCTTGTTCAACTTGTTCGACGATTGGCTACGAACGTTCTCTTCTTACACTGCCTTCTCTCGTCTTGTTCTTATTTTGCGTGCTCTACACGTGAACAACGATAAGACGAAGATGATTTTGCGTCCAGATCGAAGCACGATCACTGAGCCACATCACATCTGGCCTACACTGACAGATGAGGAATGGGCAAAGGTTGAAGTTCAGTTGAAGGATCTTATCCTTGCTGACTACGGCAAGAAGAACAATGTGAATGTTGCATCCTTAACACAGTCCGAAATTCGTGATATCATCTTGGGTATGGAAATTCAGGCACCATCATTGCAACGTCAGCAGATTGCAGAAATCGAGAAACAAACGAAGGAACAATCGCAGCTGACGGCAGTGACGACGAAGACACGAAATATTCACGGTGATGAAATGATTGTAACAACCACAAGTAACTACGAACAAGCGACCTTCTCCTCAAAGACCGAGTGGCGTATCCGAGCTATTTCAGCAACCAATCTGCATATGAGAACCAACCACATCTATGTCAACTCGGACGATATTCGAGAAAACACTTACACCTACGTCTTGCCCAAGAACGTATTGAAACGATTTATCACCATTTCCGATCTTCGTACCCAAATTGCTGGTTTGATGTATGGTGTTAGTCCACCAGATGCACCCAATGTCAAGGAGATTCGTTGTGTAGTCATACCGCCACAGTGGGGTACCCATCAAACTGTCCATCTGCCTAACACATTACCAGAACATGAATATCTAGCCGATATGGAACCCTTGGGCTGGATTCATACTCAGCCGCAAGAGTTGATGAACATCTCACCACAGGACGTCACAGCACATGCCAAATTGTTGGCAAACAACAGATCGTGGGACGGAGAGAAAGCAATCACGTTAACTTGTTCTTTCACGCCTGGTTCATGTTCATTAACGGCATACAAACTGACACCGGGAGGTTTTGAATGGGGCAAGAACAATATCGATACTAGTAGCAATCCACAGGGTTACCTGCCCACGCACGCCGAGAAGGTACAAATCTTGTTGTCGGACAGATTCCTTGGTTTCTTCATGGTACCTTCAGAGATTTGGAATTATAACTGTAAGTTTTTAATGATATGTTTGTAACCAACGTCTAACTTTCTGTACTAGTCATGGGTGCTCAGTTCAATGCGAATATGAACTACAGATTGGTGCTAGATGTACCAAAGGAGTTTTACCATGAATCTCACCGAGCATCACACTTTATGAACTTCAGCAGCGAGACAGAAATGGGCGCCGATGCTGATCTGGAAGATTCGTTTGCATAAGACACGAATTATGGTTTCTTTTGGTTTTCTTTCTTTGTTTTATTACCAAATAAAATTAGTAAAAAGTAGCTGATAACTGTATTAGAGTGGATGATAAATCGCTAATAATTGTTCAGTTCCGGACATATATAATTTGTCAGACGGATACACGAGAAGTCATCCTTAGAATTGCATGAATGGATTCTCCAGGGCATGACGGCGGATTTCTGTCGTGGTTACCTACCATTTGCAGTATGAACCCAGATTCTGCAAGCTTTGGCCATAGCCCGTTTCCACTTCCGCTTGTGAACATATAGCCGGATCAACACCGACGTTCATACTCAAATGTTTTGATCCGCTATCATCCGTGTTCCTTTTTTTTTTTCTCCGGCTTGCCGCTCTGTACTATATGACCTGAATGTTATTTTCAGAATGGCCATACATGCTCTTATTCTATGCATTTTTTTTTATTCTTGTGCAGTTCTTTGGTTTTGATCTTTACTATGGTCAGTCAAGCCACAGCGCCGTGTCTGTTAAGTTGCCAAAGTAAATATTTCACGTACGAGATCAGACCAGATATAGGACGATGAACAACGAAATATGTAACTAACCATTTCCGCGTCGTCCAGACATATGATCGCTGAGTCAGTTGGATCATCCGATTTGTTAATAGTAGGGAATTTCTATTCACATAAAATGGCAGCCTTTACCTATGACGCGCCGATGGGATATTTCAGTTGAGAAAATCACGCTTAAATTGAGCTAAAACCTGTAAGAGCCGTCTGCTTCTCCAAAAGTTAAAGCAAAGGTAAGGGCTACCATAGGGTCGCTGTTCCATTTGACACGTCCTACAATGTAATACAAATTTGTTGACGCTTGTGTGTCTCCTGGATACAGCGTGGCTCACGCCAACAAAAAAAAAAAAAAAAAAAAAAAAAAGACAAGGGTTGCCACCTAGATAATGGAATTTATCTATGGAGACCGGCCCATTGTCGTCAAATCCTAAATTAGATTCGATGGTTAATTATGCGTTTGATATGGTCAAAGTTTTTTTTTCTATAGCTTGAGTCTTTGTCAGCATGCTGAGATCTAAAGATGATTAGAAAGGGAGGGATGGTAGGTGCACGCGTGCGTAACTCAAAAGTGTGTGGGAATTGAGGCTTGGATGCTGATGAACAAGCGATTAAGTTTCATTTCTGTGCGTGTTTGTCAATCATCGGGGGCCGAAGGATATCGCGCAAATCAGCCAAAAAAGACTAGAGTGCAGCAGTAAAGGGAAAAGTCAACGAAGAGGGATGTCATTGTCGGACGTTCTGATGCATAGCAAATCTTCATGTGATTGTCCATTGTTATTATCCTTGTACGCCCTTTTTTCCTAACACGACGCTCCGACCGGGAGCTAAAAAAAAAATGAATGGAAATAAAAAGAGCGCCTTTTCATAAAAAAATTGCTATTTGACTATTGTATTCTTCCTTTCTCTCTTCTCCTTCCTCTTTTTTTATTAAGAAAAACCTAGTGCTATTAGTATGTCACAGCCCTGTTCAGTTTCTATCGGACCCAAAGTGCCTGGTGAAGGTCAAGTACGCCGCTCTGTGCTAGCAGAAGACGAAATCGTCGATACACCTGCTCAAGGCGTTCATACCCTCTACGACGTGTTGCAATACAGTGTCAAACGTCGACCTGATCATCATGGTATGGGATACCGTCACGTTGAAAAAATGGTCGAGGAAGAAAAAGAAATTATCAAAGTTGTCGATGGTGTTGAACACAGGCAAAAGAAGACATGGAAGTATTTCCAACTCTCTCCCTACAGTTACTATACCTACACCGAGATGTCCACCATCGCACATGAAATTGGCGCCGGCCTTATTCATTTGGGACTTAAACCACACTCTAAAATCGAGATCTTCGCGCCCACAAAGTATGTGAAAAAAAAAAAAAATTTCGATGTATTCGCTGGGAAAACGTGAAAAAAAAAAAAAGAAAACCGTGTAATAAGACGAGGGTGGCAACTAACGCTTTTTATTTTATTTTTTTTCTTTTTATTTCTTAGCGCGTACTGGATGTTGGTGGCTCATGGTGCCTTTACGCAAAGTATGACCATTGTGACCGCTTACGATACGTTGGGTGCCGATGGATTGTTGCATTCCATGAACGAGACGGCTGTTGAAGCAATCTACACCAGTGCCGAGCTCTTACCGACCGTGGCAAACGTTCTTCCTCAATGCACTGTCACACCCATCGTGATCTACACGGGTGAGGCTACGGAAGCTGCGTTGGCTGCGGTGCGTGAGGTGGCCAATAACCATGTCTACTCCGTGGATCATCTGAGAACCCTTGGCCGTGATCATCCCAAATCGGCCACCAAACCTGGACGCGATGACATGTGCTGTATCATGTATACCTCTGGTAGTACGGGCAATCCCAAGGGCGTCGTCTTGAAACACTCCAATCTGGTCGGAGCAAGTAAGTTCCCTTGTTCTTTTTTTTTTCTTCTTTTCTCACTCGGACTCGTTTGTTGCACGAGGTGTATTCGGAAATGGAAAAACAGATGCGACTAACCACATAACCTTTTTTTTTTTTTTTCAAATTCCCTTTTTGTTCTCCAGTTGCCGGGGTGGATACACTTCTTGGCCATGTTATTAAAGACGATGATAGCATCATGGCTTACCTTCCCCTTGCTCACGTCCTTGAGTTCTTGGTTGAAAATGTCTGTTTATTCTGGGGTGTCACGCTTGGTTACGGTTCGCCCCGTACATTGACGGATGCGTCGGTTCGCAATTGTCAGGGTGATATCAAGGAATTCCGACCTTCGATTCTTACCGGTGTGCCTGCTGTATGGGAATCTATCCGTAAAGGTGTTCTTAGCAATGTGCAAAAGACAAGCGCCGCAGCTCAAGCGGTGTTCAACCGGGCTTTTAACACAAAGGCTTGGCTGATGGATCGCGGCTTGCCTACGGGTTGGTTGGATGTCACGGTGTTTAATAAGATCAAGGAGCAGGTGGGTGGCCGACTTCGATTCGGTTTATCGGGAGGTGCTCCTCTTGCTCGCGAAACACAGCAATTCCTTTCCGTGACATTATGTCCCATTCTTGGTGGATACGGCATGACCGAATCGGGTGAGTGACTTTTTTCGTGCAGGAAAAAAAAAAAAAAAAAGACATGACGTGAGCTGGTTTTCACTAAATTCATCCATATGTATTCTCCTATTGCTTTCCAAATCCTGTCGTTTGATTTCTCTGTAACTTAGTTGGGTAAGTACGAAGACCATTGAGGCATTCAACAACGTGTCCATATGCGCTAAACCTTGCATTAAATTTAGTATGTGTGCTATCATGACGCCTGAACAATTTTCGATCGGACCTGTGGGCGGCCCGGTGCCTTGCTGTGAGATCAAATTAGTGGATGTCCCCGAAGCCAATTACCTTTCAACCAACGAACCTAAGCCTCAGGGAGAAATTTGGGTTCGTGGCTCTTCCATTGCCAGTGGTTACTGGAAACGTGATGACCTTACCAAGGAGACGATCACGGAAGATGGTTGGTTGCGTACCGGTGATGTTGGTGAATGGAATGAAGACGGCACCCTGTCGGTGATCGATCGTATTAAGAACTTGGTCAAGTTGAGCCATGGTGAGTATATCGCATTGGAGAAACTGGAGTCGGTCTACAAGACGGCCTTGGGTGTTGCCAATGTTTGTGTCTATGGTGATTCTCTTCGCCCCCGACCTGTTGCCCTTGTTGTTCCCGTAGAGGGCAAGTTACGCAAGATGGCACAAGAGCTCGGATTGAACTCGGAGGGCGCCCTGGAAGAACTTTGTGCCAACGAGGCCATTCGCAAAGAATATCTGAACCAATTGCTGGCCCAGGCCAAATCGGCGCAATTGAAACCGGCCGAGATTGTGTGCGACGTCCACTTGTGTGAAGAGGATTGGACATCGGAAAATGTAAGATGAAAAAAAGTTTGCATTTCCATATGTATGTGATGTATAGATGCAGTTTTCTCATCTGTCAATTACTATCTAGGGCATGCTGACAGCTGCACAGAAACTGAAGCGACATGATATCAACAAGAAATACAAAGAACAGCTTGACAAGATGTAAGGAACTCCTTGGTTTAGGAAAGGGAGTTGCGTTGTATTCTAATTTGTTATGATAGGAATGCTGCTCAAAAGGCCTAAAGGCTTTCTCCCTCCTTGTAGATAAACCCTGCACCTTTCCCGTCTTTTTTTTTTCTTTTCATTTTCTTTGTCTCGGCCGCATACACACACACACACACACACACACACACACACACACACACACACACACACACACACACACACACACACAAACACACAAAAACACAAAAACACAAAAACACACATATATACACGCATACACACATAACCACACATATATCTGTTTTGCTTCGCTCTCTCTCTCTCTCTCTCTCTCTCTCTCTCTATCTCTCTGGCGGTCGCAATAGTTTGTTTCTGTTCCAAGACAAAAAAAAACAAAGATACATAACATCCTATTCATTGGTTTGTTGCGTACACTTTGTTTCCCTCTCTTATTTTTTTTTTGTATTTGCCGTTTCTTCACATTCTAAAGTCATGGGATAAATTGTATTTGACCTATCAGGTGTTGAACCCAGTACAGCTCCAGTTTTCACATCCGAGCTTTTTTTTTTTTTTTTCATGCGTAGTCTGTGCAGGATCATTGTAAACAAGTTATCGATTGGTCATTAGCCAGGTAAAGAAAATCGAATGATCCAGGGCAATTCAAAATACTCCTTTTATGGTACATACGAGATGAGAAGGGGTGGGAAATGATGAATCTGTATTAGATCAATGGATCGTCATGACAATGGCAAAAAAAAAAGGACCAACGTCGATCTACGGAACCGAGCGCGGGAAAGTAAGACAAGGTGCCTCGTTTTTGATAAGGCTGAAACGATTAAAAAATGCGGCAGAGAAAGGAAACCAAGGAAGACTGTATAAGGGGTGGTGAGAGAGAGATAGAGAAGGAAAAATTCGTCATCCTGCTTGCTTCACAGATTAGAACTCTCCCCGTTTCAACCGGAGATCATTCTTTTGCTTTTTGTTTCTTTCAGGAGAAGTGAGGTTTGGGTTTTATAAAGGGAAAGAAAAAAACGTCATGCTGCACTAAGACTTGACAGATGCATTTTCATCCCCAAAGAACCACACTTGAACAAGCGCCAACAATATGCAAGGAGTAAGTCACACCCCCTCTTCTTTTCTTCCCTCTCCTCGCTTTTTGTTATGACATTGTTTATCCAGCCATGCGCACAAACTGCTGGATCGGCATAATTCAAATCAAAATAAGTTTTTTTTCTTTTCTTTTTCACACACATCCACATGGATACACATTTGTCATTCTTCGTACAACTAAAGAAGTAGAAATATATTGATTACCATAGTTATCCTAATCTTGCTTATGGCGAATCATTCGTTTGTTCGATTGTGCCTCTTCTGGTCTGTGCGTTGCATTCCTTGGGAAAATAACAAGATCCTTCCTTTTTTCCCCCTTTATCAGGGGTATTGGGGGTGTTGGTGGTTTGGACAAGAGAGAAGAAAAGAAAGAGGGAGAAAGTGATAATTTGGGGGAGAGAAGGGGGGGACGAAGGAGGAGGAGGATTTGTATGTGAATTGAGGGTGCTCTAAAGGTAGACAAAGTTGATCGTTGTCAGGTTTTTGGGGATGCTCGGTCTAAACGGGTGACCGAGAAGAGCACATGCAGCATTCCATTCGAATCACACCAATAAGAATTCAACAAGCCATCTTATCTCACCTAGTTTGGATAGGTGACCCGCGGACCCAGCCTTCCAGGATACAGGATTCAAGCCAGAGCCCACATACAGAGCGCGCCCAATCACAAAAAGGTCATATTAAAATAGATGCTTCCATAATATGTAAAAAAAAAAAAAAATAAGGGTAAAGGATGAATTATATATAAACCAACACTAAATAATAAGAGCAAAAACGATCATGTTCAATAACTAGATGATACATAATAGGTGGAAAAAATAAAACATCACTTTCTTTGTTTCCATGACGTTTATTGAATTATATAAAAATGAGAATGAAAATGATCGGACGAATGGCAAACCTTCTTTATTTCATTTTTAGTATAGATAGTTTTTTTTTTCTTTTGTTAGTATACACACGTACATATATACGTACCTAAGCTTTATTTTATCCCTTTTAGTTTCTCCTTGCATTTTAAGCCTGTATTTTATTTTATTTTATTTTGTGTCGTTCTTATTTTTTTAATTAGCAAGTGTTGAACCGTGTATTACACAAAGTATGGTACCGTGGGATAAAAAAGGTGATTCACATCGTTATTTGAAGAGTGAAACGTACAAAAACGTGGATCGGAAACGTGTATCTTCTGTTTCTTGTTCTACGTTTCACACTCTATTTGTTTAAGGATTGGTGCCCCACATTTTGACGCCGGCAAAGCGCGGCGATGCGCATGCAGCATCATCATCTACGGAACTTTCACCCCATCCAAAGAGTGTCAACGACGCACTCTCCGTTTCAAATACCGATACAACCCATTGTTCTTCCCCACCACGTTGTCCCACCTCCCCATCGCGGGCTTTCAATTGCATCCATGCCGCATCCTATAAAAAAATAGTTTATGAAGGTAGGTTCCATTCACAACCAACGAATTCAGGGGTAAGCCACCAACTTCTTTTTTATTATTCTTATTCTTTTCTCTTTCTGTTCTTTTTGAACTTGTTTTTCTGATGTACACATGACCAAGGGTGATGTAAAGAGTCAATGAGAGAAAACAAAAGAAGTCAAAAAAAAAAAGAGAGAGAGGGAAGGTATGGGATGGAAAAAAGGGGGGTATTTTGTCTGTATATTTGTATACATTTGTGCATGTATTAGGTTGTTTATATATGTGTCTATATATATATATACATGCGTGTGTATATATGTTTCCTTTTGTTTTTGTGTCTCTCTCTATATTCTTCGGGTAGTTGGAATGATTGTTTTTTTTTGGGGCATGTGGAACGCCAGCAAGATGTTGAGACGACCAAAGGGGCTCTTTTTTTTTTTTTTTTGCTATCCAGATGAAGTTCGCTGGTTGGTTCCACGAATGCAAAAAGGCAAGGGCAAAAGGGGGGGGGAGAGAGGGTAAAATAGGTGAAGGATTGGAGAGGGAAGGGAAAAAAAGAGAAAGACAGAGAGAGAGAGGGGAGTTGAGCGCTTTGAAGGGTGATTGGAAAAAATGCATAAAATAGATGCATCTCTTTTCTTTTTTTTTTTTTTTTTCCTCTCTTTTTCTTCTTTAGCTATTTTGTAAAACTTGGCATGTAAGCAAGAAAAACAAAACAAAAACAACAAAATAACATTTACCCCTCATTTTTGTACCTTTGTTTAACTTACAATTAACCTTCTTTTCTGTAATAGACACAATGACAAACGAGAACGATCCTCTACTCGGGTACCACTATCCGTTCGATCATACTCAGTTTAAATGTACAACAACAACACCCATGGATGATTTCTTGATGGAACGCAAGAAATATACCTCTTGGACAACAGAATCTATCTATGAAAATGATCAACAATTCAAAGACGAACTTATTCAACGTGCTACTACTCGTTTGCGTCGACGATTGCTGGAAGAAGGTCTTTCGGATGTCATGCGCGAGTTGATTCGTCAGCAAAGTCAACTGGAATTTCTCCGTGTGGAAACGGCTGCCACCATTGATGCCGTAACAAGACTGGAGGACGATTTTCCGACAGAAGCAGATGATGATGGTAGTTCCACAACAGAGTCGCAGCGTGCGTTGGATACGAAAAAACAAAACCTGCAGCTGGATGTCCTGGAACGTCGCCTCCAGACACACAAAGACCAGTTGGGAAAAATTAAGAGGCCTGAAACAGTCCCTACAAAGACAAACACAGCGGAGCCTGCGCCTGCAAAGTCTTCATTGACTTCGCTTTCTGCACTTTCCATGTCCCGCTTGTCTTCCTTGTCCCTGATGTCTTCACTTTTTAGTCGATCCTCCTCATCCAACCAATCCGACTCTTCCAGCACCCTCAGCATGCTTAGCGACACTATGAGTGAACGCTCTGAGTCCAATAACCTCATTAACAACAACAACAACACCGACTGCGATGTTTCGGTCAATGATCCCGAAGAACAACAGCGTCGTCATCGAAGACGCAGACGGGTCAGATATCATCGTCAGCGATACCAAGAACGCGCCAAGACAGGCGAATCTTTGACCGAGCTGGAATGGAAGTCCCAGATCAGTAACAACTGGCAGCAGCAGCAACAGGATGACCAGTTGGTCTACCGTCTGCAGGACAACGACTGCAAACAGCATCAGCCCAAATCAGCCGATCCGATGATGTCCGCCCCCACGGCTCTGAGCAACCACCTGGAACGACGTAACTATTACCATCGTAGGTATGAATCCATGTCCTCGACCGAGACACCCCTCGATGCGATGTCCATGTCCTCTGCAGCATCCACCTCCTCCTCCCTTTCCAACCCACATGGTCTGCGTGATCTGCCATCCGTAGCACAACGTCTTGGGAATGTTGCTGCTGCTGCTGCTGCTGTTGCATCATCTGCACGCCATCCGTACTCGCCAGCGGCTTTGTCGTCGAATCCATCTAGCCCGCCACCTTTTCTCCAGGATAATTTCGGAGAACAGCCCATGTACGGTGACAGTGGATTGGAAACTTGGCTCATGCGACCAGGTTATGAACCCAGCCTGACAGAAGAAGAAGAAAAATGGATCACCCCACGACTTCAGACCGCACCAGCCCAACGCAATGTCCTTGAAGAAACACTGAGCTTCCTCGACAATCTGAGCGAAGATGGCGACGATGGTGGATTCGGCGAAGATGTTTACTTCCTTTTGAGACACCCTGATCTGTGCTGCCGACCTTTGGAAGAGATCAAAGACACTATTGTCCAGTTACGTCAAAAAGAAGATCGTCAGAATCCAGCAACATGGGGTCAATATGGCACCAAATACACCATGGCTCTTGCCTGTACAGGTTGGAAGTGGTGCAAATTCCTCAGTATTCTTGCCACAGCCGTCACTATTAGCCTTGTGAACGGACCAGACGATCTACGTACACCATGCTAATAGGATTCATCCTACAAACTCTACACCCAACCTCACCTCCTCACTCAACCACTGAATCCGATCGTCTCCCCTTTTCTTTCTATTCGTTTATCATTTTTTCTGTTTTTCCTTTTTCTTTTTTAATTTTTTTTTTGTTTTCCACGCTTTATGTTGTACAAAGAACCACTCAACCTATTCACAAAACCCAAAAAAAAAAAATCACCAAGAAAAAAACAACAACATCCAAGACGCGCTTCTCTATGCACCCTTTTTCTCTTTTTTTCTCTTCAAAATTTCTTTTTGCTTTCTACTAATTAAGAAAATTGTTTAGTTCTGTTGTTATTCCTGTATGTTTTTTTTCTCCCTATTCCGTTTGTATCATGTTTCATTCGTATTGCATTTTGCTTTTTTTTAATTCGTTTTTGTTGTTCTTTTGCTTATTTTCCTTGCTTTTTCTATTGTATGTAAAAACCCACAATAACTATGCCGGTACAGTTTGATTCTCCAAAAAAAAAAATTTCCCCCACAAAAAAAAAGTCAAACGCCCAATCATACGAAGTAAAAAATCCTTATTAAAAAGGTATATCTACCTTTTATTTTTCACCGTTCTTTTCTTTTGTTGGCTGTGCTATTTAAACTTGGCAAAAAAGTTTATTACAAACTGTGGTTCTGTATTATATCCAGAAAACCAAAATATTTCTTTTTCTTTCTTTTTCTTTTTTTTACACACGGAAGTTTTGATGAGGGGCGGCTTGAACCCGGGTAATTGCGTCCATCAATTGGTTAATTGCCTGTTCTTTGTTCTCCTCATATTTCGCTCTAATTTCCGCAATCTTGGCATCCGTTTCCTGATCGACTTTGACTAAACTCTGATCCGATTCACCCGAGTGCTAAGGAAAAAAAAAAAAGAGATAAATAAAATGACATCTCTCTAGTCAATCCTTTTTCTTTTCTTTTCTTTTTTTCGCCATCTCGGCCATGTTTTGGTTTTCCGTGTTATATTCTTTTTTCATATTTTACCTGAGCGACAAAGTTTTGATATTCAGCAGCCTTCTGGGCCTTGAGATCATCAATATCTTTGGCAGCCTCGGTACGGGCATCCTTTAAACGCTGTACACGATCTATTCAAATACATTCAAGTTAAGGAAAAAGCTTATTCCAGAGAGAGAGAGAGAGAAAGAGAGACGCGCACGCGCACGCGCGGTATGGAAGTTGGGAGTTTTATGATGGTAAAAACGTACATTGTTTAGCACTTGTGACGATCTTGGCGGCTTCACGTTCGGCCTCCAAAAGAGTGTTGATACCTTGCGAGCTTGAAGCAGACTATAGACATAGACAGAGAAAAGAAAAAGAATAGAAGAAAGCGGTTCACATGTTAGAGGAGCAAGCAAAATGCATAATATGAAAGATGGAGCCATCTCTGTGTATAGTGACGGCATCTCTTTTTCTTCTTTTTTACCATGTTCTTCTTTCCTTCGGGATCACTATTTGAAACAAAAGGGTATGTATAAAGAGGAGTGACAGATAAAAAGTAACAATAAAGAAGCGCAAAAAGCTCGTCGGGAAAGGAGAAAACAGGGAAAAGGCACGGCTGCGTTTCAGAAGGAGACGGAGTTTGATTGATCGATGAGGCTATGCGTCATCACACAGTGATACCTCGAAACCTATAATCAGTAATAAAAAAACCGCTGGCTTGTTGGATGTAATCCGAATAGTTGGGAGTGTAGACCTAACTCATTACAGCGCGTGAAATGGGAAAGTAAGGTCAAAGTAGATAAAAGTAGATAAAAGAAATATCTTTCGCTTTTTGCGATACTGCTAGATAGTCGATCGATTGATTTCCTATGGGTTCTGCACATCTTCCGATACTGCTTACTTTCTTCTTATTATAACGGGAGTTTGGAAAATGAATTTATGACCAACCTTTCCTTTGGGATAGTGTAGAACAAACAACAGGAAAAAAAAGTGTTTCCCAGTTGTTTTTCTTTTTTTGACCGCCTAATGTATCATGCAAGAGAAATAAATCTAGGACTTATTCTATCTATTACAAAGACTTTGATATACTTTGACAGGAAAGGTTTTATTTTCATGCTTTGGTTAGAAGCGAAAAGCGTCCAATGACTTTCGGCATCATTGGCTACGTCTCGCAAAGGAAAAAGAAAAATAGCTTACACGAACTGTGAAACCTCGTCCATCTATTATACTATATAGGGAGTTACTGTAGTTTTTCTTTCCCTTTCACTTTCTTTTTACTATGGCACGCAATAGTACTACGGTGGTTAATCCAAATTACTCACGACGTTCAGAACCCGAAGGAGGTTTTAAATCGATTGAAGCATTTTACCCCTACTACTTGGGTGAACATTGCAACAGGACCAACCGTCGACTTCATTTCACAGGTACCATGCCCGCCATTGGGTGCTAGAACGAAGTACTAATGGTCCACGCTCCAAACAAAAAAAAAAAAATAAAGGAACGACATTAGCTATTATCATCGCAGTTTATGCTGCGATCCGTCGAAGACCTCGTTTACTGCTCGTCGCTTTGTTTCAAGGTACAAAACGAACAAACACATTCATGTTGCATACAAGTAAACAAAAATATTCTTCTTCCTTTAGGTTATTTCCTAGCATGGATAGGGCATTTCATGTTTGAGAAAAAGTAAGTTTCTTTCTTAGTCATCTTGCGTCCCAAATATAGCAATAACCATTTCTTTCTTATGTTTGCTTCCAGCAAGCCCGCCACTTTCCGTTATCCTATCTATTCTTTCCGTTGCGATTTTAAATTGTGGTTCGAGATCATCTCTGGACGTCGTTTATTATGAAGTACATATCTAGTCTTAATTATGTTCTGTTTTAACTTTTTTATTCCTTAATGGGAAATTGAATATCTGATTCTTCGGTCATTGGTGTGGTTTCCATATTATTATCCTCCTCAAAGTCAGATAGAGAGCCTGACGAGAGTGGAGAGCTGTCACCTAGCAAGCTGTTTTCTTCCATGGTTCTGCTAGTTTTTGATGGGGCGCTCACTGTGTCTGTCTGAACGGAAAGGCCCTCTGACAATGGAAACGTGTTTGCCAGGGAAATGTGTCGCATATCTTCAAAGTATTGTAATAAGTAAAGGGCGTCGGGTCGCATCTTCGGGTCAGGATGCAGACCTGTCCTCAGGATGGGGAAAAATGACTTATATATCGGGTTCAGTCCATCCGGTCGGAACTCTACAGAGCCATTAGAAGTTCTTGAGAGAACCCGTTCTTGGAATTCTTTATCGCTTAAACTTGGAGTCATCATTTCCGCCACAATAAGCATCGCCATGAAGATATCGGACTTTTTCGTGAACAATCCATGCCGAATCATTTCTAAATTCCATTGACATTAAAGGATTACCTAACTTTGTAGTTTCAACCTATTTGTAACTTCGTACCTGGAGCAGCCACGTCCTTTGTCCAAGGTACTCCCATTTCCGATAGCTTTAGTTGTTCTTTACCCTCTAGTTCTACACATGAACTTATTTCAAGCTGAATAAGTACATCCTGTCTTTGTCATGTTTCTTTACGCGTTTCCTACCCAAAATCAGTGATCCACCCAGATCCACTTGAGTCCACCTAACAGGTAAATAAAACAAAGAGCAACCATCAGTCTCGGTAAGTTGAATACGTTGCACTTTTTTTTCCCAGTACCAAAATATTCTCCAACTTCAAGTCAACAATACCGATGCCTAGCTGGTGTGCATCGGCTAATGCTGCAGACAAAGAAATCGCAAGCTGTAAGATCTCAATTGGATGAAAGAATTTACTGGCTAAGGCAGCGAAAAATGAAAGACGGAAGAACAGTGGTTAGAAAGAATTGACAGATCCAACAAAACGAAGCAGGCGATTTACCTCGCTTTTCTATGAGATCACGTAGGTCGCCATACTCATAGTAGCGTTGGACAATATAAATATCGTTATGATGAGCACGGGATGTGCCTGTGATGACAGGACCTGCCGTGTCTTTTGCGGATGAAGAGAATCGGAGTTGATGTGGTTTGCACTCGAACACGCCCAGATAGGGATTTGTAAAGCGACAGACAGAGAGCTTGGCTGCAAACATCAATTCCCGTTTGATGTGTTCATAAAACGTACGCCTTGACTTCAGTAATCGTCGGCACTTGCATGCAATCGGCACACCGCGATAGGTGGCGTACATCACCTTTCCGATATGCCCCTCTCCAAGCAATTTAGACCGTTCAAAACGAAAATCTTCCACCATGAAACGAATAGGAAAATGTTGCGCAATATCCCCTGTTAACGTATCATCCAAACTCTTTGGCTGTTTTTTCTCTGAATTTGACCTGGTTTTCTTTTTTATGGTTGATATCGCGTCATTTTCTTGTTCTTCTTTAAAATCGTTGCATCCTTGTGTTGCTTTTGCAGGCGGGATCTTCCTTTTTCGTCTCGGGGTTTCTTTTTTCTGTTTCTTCGGCGCTGACGACCGGTTCTGCTTTTTAAAACGGGTTTGTCTTCCGTTTGTTTTCGTTAAATACACCATTTCGGTCTGTGGCGTTTCGCTGTTACGTCTTCTTTTCTTCGACCTGACTATAGTTGACATAGTTGGACGCGTCGCTTTTTCAGAAGTTATTTCGATAACGGGTTCTGATTTCGTAGTAAGCAAAGTTTCTCCGTTCTTTACCTTCGAGCGTGTTGAACGAGAGTTGATGGTTTGTTCTAATGAGCGTATGAACAGTTGACCTGCTGGTGATCTTGTCCAATGTTTGAATCTGGTGTGGAAGTTGTCTATAGAAGGGTCTTCTTCAACTTCCGCTGAAAGCTTTTTATTCAAGACGTATTCTCTGAATACTCTATCTTCGTACTCAGTAAATGGAGTCATGGTTTAGTAAGAAGAGCTTTACAAAGTCAACATATAAAAAGAAGGAAATCAAAGGGGGGAACAGAAAGGCGGAAAGGCACAGTTCGGCTGAGTTTCAAACTGTCATGGAAAAAGAACACACCCTCCAGTGACCGCAACGTAGCAAATGTCACGCTATCTCTTCCATTATTTTCTAATGATATCTTATATGTTTCCATAAAACCAAGCTTCGCAAAGAAGTCTAGTTAACCCAGTTCCTACGCATAGTAATAAAGAGAACTTAGACTAACGGTGCTCAATATTGCTTGATAAGTGCAGGTGCGTGGTTGCTTTGGAGTCTTAGTTAGCCAAGCCAGGAATAAAGACAACTAGCAAGAACACAAGTAATAAGTGGCCTCCGCAAAAGTGACCATTCTCCACTAATGCACTATTTCAATTACATATTAGAATCACACTGATATCTATTAGCTTTTTATTACTACATATACAACTACTTCTTCCTGACGTAGCTAAAATTACTGCACTGATACTACGTTTGATTTTATAATAAGTACTTCTCTGCTCTATCCCCTTCGCTATGGTTGCCATTGTTCAATTTAGGGGAACGCTCTGGGACGATGAGATGAAAAATCTCGCAGTCACACCTTCATGAGAGGGGTGAATTTGTCGTGTTTTTTCTTACATGTGTCCGCGTTGATCATGCGTTTACCTTTCGGCTTGAAACCTCCATCACGAGGCACTGTCATTTTTGCAAGCGTGGCAGCCACTGTATCCGGCACAATCTACGCAAGCAATCATTATGCTACACAATCAAGACAGAGACTATATGACAAGGTGTCATGGCTGGCCGAGAAACCTTGCGGTGTCCACGTAAATTTTGAGGATATTTTTATTTTTACGTACTTTGTTTCAACCTAACTCAAAGCTTGTTGGTCTCTTTCTGTTTAGGAAATGCCCCGAAAAGTATTAATTTATATCACAGCTCCTCCAGGTGATGGTCTCGAGAAGAGCCGAAATTGGTTTAGAGAATATATCAAGGTATGGTATTTATTTAACATATCAAGGTTTTTCTCGTATATGACGGCGGAAAGGAGAATGAGTTTAGCTAAATGAACTATATAGCCTATCCTTGTTGCCGGTGCGGTGGATTACGAAGTCAAGGAAGGAAGTCAGCCTGGTCAGATTGAAGCTGCTGTCCGCGAAGAAATTGCACGACGTCGACGCGAACATGCCGCAAAGGACAAAGAACAACAACAGCAACAACTAGGGGAAACCCAGACTGAGGATGGAAGACAGAATCCTTTCGCACCAATGGTGTCAGACGTATTGAAGAAAAAGAAGCAGCAGGAATATGACGGTGTTATGGCTATTGGTAGGAATGCTTGGAGAGAGGTCCTCAGCGGTCTTTCGAAAGGATGCGAGGCAAGTCTGGTAGAAGAAACGAAGCCAGCAGAGGAACAAAAACAGGAGGCTATTATATCGGAAATAACGTCAAAAGAGAGTGAAACGCAACAACATGAACCATCCATGGTCGATGAAGAACAAATTGTCACAGAACCCGAGCCGATCGTGTCTGAGCCTGTTGTGGCCGAAAAAGAAGAAGATACAGCATTGTTGATTGATGAAGAAGAAACAGCCACAAACGAGTTTTCACTTCCGCCGTCATTCTCGCCTATCATGTACATCCCGCATCATAACATTATTGGATGGACAAATATTCCTTATCGTCTTTACATGTGGATAGCGGATTATAAACGAGTGGAAGAGATCGGGCAATATGCGGTGGCGGTTGTGTTGAATCAGACTCGTCCTCTTGAGCTTAAAGATGCCGATGTGGGTTTGAGCGAAAAGGTTTACTGGATCGGAGAGGATGCGGAAGAAGCAGTAAAGAACGATACTCCGATTGTGATAGACGAAAGGATACGACCGAATCTGCGCACCTATATCAGCGAGGACTTGGTGCATAGAGAAGAAGAATAAAGAAAGAAAGAAAAACGTGATGTACCGATGTGTGGATTGGTTGCACGCCAAATGGCATCAGAAATGTGACACCTTAGGTTATTGAGTACACGTGCTGGCCACAAAGCAGTAAATGCCGAAAAGATTCTTTTTGAAAAAAAAATGTACAGTTGTATGTTATTTTGGAAATAGAGAAAGAAACGTAATGCATATTGATTTTTCTTTGTTTTCAAAGTGTGGGCGTAAAAATAGAGACGGGTTGCAGTTCGTATATCTGAGATAGTTGTAGAAAATCGACAGGGTAGATAAATGCGAGGAAAACAAACTCAGAATGGTCTATGTCGTGGCGTAGGCATTAAATTACAGGCGTGTAGTGCTACAGATACGTAGGAAGGTGAGTCATGATGATGGTGGTGGGAGGCGGTCGGCTGAGGTGCGGAAGTCGAGATGTATTGGAAGGTTGCTAAGACCAGGGTTTGTCCCTTTCTGTCTGAGCACTCCTCCATGGGTTCATCCTCGTCGGCGTCCAGTTGGTCAAAACAAGCGTTTAACCAGTCTTCTTCTTCTTGCATCCGCTGTTGATAATCCTGATACAGACAGTTGATCAGAATATTACGGACCAAGACCTGACGACGCAGTGGCGGCTCGACTCTACGGGAAGAAGATTCGTCTTCTTCCTGTTGCAGTTTCTGCACCGAGAGTTGAGTGATATGCTCTTGTTGCAGTTGGTTGGATGTCGATATCATGCTACTGCTGTTATTATAGTATGTCATGTCGCAATTATCAACATCGCCTTTTACTCTTTATCTCGAACAGAAAAAGAAAAAGAGGATGTTGAATGAAAGGGAGAAACGGAGAAAAGGGCCAAGGAGTGTCCCATAAAAACTCGCCTATCTGCCAGTGACTGTAAAAGCCCGGTGACATTGCCGGATTGGAAACCTACCAAAAGCTTGAAAGCCCTTATCCTTTTCTCCAATTAATTTAGCTTCCGTCACATGGCACCACACCACACCACAACGTTATGGGGTTAAGTCAGTTGATATTGCCTAAAGAATGTAAGAATCGGAAATGACATACTCATGGGTACGATTCTGGTGCTGCTCTAGATTTCTGAACATGGTCAGCTTATATACCTTTCCTGCTCTCACACACAGCTTTAGGGTAGCTGTCAGATATCTGAGTTTTTATTTTGTGCAAATTGTGCAACTTGATAGGCAAATGATGTTTCTGTGATCACACCAGGCAATGCAGACGTGCCCACCAACCATGTTGAGTTGGAAAAATTCTATTTCCACCCTGGGAACAGGAAAGATACATTTTTACATGGCAAACAGGAACTGCAAGTCCTCTACAGTCAACTTCTCCAAAGCATCCTTATCCTTGCCTATAGATCATACTCTGTCGGTATCCTTGAAAAGATAAAAATCGTTTGACTTACCGATAGTGCTCTCGACTAGGGCTTGCTTCTTTTCTTGCAGCTGGACAATGCGACTTTCGATACTGTTCTCAATGATAAGTCTTGTGATCTTTATCGGTCGATGCTGTCCTAATCGGTGAATTCTATCCATTGCCTGCAAGTTACCAAAAGTCAATACTCTATAGACATAAGACGAGAATAATCCACCTACTTGAACTAAAAATATCATTAATTAGCATTTCACGTTTAGCACGGGGTGTAACTTACGTTCAGCCGCCTGATAATTTCCAGAGAACAAGCAGGAAATGACTTGGTGTCAGCATGTCTTATCGTGCAATAGGTCAGAAACTTACCGGATTCCACCATGGATCACTAAACAAGTGTTAGGATCCCTTGAAAATCAATTTACTTTTACTTTTCTTACCAAATAAATACCCGACTTGCCTCAGTGAGGTTAAGTGCAACACCTCCTGCCTTCAAACTGATCAAGAACACCGTCACGGATGGTTTCGTCATAAAGCTACAAACCATCGTCAGTCGCTGATACGGCAGTTTCCGGTTACATTTGTACCAATTAATGGCCGCATCACGTTGCAGAGGGGACATAGTGCCATCCAGTCTGATACAGTTGAATCCCATTCTCGAAAGTCTCCAATATACAAGATCGAGAAAATTTACAAACTACCAAAAATTTTCCTTAGAACACACGTGGCAGATTTCCATCTGTGTTTTGCCAAACCTGAGAGAACACAATACTAAAGAAAAATAATTGTTCAATAACACGAATGAGCAGTTTCTGTCATACAAACCTTTTAATTGTCTTATCTTCGGACTGAAGTTTCATGAGTTCTTCCACCAGGGCCTCAATTTTGGATGAGCTTCTCCATTTTTCCATATTGATACGGTTAATAATGCTACTTTTCGAGAAAGTGGAATTGTTTTCGTGACCAAGGTTCAATTCCAGGGACGGTTGGGATAAATCAACAGAAAAGTCAGCAAAGCAAGTGGGACACTTTGGTTTTTCAGTTATGCCATCCTCGTTATCAAAGCTTTGGTAATATTGGATGCAACACTACAAACTCCGAATGAATATGTCATTCTAGCAATTCGATCCATGCGTTACCTCTCTACAGAACACATGCTTACAAGCTGCGGCAATTGCATCCTATCAACATGCCGTTGTTATTGTAAGCAAATATATTATACGCAGCTTACCTCTGGAGTTTCACTACACAACATACAAACGAGCTGTCTGTTATCGGAAACATCTTTCTTTTTTATCACCAAGTCAGGATGATTGGCTACGCAAAATCACTAAGTCTGTATAATAATGCAATAAATGTAACTTACCGCATTGTCGCATCTTCGTGAGCAGCTCAAAGATATTAGCATAGTTATTCAGGACAGTCCCTATCAATTATGCTAAGTGACTGGTAATGCAAAATAGTTTTCTTACCTTCTTCCACGTAGGTTGAGAACTTTCGAACAGAATCGCTAAACAAAGAAGTGTAGAAATCTTCTTCTTCTTCGTTAAATAGATCTCTTCGGATAACCACTGTACGTGGAGGTAATCCCAAGTCATCTGCGCATTCTAGCTTCGTTCGCCGTAACATGATCTTGTCCAACAATAAACGTAACTTTCCCATTGCTTCACGGCCTTCACCAACATGACCACGCATCTGGATAGGCTTTAACACCTCATTATTCCACCAACAGACATGACTATTTTAAAGCACGTTAAAAACTGTCCACACACGCTACTTTGCTACGCACTCCATTGGTTTATGGCCGCATGTGTCACATCCTTTTCGATCAGAAAACTTCCAGCTGAGCTCTTTACATGGACAGCGCTTACAATAATAATAACCGAATGGATCTATATTGTCAACATAAATCAGCATGTTGATATCAAGCATCTCATCGAACTCACCAGCTTGCATGAAGCGAATTAATGAGTAAAGTTCACCGACGCGATTCTGTAAGGGGGTTCCGGTGAGAGACCATCTATAGTTAGCGTTCATATTAAACTAGACCAAGTTAATTGTAGGTAATTAATGCATATGCCAAAACAACGGTCTTTTCATTTACATACCACCGCTCTGGCGGTATTGCATGCTCGATCTTTGATGTTGTGCGCCTAATTCTTTTTTAGCATCATTTGTTTAACACAACAATGACATTAAATACTTCATCAAGAATAATCCGATGCCAGTGAATCTTGTGGAGAACAGACTTTTGCCTTATGATTTCTCCATCTCGTTTTACGCCATATTCCTGTCGCCTAAAACAACTTTCCACGACAGAATCTGCAATAAATTAATCATGTCAGTAAAAATCTACAATTGTTATAGCGAAAACTCACAAGTAGACAGAATAACATCATGCTTTAGAAGCTCTTTAACATTAGTGGGACGCTTGGCACCTATATGACATATATTAAGACGCGAACATTGAAGAAAAAGTGAATATGAAAACTCAATTACTTTACCATGGAAAAGACAGATTTTAAGCGCATTATTCGTATGCGTTTCAATCTCGCGCTTCCATTGAACGATAGCAACCTATAGAAATGTGGGTTCATAAATAAGATCAGAAATAATGTAACTACATACAGTAGGGGCAATAACCAAACTAGGGCCCTGATCATCGCTTAACAGTAATGAGATTGTCTGGATAGTTTTACCCATTCCCATTTCATCCTATTGAAGCCCGTTAATGTTTGCTTTGATTGCTGGCTTAAAGACAGTTTTCGTGTTACATACTGCAAGAATTCCCCCTTTGAACTATATAACATTAAGACGTTAAGACTAGATAAGCTTTGTTACTGAAAAGCGATTTATTACCTCATTTAGCTTCTCCTGCTGTAACATCCATCCAACACCGTGCTTTTGAAATGGCAACAGTGGCAGACTTAGTTTTTCCGGTTGCTCCACTGGTACAACCTCTACTTGATCAGCACTCTTCAATGCCTCCCAAACACCACGCAGCTCTTTGTGCTGAGCTAATAGTAAGTCCGAGGTTTGTTGATACTATACAGCAATTTAATCAAAGCCAGTAAGGACATCAGAGACTTACATAGCTGCGTCTTCCCCTTTGCGTTTGGGTAGGAGCTTCTTCTTCAGAGGAGTCCGATTCTTCCGCCGAACTGTCTAGGTCGCTCTCGTTATAGCTGGCTTGACCGCTTTCTGCCTCTGATTCATTCTCAACTGCAACAGAAGCATTATCTGCCTCGTCCGCATCATCACCACTATCACTGTCTTCTGCTTTTGAATATCCTGAAACACTGGTTTCTGGTGTATCGGCGATCGTGTCAAAGCCGGATGTGGAACCCGTCGTGTCCGGAGAGTACGGACCAATCGCCTTCCCCTTTCCTTTGCGGTCGAAGAGACTTCTGGATGATAGATTTGCTGCGCCTCCATTCTCTTCGTTTTCAGACATCGCTGCACCTTTCTGACGCTTAGTTCTAGCAAGATCTTGTCTCACTGAGGATCTTGTTCTCCGGCGCCCCAGAGGTGTTGCCAGTGGCTGAAAGTCGTCATCGCTGTCAGAACATACTGAAGTACGCTTGCTGCCATTTCGGCTATTGTCTGTAGACGACTGCCCACTTGGTGTAGAAGAAGACTCTGCGGTTGCCCTAAGAGATCGACGGGTAGCTACCATGATGCTTCTTCAAATGGACAGATTGAGGAACGGAGATAAGGGAGCAAAAGGCGGATACACATACTGTCAACAAGGATGACTTACGTCAAAGAGAGTCACATCAGGCACCGTCGCGTCTCATTTGACGTTTTTGAAACCGGCGGGTTATCATGATAGGGCGGTGAGTCCGAAAGCAACGATAAAAGAACGATAGCGCTGCCAATCTTTCATATATCAATCCCTTAGTTTTTGTTAAGTTCAGCAAATACTTAAAAGACAGTTGTCGTTTATAGTTGCATGAGAGCGAAGAGAGGCAATGGATCTGATGGCTCACAGCAGTCCATTACATTAATACTGATTTACAATAATTCTTGAACAAAAAGAAATACATAACACTTTCTAATTTGAATTCTTCTTTGGCATATCTGTTCAGGAAATCCTCAATATAATCAGGACGAGAGAATTTCCATGCCGGATTACAATCCTCATATCATCATCGTGCAGAATCTGAACCATCAAGCACTATTCCAATAATGTCAGTCACAATTGCCCACGAAAAATAGGGATCAACTAGGTTGTCAATACAGATATTGGCATGCCTAAACTTATTCATTGGGTGTCTATACTAAACGCACAACTGCAACTAGGTCGTTATCTTTGTAGGGACGTCTATTAAGAAAAGAGAGTGGGCCTGTTAAAGACAATCTGAGTAAAGAAACATCACTAACTTAAATCGAGGAAATGACCTTTTCATGCGGCAAGGCTTCCTCTTATGAATTGTTTAAAACTGAGCAAGCATTCACCAAAAGAGTCCACTACAAGATATCTGAAAGGGCATAGATACAGGTAGGTAATTCATCGTAGGCCTTATTGCGATCCGGAAACTGTTTCTATAGGTCGTTCGCTTTTGTAACAGTCGCGTGTGTTTCAAGGTACTCTAATTTCCAATCACGGAATGACGCCGATGAGGTAAATATGTCGAGATATGAATATTTTATCGATAATGGTCTGTTCACTGGGACACGGGTTGAACCAGTTCGGTGAAAGCTTGCTGAAGGGTTCACGAAAGGAAGCTATATCCTGCTGCAACGGTGACAGAGATTCTGTTGGATCCACTTACAGACACAAGTTACAAGAAAGACTGAGGTCTCGTACAGAAATTGTCATATCCATTGCCGGCAGCAATTACTCTTGAACCCTTGGATGATAAACTTTACGGAGGAAATTCTCAATCCGTTGTGTCGTGCCCGGTTAATTTATATATAGTATCTTTATTATGACTTTTCTTCTCTATTACCCAGCACGTTTTTCACCCAGAAAGATTTTGCATGGGTAGGAACGTCCGAATAGATCACAGCATGAGCAGCCTTGGTAACATGCGCATTCCAGGATTCTTTGACTAGAAATGTCGAAGTTAAATATCTAACAGTTGCCGAGTTCTCTTCAACTCATACCAGAAGGAATAAATCTTTGTTTCACATATTGCTGCGATTCTTCAAGAAATGGGAGGGAAGACTTATGTGGTGCTGGTCTCTGGTCCAGATGCATTGAGCTATTAGCGGTGCCAGCCGCAACGTGATCGAATGTCGTCTTTGCGCTCTCTAGCCGGTGTCGTATATCGGACGTGTCGCGCTTGAGATCCGTTCCGAACTTATAGGTCAATGCAGATACACCTAAGAGTCCGGCTAATAAGGAAACGGTTCTAGGCATGTTACTTTTCTTCTAGGAATTACAGCACGAAGCGCATCGAAAACAACACAATAAATCACTTTCTTTTCGAATGAGATTACGTCATCAGTTTAACTCTGTGCGCGTGCATTGTAATGAATGATATAATTGAGAATCCTTGGCACATTTGCTTGTGAATATGAAGACTTGTTAGTATTTATTTTGCCGACGCAGTTTCGTCCATCACTGATGAAAAAATATACACAACCAAGATAAGTTTTCCCTTATACATTAGCCCAGAATATCTTGAAACACCCGCAAATGCTCGCTTGAAATACGTATATATATATATATATATATATATATATGAGATTCGGATAGTTCTTAGCAATAATCATGCTAGAATAGTTGCATCATAGAAGTGCATCATGTATTAGCTTTTCCGAGTTGGTCGAAGCAGAATCCATCAACCGTGCCCCCCCCTCCCGCAGAGTTACTATTTGTTGCGCTGAGAGTTTAGTTACTCAAATGGCAAGTAGGCCATTGCGGAGTAAATTTCTTCGCGTTACAGGACACGTTCAATTTGTCTTTTTTATTTTGACACGCGACACCTTCATAACAATGGCTCTTTGGCTCGACAAGTACAAACCAAAGACTTTGGATCAGCTTACGTACCATAAAGGACTCACTAGCCAACTAAAAGGATTGGTATATGTTGCGCAATGCTTCATTTCAGATCTCATTCACCTTTATCGGCCCTAGGCTGCCTCGGACAATGTACCGCACGTTCTGTTCTATGGCCCTCCAGGTGCAGGAAAGAAAACACGGATCGCCAGTCTTCTCAGAGAAATGTTTGGTGCGGGTGCCGAAAAGGTACAGTGCACTAGAAGAGCCACGAAAGGAGATGATCTGACAGCTCCAAGTTGAAAGTCGAACAACGACCATTTGTCACGACTAGCAATCGGAAGCTGATTTTCAACGTTTTTTCGAGCAATTATCATTTAGAGCTTAACCCAAGGTTAAAATGATTCCTGCATAGAAATGTGAGGCGTGGCTAACTTTTGCTTACTTTATGTGCAGTGACCTTGGTATCTACGATCGCGTTATTGTGCAGGACGTATTGAAAGAGATTGCTGAATCACCGCAAATCGACACTCATGCTAAGCATAGGTTCAAGGGTAGAGTGTAGATTTGATTAATGTAATATTAACCAACGTTACTGGATTTAGTTGTGCTTATAAACCAAGCAGATGAGCTCACGCGTGAGGCACAAGCGGCCCTACGCCGCACAATGGAAAAATATACGGCGAACATACGCCTAATCTTGTGTTGCGACAATCTTAGCAAAGTGATTGACCCTGTACGATCACGATGTCTGCTGGTACGCGTTGCAAGACCAAGTGTGGATGAAGTAAGAAAAGAAAATACTACAGAAACCTTTTATTGATTATTGAATAGGTCACCGATGTTCTACATAGTGTAGCTGTTAAGCAAAACCTGTCACTATCAAGTATTTTAACGAAAAATATTGCGGAGCAATCTAAATGTAATGTGCGCGAGGCGTTGTTAATGTTGGAGAGCACAGCCGTTCAGCAGTAAGTAACTGGGATTGCTCTATGTCAACACCTATCTGACGGTTTCAATCAGTCCAGATCTGAAAAATGTTCAACGACCTGAAAAAACGGACTGGCAGATTTTGATCTCAAGAATCGCAAAAAAGATGATGGATGAACCAACGTTAGCAAGGTATAGACTACACTCAGCAACTTTCTCCACACCGTGATATTCAAATTATATTGCATTAGTTTGGCATGGATTCGTACTAATCTGTATGACCTGTTTGTTCATGGCATACCCTCAAGCCTTGTGATAAAGGTATGTGAAAATGGGACCGGCTATCATTCTGACCCAATCGCATATAGACATTGGCGTTTGAATTATTCCATGCTACGACGGACAGTGAACTCAGGAAAACCATCATGGATAAGGCCTCATACAACGTATGTAGCTTTTATAATTTAGTTTGCTTTCGTCTCATTGCTTGACTATAGGAATACCGACTCACTATTGGCACCAAGGATATATTTCATCTGGAAGCCTTTGCAGTCTCACTTATGGATGAATTTTCTAGGTATATTGAATGTCTTAACAAGCTAACAACATATTAAATCGCATCGTAGACATGGAAAGAACTTCTAACAAAAACCTATCTTTTGAACCGTCATATCGATTCTTGCCGAATGTTCTGGATATTGCGAAATATCTTGCGAAACAGCATAATGTATATTATCAGACTATCTTACTAAGAAACTTTCTTCAACGGACCAGAGAAATGACCGTGAGTTTCTGCGCGAACGTGAGCATAATCTTTCCCACCAAAACTGAAAAGCCAGGTTACGTAAATGGCACGTGTTTCAAGAGGGCCGAACTTACCTCTCAAAGAGGAACTCGGTTAGAAGATAGTAAACGTTTTGGTTTGCGTTGTGATAGCGAATGGCATGGTTATTATCGGAAAAAAACTGAACACGATAGTTGTGCACATTGGCTTGAGTCAGTTTGTCTACAAGCACTGCCGAATGTTGGAAGTGGACTAACGAAATAGAATGGTTCAACAATTCGCTGACTATCCTATTTCAACCACTTACCGTTATCGTCGCCAGTGCCATGTACAAGTAGATACTTTGCGTTCGCAAAGCCTGTCATGTTGTTAACTGCACTGTCGACATAACCTTGAGGGTTCAATTCAGGTGTGAGCATGTATCGCTCCGTGTAAATCGAATCTGTAAAATAAAGTTAATGCCGACGTGGTTTTGTTTCACTGGCTCTTACCATAGAATCGCCAGTCTGTCACCGGAGCGACAGCTAAACCTGCTCCGAAGACACCATCATTGGCCTCCAGCACCTTAGTTGTCATGTATCCGCCGTAGGACTGGAAGAAACGGGAATTGTTATCACATTAAGAAGTCTCATTAAAATACGCTCCTACCCAGCCCCAGATCGCTATTCTTGACTCATCGACGTAGTCAAGACTAGCCCAGTATCGACCAGCATTGACTTGATCGATCGTCTCTAATTCACCCAACCGTCTTCTGACGCCTACTCGATACTTCCGTCCTCTAAAACCAGTACCACGACCGTCAACCTACATTACTTGTTGAACTCAAAATTCCCTGAAATACATGACAACTACTTACCGTAACAACGATATAACCTAGTTGGCTTGCTACGAACGTATGCCAACTGAGATCATATTGATAGGAGACTAGCTGCGAGCTAGGGCCACCATACACGTGAAACAGAACTGGATACTTCAATGATGCATCGAAAGAAGGAGGTAGGATCTCCATGGCGTTCATGTCTATAATTTCGCATGAAGTTCTCCGATTCCAATCTTAAGCTATCCTGATAACTTACCAATATTACCACTGCGTACATTCGTCATGCGGACACGTGGCAGACTGTAATCTTTCAGAAGTGTTTTTAGCTCTGTGTTATTCTCAAGGATAACTTCGAATGAACCGTCGTCAACGCTCTTTACAACTGTCGTAGGTATATCCGGCCCAAGGTAATCCAGAACGTAAAATCCAGCCTTTGGTGTAAAAGTGACAGCGTAATAAGCATGTACGTCAGGATCATCAGGACATGTACGACACGTCTTGCTTAGAGCAGGATCCTCGCTTTCCAAGGAAATGCTATATAGATGACGCTCCAAAGGGGATAGCTCAGTGGATATGAAATGCCTGATAAAGTTTGCGATCATTCAATAGAACTAATAAAGCATTCCTTCAAGGGATATGCACTTACACGAGCTGACGTGACTTATCCACAACAACCGTACCAGCTACAACTTCCCATTCACCCGACGTAAGCCAGACAGGCTTATCTTCACCTGTGCTAAAGATGGCCAGATGAGCAAAACCATCCTTATTATCAGCAACATCCAGATAGCGGATAACTCCTTTGTTCGATGATAGAAAGACCATTGTTGGCGTTGCAGGTATATCTACCCAACCTCCATCTTCTGGTTTGTACTCGCGCGCAACAGTTGCAGTGGCTTTGTGCAAGCCGTCCACCAAAGCTACCACAATGGTTAATTGATGATCCTGAACACGGTTGGTCTGTTTAAACAGAAGATGAGAATGCGACTCTGTTGCCCATGTTACTTCCGTTATAATACGGTCATTAAGTTCAAAATCCTTATATTCTTTGCTCTTGATGCTCTGTATCGTCATCTTTTCGTCCGTTGTGACTAATAAAGACGCATCCTCAGGCAGCGAATAAATATATAAAGATACTAAAGGATTAGGAGCACCGGCCTGGAAAAAACAATGTTATTATTAATACCAACAAACTCTGTTCTTCTCTTTTATTCCTTGCTTTTCTTTTTTCTTTACCTTGGGATATCTGATCTTTAATTCTTCGGGATAGGACTGATTGGACGTAGTATATAACGCCATATGGAATTCAGGTACTGTGGTCTCATCCAGTCTCAGATAAGCCAGGTGGGTCGAATCCGGCGACCACCAAACAGCGAAATTTGTACCGAATACTTCCTCTATAAATATAACCCGTCTTTATGGGATCTGAAAGCAATCCGAAGCATACCTTCATATACCCAGTCAGGTACACCATTGAATACCGTGGCTGATCCATCAAATGTCACTTGCTTATGCGATTTCAAGTCAGTGACATATAAGTTATTCTCTTTCACATAGGCCTAAATGGAACACTTCGTTTTTTAACAAACGGGCGTTAATGTTTGTCAGCCATACCACTTGATGGCCAGTTGGACTCCAAACGGCGTATGCTATTTTAGGCTCTTCGTCTAAAACCGTATCTGCTATTAACGGTGTGATTGATCGATTCGCGAGGTCATAGATAAAGACATTTGAAAAATAAGAATGCCGATATTGCTACAGAAAGAGTATTGTCAGCATTAGCAGTGGACTAAATTGAAAATATTCCGTACACTTGTCTTGTTTGTCCAGAACATTAAATACTTCGCATCAGCAGAGATCTCAAACGATTGAACGTTGAGCAAACCATGGTCCACGATCTAATTAAGCAGTGACAACCGCTTAACGCCTGACATGTAATTCTTTTCGGCTAACCACTTACCAGGTCGTTGGCGTTGACATACACTTGACTTTTTCTGTCCTGAATGGATTCAAGAATAATATTGTCCGTTTCAGGGTCTCTGTACGTAAAAATACCGTCTCTCGGATCTGTACCAATTCTTTCTGTAAGATGAAGATAAAAGAGCATAGGGAAACATCTTTTTTACCATTTTGTACCCATACGAGGGTCGGACGCTTAGGTGTAAAAGACGAGTTGTACAAGTCATCAAATTCAATGCGCTTCTGCAATGATTCACCGCTCTCCTCCAAAATGCTCACTAATACATGTCGCTAAATGCTACAATTTCTTCATAGGTACGAGTCTACCTTGGCTTAACTTTCCCAAGGCGATTCCCCAAATGGTTCCTGCCACTAATAGGACGAGAAGGAAACTTGCACAAGTCCAGTTAAACAGGGACTTTAATAGATAGTGTATCAGTTGCGCGCTGTATTTGCAACACTTTGCTCCAGACTTATCAAGTAGAATTTTACCTTGCTATGATTCACTTTTTCATCGTAGTTTGCTTCGTTCGTTGGAAACAGTCTTTGCTGGACCTCATCATCATTCTCTCGATAAGACTGATGGTTCAAATGCTGGCTATAATCGTCGTCATCTTGATAACTTGTTCTGATAAAATATTTTGCATCCTCGTCATAATGATCATTTCCCGCGTTTTCGTTGTTAGTTATGTGGCGATCGCGGGCGTCGATAATGGAATCGCTCGGCGCTTCTGCACTCATGTCCACGTAAGAGCGAAAACAAGTGTGTAACAAACAATGACAAACCAAAACGGACACAAAATCCTAAAATAGGTAGAGCAGGGCATTATTGATTGTTTCATGTAATCTATACATGAACAAAGCGATGATAGATGAACCTACGTTTGGCCAAATGATTGCTTATTCATAAGTCCTCCATCCAATTTCCTGCTAACTATCACCTTTGTGATATTCCCGAAAACATATGGCCTATTGCGAGCCCTGCTGAAGCTGACGTCCAACAAGTAAACGAACTTTCTCTGCTTCGCAACACCATCGTTTCCTTCCTACCATGTCTTCCACAAAACGAACGTCGTTTTCTTTTATTTTGATCATTTACAGCACATTTATAAAAAAAAAAAGGCCTAGCTATTTACAATTCGTGAGCTTTGCGGAAGTTTTCACCGGCATAGATAGCGTTGGCGCCTAATTCTTCTTCGATACGCAACAACTGGTTCAACTTGGCCAGTCTCTCCGAGCGGCACGGAGCACCAGTCTTGATCTGTCCAGTGCGGAGACCAACGACAAGGTCGGCGATCGTGGTGTCCTCAGTTTCACCAGATCGGTGAGAAACCATGACACCCCAATCAGCTCGCTGAGAATCCAAAGCAGCCTGGATGGATTCTGTGATAGTACCAATCTGGTTGACCTTGAGCAGCAAGGCATTGCAGGCTTTCTTTTCGATGGCCGTGGCAATGCGTGCTGGATTGGTCACGGTCAAGTCGTCACCAACCAGTTGGAGATCAGAACCTGACTGCAAGTGGGACCAGTTTTCCCAATCATCTTGGTCAAATCCGTCCTCAATTGATACAACTGAAGAAACAAATGGAAAATAAGCAAGCTGGGCTCTATGAACCAACAAAAAAAGGCAGCCCGTTCCGACCCGTTCCGTTTCTCCTTTCCAACTTCTCAATTCACCTCCCCACGCTTTCCCCGCATTGTCACACCCTATTACCCCCGGAGACAGAAAACTGGGTTTTCGTATCCTAATTCGAAACTTACTTGGGTACTTCTCAGCAAAGGATTTGTAAAGCTCAGAGAGTTGCTCGCCAGTAAGATACTCAGCAGGGTTAGACTCAGGATTCTTGAAGTCCAAGTCATACTTGCCGTCCTTGTAAAACTCGGAAGCGGCACAGTCCATGGCGATCTTAATCTTGCCTGTGTAACCCGCCTTCTCAATAGCAGTGATGAGCAACTCGAGGGCTTCCTGGTTGTCCTGGATATTGGGTGCAAATCCTCCCTCGTCACCAACATTGGTAGCATCTTGACCATACTTGGCTTTGATGACAGACTTGAGGGTGTGGTAAACTTCGCTTCCCATTTTCATGGCTTCGGTGAATGATGAGGCACCCGTGGGCATGATCATGAATTCTTGCATAGCCAATTTGTTACCAGCGTGAGAACCACCATTGATCACATTGAAGGAAGGCACAGGAAGGACAAATGGCTTCTTTGATCCGGCAAGATCGGCAAAATGGACATACAAAGGAACACTCTTCTCAGCAGCACCTGCCTTGGCAACAGCCAAAGAGACACCCAAGATAGCATTGGCACCAAGCTTGCTCTTGTTAGGTGTACCATCAAGCTTCAAAAGGAATTCATCAACAGCCTTCTGATCCACAACGTTGAGTTGGGATTCGATTAATGCGGGGGCAATGATGGTATGGATGTTCTCGATCGCTTTGAAAACCCCTAAAGATACGCGTCGTTAAATCATTAATTTGCCGTTTCTATCTTCTTTTCGAACACATACCCTTTCCAACGTAGTCTTCCTTCACTCCGTCACGAAGTTCAAGTGCTTCATGCACACCAGTGGATGCGCCAGAGGGCACAGCAGCACGAAAAACACCCTTTGCTGTGGTGACTTCGACTTCGACAGTAGGATTGCCACGGGAGTCGAAGATTTGACGGGCGTGAATCTTTGTAATAGACATGATGGAAGAAAAGGGGTTTAAGCAGTAAAGAACACTTGCGAATGACGCGTAAGCCAAATATATATTTTGTAAACTTCAACACTCAGACACCCATTTCGTGAAACTGTCAAAAGTTTATAGCAGTAATGTATCACATGAAAGCGCATGTCCCGGTCCGACCCCGCATCACTAAGCGAAAAAGGGAATGCGCGAAAAAGGTCCGGCGGATCCTTCCTATAGACTGGCTGAGCGCCCTTTCTTCATCCCGGTCAAGGATGTTGTAAGACCAAAGCAAGCCTATACAACTATAGTTGACTGATGTTCCTCCTAGACAGAAAAGGCCTAGCTTGAAGCACAAGAACATGGTCAATTCCGAGTTTTAACGATCATGGTGGGTTTTTAACGTCTTTTAAAGTTTTATTGTGCATTTAATTCATTTTGCCCAATTCTGCCTTTTTCTTTAATGACCGTTCGGCTCGGTATAATGCACCATCTACCATGCTAGCGACAGTGAAAATACCACCTACAATGGCACACAGACTTGTTAGAAAGCTTGCTAGCGACTGACGGCTTTCTGAATAGATCACACGCATAGGCGAAAAGTCCATGAAAAAGAAAACGCCTATATTCATGCATTAAGTTTATGCTCCACCAATGCCATTATGTATATGAGCATATTATCCTACCTGGAAGGCCGCCTGTAGGTTGAACGGACAAATCACGTTCCTGTCGGCTAACTGAATATTGGAAAGTATCTAGAACGTATCCGCTAACGTAATTAACTTGAGTAGGAACGATCTTCAAATGGTACTGATACATCAGTGCAGCTGGAGTAGAAGCGAGTATAAGACATGACAGTCCAAAGCTTGAGGAGAATTACTTACGATTAGCCTTATCCCGCATGGTACCATCAAGTGGGTTGGTCAGAGCGTTCATTTTTGTACGTTTTTGTTTATATGCCTGATGATCTTGATTGCCAAATTGAAGATGATGGATCTTATGAACAAAATCATGATGAGCGAGTAAGTAGGCGCGCACATCATGGACGTGAGATGATCCATGCGAAATTGCTTTTCCTGGGGAAAAATGGAAATTTCCGCGCGCCTTGCTGACTAACAATTGTCCATGCATGTTGCATCCTTCCGTGGATTGAGATTCCATTTTCTCGCGCCACCCCTCTTTAATACACTAAAAATGTCGTTAGTAATTGGCGTCTGTCACGTAGAAGCATCCTTTATGCAACAACTGTACCTGTTCAATAATATCTGGATTGAATGCCCAGCCCTGTTCAGCATAGAGCTGCTCCACCTCTTCACATGAATTGCAGCACCGACCCGCATTGGGACTCGCTCCATAACAGGGACCACAATAACCGTCGTCTTCCTTACGCAACGCCAATTCAGCACCTCTCAACGAATTACTCAATTCTTTTCTCCACAAAAAAGAATTAGTTGCCCACAACATTCTCTCCTTGGTTCTTCTTCACCTTTAGGCTTATCTTTCTCAATTTCATTCCCATTGGCGTCGAGACGGACTTTAAAAACGTCATGTTCATAGCCTGTAACGTGTTGATCGCCTTCGTCCATAACATCCAAGCTCAAAACTGTTTGATTTTAGGACAATTAATACAAGGCATTAATCAGTAATAAAATAAGAAAACCTACGGTAGCATGGCATATGCGGAAATGTGATATTAAAAGAAATTGGGAGTTTTTCCTATAAAAGATGAGATAAGACGATGTGGTACCCTTTTCTTTTCAGAATACCGTTTTTCCACCATCCACAATGATTTCCTGTTGCAGTAATGGTGTCATATATCTGAATATCTCAAAAAGAACGAGAATGGCAATGACGATCCCACTCACGGCAGTAACTGAGATAAATCAGTCAGGCACCGAGATTTAAACGAAGGATGTATCAAGATTACCAGCAGCACCGGTAGTGGTCCTGACACGGAAGTCATCGAGAGTTTTCGCATAGGCATCTAACCGTCGAAATCGATGCCAAAAGGAATTCCGCGCCATGATGAGCTTCCAAAAAGGTTCAAAAACGGCCACTGGCAAGCAGGATAGAGGGACTGTTTTTCCGATTCACTGGACACCAAGAAACGTGTGTGTCTGAAACCCAACTTTTTTTTCCTTTCTTCAGCTGTTTTCTATCGTAGCTGAAACGAGTATATCATGTTCAAAAAGTAGGACATGTCAACGAGTGTATGATATTCATTGCTTACGACGTTTAAACGCCCGGCGTCATCAGATTTAGTTTCCAGGAGAATATCGCAGGACAATCACAATTGAAATCCTCGGTTCAACGCGCCATTCGCAGCAAACTGGTGGAGCAATACCCAATGCTCGAACCTATCCTTGACGACTTGATTCCAAAGAAAACGCCCATTGTCCAGATCAAGGGGTAACGATTTACGATGCAACTGGGACGAAATTCTGATCAACTCAGTATAGCCATGAACATATTTCGTTTTTGTCCGTTAATGGTGAAATCCTTTTCTTTCAACACTTTGATGGACCCTTCTTTCCCACACTTAAACTGCTGCATAAATGTAGGAAGTTATTTAGCACTGAACAAGCAAACCATCCTCAACTTTTCTTTTATTTGCTATGACAACAGATCCCGATATCCTTCCTAAACTTCAGGTGGACCGAGGTGCTATCAAGTTTGTCTTGTCTGGCGCCAACATTATGTGTCCCGGTTTGACATCGAAAGGCGCGCGTATGGACCACGACCTGCCTAATGGCTCCGTAGTAGCTATTATGGCAGAGGGTAAAGAAAATGCTTTGGCTGTCGGACTGTTGAAGATGAGCACAGAGGACATGTAAGTTTGAAAAGCTTTACATACATGCATTCTATATTGCTTTTTTTTCTAATCACACGTTTTATTTGTAGTCGTAAAATTAACAAGGGCATTGGATGTGATAACATCCACTATCTGACAGATACTCTATGGAAGGAAATTGTTTAGATACATGTACACACAATATATACATAAGAATACGCATACATCGAGTAAACTAAGAGAAAGATGGGGGAGAGTAAAGGAAAAGAAAGGATGAAATTCTGTTTGATTAGCAAGGATCATCGTATATTGCTGTTTCAGTAGGCCAAACGGTCGTCTTCAAACTATTTCCCGCCAGACAATGTTGGGTAGCTAGCCTACGGTTTACGGCTCTATCACAGTTGCAAAAGCGACCAGATCGAAACAATCGTTATGTACAGAAAATTTTACGCTTTTTTTTGTTTTTGTGTGTTAAAGTTCTAATATTGTTTAACACCTATGCTTTGATGATAAACGATGATTATACCGAAGTACAACTAATGTAAGAGAAATAACTCCGGGTCTGCTCTCAAAATTTGTTTACTGCTCAAGTTTTTTACGGTATATTATAAAACAAGAGTTTTGTCTTTGACATCTCAACAAGAGTTCGGAAAATGTTATCTAAACTTATTGTCATTTCTCTACTTGCTCTACTAGCACATCACGCTAGCTCAGGTGCAAAACAGTGATAGACTGGTTCATGCCGCTACTGCTGAACTAAAAACTGATTACCTTGTTTATATATTAAATATAGCACCGGTAACAAACCAGATCAAACCTCTTTTTCATCTTAGTCAAGATCAAGTCGATACCTTCAATAACGCGCCATCTTCCAACTTGCCAGAATATCGATCTAGGGATAGTCCAGTGATGGCCGATAAAAGCGTCCCTGTGGAACTAGAGACAATGCAAGAAGACGATGAGGACGGCAACGACGATGAAAATGACGAAGAAGATATAGTGTCGGTAGAAGAATAACCATCCAGTTGTTAATTATATATTAAAAAACGAGAAAAAAAAACATTGTTCTCTGTGTAATTGAATTGCCTGTTTGGAAATAAATCATCCTCATGATGTGGCCTACTTTGTAGGGCAATCTGTTTGTTTGCTAGTCTTTTAGGTATAAGATTTACTTACAATGACGAAAAGAAAAAAGAATACAAATAAGTAATAAAGATAAGGTAGTAGAGGCTGTAGTAAACTATATATACTTTTCTGCTATTGTTCCCAATCCCGTCCGAAAATATATCGATATATACGTAAAGAAGTAGAAAATAAGCAATAAAACATAGAAAGGAAAAGAAGAAGAAAAACAAGCAATGACAGCCTCGATAGTAAACAAAAAAAAAGCAAAAGGGTAAAGAATATGTGCGTATATATATATAACTGTGGTGGGTTATCAATTTTTGTTCTCGTTTGCTTCTCATACAGTAGAAGTCAATGGTTGCTTGGATGCTGGAGTGTGTGTGGCAATGAGATGAACTTGTCGACGCGTCAAAATACAGCCCAGGTCCCCAAGAATCGACTCTGCACAGATAAAGAGCACGTGCCAAATCTGTATAGTAAATAAGATGAAACGGAGGATTTGGTTCGTTTGTCTAGCTGTGATCGGGATCCTGCCCAGCTCTTCGTCATTTAATGTATGTTCTCTGTTTGACGAAAAAGATTCGGCAAGCTCCAAAGCGAGTTCGGAAGTGCGCCAGATTTCTCCAGAGAAATCAGGAACTCGTAGATGCAAACGTCCCGTGACCCTTGCTGTCTTTTCTCTGGATTGAATGGCACCATAGGTGTATGAAGACGAGGGGCAGGCTGTTTGAACAGGCATCGCGTTATTGGTCTCGATAGTCATTATATCAGCTAGTGACTGGTACGAAACAACAGGGCTGTTGATAGATGCTGGATCACTAGTGGAAGGGAACTGTTCTGAAGAGGACGAACCCGTCATGATGGATATCCGGTCGCTCACCGACTCGCTGGTTTCCATGCAGGTTTGCTCTCGTGATATTGGTGCGTTTCTTTCGTCATAACTGATTTCCAGACGCTGAGCTGGTGCAGTTTGCGAAAACTTAATGTTCTCTGTCTGATACTTGACGATACTCGAGGGGAATGTTTGTTCAGACCGGTACCAGTTTACTAGCTCAGGCGACATGGTTAATCCTGAACCTCCAAAGGACTCATCTCCATCCTCCTCTCCTTCCAATCGCTGGTGCTGACGCTGATAAAGATTGCAATACTCTGCACTAGTATGATCACCCGCGGGATACTCGTATGAAGAAGTATAGGATGACAACTTTTGATGACGGCCTTGGCCCATCCACGAATTCTCGTCCAGCACTGGACAGATGGTAAATTCACTGTCACAGGTCGTATATCCTGGTTTTTTAAGGGAGACGTCTTCTTCGTCAGTGTCAAGGCAACATCCTTCCGGAGCGGGTGCAGCCATCATGACGACACCACTATCCATAACCGTATATGCATCTACGTAACCGTAGCCATTCCTTACGTCTGAATCATCTTCGTCGTCTTCATCCCAGTCTAACGGGATGAGATCGATATGATCGCATGGATCACTTTGCGGTGTAAGTGGTGGCGTGAACATAAAGTCATCACCTGATAGTAACACAGTTGGACGAACATTGGATATCCCTAGCAAGATCTGTTGCGATTTGCTGTACATGTTATGTAAATGCCAATTTTCTAAAAAGGAATAGGGTGTTCTTCGGCGACATTCAGGATGGTTTTGTCGAGCGAATTTGTTGATGGTTGCATAAAATGTACGAGTTGCCATGGTGTACTGTAGATTTTCGTTTGGCACGAGATCTGATTTTGATGTCGACGAGGCTGCTGGTAGCACTAATTGCTGTGGTTGTGACAAAGGGTCAAAAGGGACTTGTTTGAAGTCCATGTATTCATCGAGCAAGCCAGGAGTATTTTCATGCTGATTCAGAAAGAAAAACTCGTCTTCGTCCTCTTCCCCTGTCGGAGTCTCTTGTTGGTGATCTTGATATTTGTCCATCGGTTTGTTATCAAGGTACGGCGTGCTATGATAATAAAACTCCTCTGTCTGTTGTTCTTCTGTAATGTCTACTTGGTCATGTCTGTGATTGCCAAGAGACATTTCAGGGATCGCATGAGTACCTATGGAAGTAGGTATAGGTGTAGTTGGAACATATAACATAACTAAAATTCTTTATAGTTAAAATAAAAGACTCAGTAAGTTAATACATTGAACATAATTTCATACATACATTATTAAGTACTAAATGAACTCACTGTACAAAACTATACAGAAAAACTAAAAGAGATCAGAGATAGAAAAAGGGAAAAGAAAAAGCAAAGAGACAAAAAAATTAGACAAAAAAAAAGCATGACCATGGAGAGTGAATTTCATTTTTTTGTGAAACGCAAGACTTTCTTTCATGACGACATAGAAAGGAGATCTCACCTCTGAGGAAGAACCGATCTAGTCTGATAAAACCATGTAGTAACTCATTTCTGGACAACGCATATTTTTCTGTACGATCTTCCCCTTCTTTGCTTGAAGCAAAACTAACGGCGGAGATAGCAAAGCAACTGCCGTCTTGAGCTTCCGCTGGTAGGACAAACCAATACCGCAACAAAAAAAATCACGCAATGTAGAGGTACCCATTAAAAGAGACTCAACTATAAGATGCACGCATCGTATCGTTCATATTTTAAATTGGATTAATACGGCATCTGCATGCAAATTTCATTTACGGTGCATTGACCAAGTCCTGACGGATGCATCCCCGTCCCATATGCGTCTCCAGGGTTGCTCAAGCTGTCTCATTGGGTTTAGGTCGTACAAAAAACCCCAATTCCACATTTGTATCATCAATCTCTTCTTGGTCAACATGTCGATCTGGTGGAAAACTGAAATACACTTTCTGTCCCGCTTATGGAAATAGTGCCCAGGCGAAATAGAAAGAATTCCACTTAAATTGTGTTGCTAACCAAGATTCAGTCTACATCTTTTCTTTTTCTTTTTTTTTTCCTCTAAAGGCCACCTGACTGTCAGGGAAACAATTGGCCCTGGCGTGTGACAGATTTTGTTACAGATGATATCTCTGGACGTCTATATAGAGAAACAGGTAAATGTAATTAATAAGCCCACTTACGATACATGAATTACTCCCTATATGTTACCTAAATGTTTTTTAACATGATGTAAAAAAAATTTACAAGTACAAATAGGAACAAAGGTAATTGTCATACCCAGAATTGTTAACCGATAATCAGAAAACATATACCATGCAAGATCTCCTAAATGTTGTCAGATCTACTGCTCCAAATGGAAGGTTTTGCTTAACTAAATTGGAATATATATCGGGTTACTACATGAACCCAATCAAACCTACTTCACTTTGCACAGGGCAAGAATCTGCCTTAATAAACGATAAAACGCCTCTATTTCATATTCCGAGATCGGATATACTTTATTTGAGAAATTGTAGGTCATGGAGCGATGTTTGTGATACGCCGCATATGAACCAAAGAATAACAACGTGCTTGTATTTGTCAAGCAATGGGACTAAAGAACCTTGGACAGTCTGCTCACAAGATGAGGGCTTTACTTCCGGGTACATTATTAACCGGAAAGAGTGAGTATTAAGTTTCGGTGGCACCTCCATGGTTGTACTAAGAGTCCTTGATATCCACTCCATGAAATAAAAACATAAGAACCAAAATGTATCCAATGTGTAGTTTTCTTACCGACGCTTAGTAACTATTGGTCTACATAGCGGGAAGTCAACTGTGTCATACTAGTCACGAAAAGCGACAACTGTACGACGACGGCTCCGAGAACATACATGCCTTCAAAATCGATCTTCGTATACTGTATGATGCCAGCAAGAAGGACTTTGGTATTACAGTAGGCGAAATTGCAAAGGATGGTGAACCTGTGAAATATGCACTGACCTTGGCAAGCTACAAGAGAAGGGAAAGACATGTTAGACAATCTCTTGAGGACGGTAGTTGACGACTGTATAGCGAAGAAGCTAAAGGGCTGGATTCTGCAAATGGCTGATAAATCACAATCTTGTGCTGTATCCCCTGCTTGAAACACATTGATTATATTGTGTTTTCCTTGGGTTCCAGGACATAAGCACAGCTATCAACAGTGCATCTTGATCCTCCCAGGTCTGTACGTTGCAATACCGCAGCGAAGATTATGATTTCCATCAAGCATTGGGTCTAAGTCTCGGTTTGGTACTACGCTGTCGAGTTTGCTTGTTTTCCGCAAGTTATTGGCTGTTGCATGCTTTGATTGTACTTATACCTTTTTCCTACCGAAACAGAAAAAACTCCAGCAACTGATAACGGTGATGCGATCACAAATAGACCTTCTAGAGGCCAGAAGCAGATTGATGGGTGTCACGCTGAACAGAGTTCAACCTGCCCTCTCTGATTGTTTCACGAAATTGTGCATGCGACCCAGCTGGTATAGTCCACCAAGAAACGATCAAACAATTTCTCCTGTCCGCGAGGATATATTTGGCGTTGGTTCGTATTGTATCGAAGGATTAATGAAAAAAAATTAGTATGATGTATTTGCGCGTCCATGAACCGGATGAATTCGGATAATCTCAAACTGCTTCGGGAAAATGGTATAATCATCTAATAAATGTTCGTCAGCATAAGAGTTCCTATGAATAATTGGGTTGCAAAAAGGATGGCTCTTTGTTAGCTATGTCGATAAGTTAATAAAACTGTCAGACAATTATTGCATGAGTTTATTGATAGGTTAAGTTGTATATAAAGTAGTGCATATATGGAGAATAGCGCCGTAAGGAAGATGTGCATACGCTGCGTGCTTATAAGATAGTATGCGAAAATACTGTGTTCTAGAAGGTAGAGGGAAGAACTTTCAATTACATTCGGATATCATGTGCTGACCATTGTATTAAACGTACGTAACCATATCAGGTCAATCAAAGGCTGCAGCAACAATTGCTCCACAGCGAACATATCTTTTATAGATTAGCTGAACGTGGCTTCATTTTCTGATGCTGTAAGTTTATAATAAGGACTGTATCATTTTTCTTTGCATACATCGCAAACATACGTTCCTCTAAGCAACCTATATGGATAGTACAGTACCTATATGCCAGGAATCCAGTGAGAAATATCAGTCGCTTTACGGTTTTGCCATGGATCCTTTTCGTATCGTCTGCAACTTGACGTCTGTTCTCACTTACACCACCATAAGATCGGTCTATGTTGTTACACAGCATTAAGAATACGGAGTGGCTTTAGAGGAAGAACTTGGCGCCCATAAATAAAACTCAGGGATCTAACCGTTCTTGACTTAAGAAACGCTTTATGTCTTTGCTACAGCTCGTGAGTATCTTGCTACTAGCCCTTGCTAACCATTTTCTTTGTCTGGAAACATATGATAACTGATAAGGCCATTAGTGTTTCTTGCTACGGCATGTAACAAGGTATGTCGCCGTTATGTTAGAGTAAAATGATGCTATTATATCCGGTTGCTGTATCACAAGGTTAAAACAGAATGTCATCAGCGTCGTTACGTTGGTCTGTGCCAACCGTTCCCCTCAAATTAATCAATATGACTGGTGCATTTTTCTCAGCTCAGTTCTCAAGCATTTCCCTTCCTCTTGTTTTAAGCTTCAGTTATAACATGCCCTTAACAGATGACAACGATGATCGCGTACACATGCTCGCTTCGGAAGATGCTCAAGAGCAAGGCAGGTGCGTTATGATCTTCTTTAGATGCACTATGTTTATAATTTAGCTGGGCTACATTAGAGGTCTACGCACGCAGCATGGATTAACAAAATCAGAGATGATACAAGGCATGGCGAATCGGTTCATGTATTCCAACTTCTATATTACTTTATATCTGTTGCTGGCCTTGTTAAGTTTGGTCACTATTTTACTTGCAAGTATACATCTTCTAGTTTGACGTATCATATTTTCCACTTGCGATACAATACTTATATCTGCATGTTCACAGTCTATCCAACAAACCTGGTGAGTGTTCTTATCCAGAATGACAACGGATCGATCCCGCCTTTCGATTGATCAACAAACTTCTAATTGGTTAGCCCTTCATTACTGTTCATCATATTCGAAGCTGTTATCAATTTCGCTATGATCATTGAAGTCAGCATCCGGATGGTAGCATTACGCCGTGTAAGATTCAGACATCTTTGTTTTACATCCGTAGCTTATACGACTTCGCTACAGGCATATTGGAAATCGACATGGAATATCGTGGACACGATCCTTGTCGTACTGTGCGCTATCACGCTGATCGTCATATCCTCCGGATGTTCCGTAAGCCAACGCAATGAAGCTATCTTTGATACGATTCTGCTGATCATTCGAAATTGCTTTCAATTCTTTCGCTTGTTCATGATCGTTCGAAAGTAAGCAGATCTTTCTGATGAATGGTGGATTTTTGGATTGACAAAGCTATGATACGTAGAAACAAATATTCAATCAACGCACGCTCGGCACGAATTGATTTTGCCGATATACCCGAGTATAGCCGCGATCCCTCACTAGAATTTACAGCATTGGATCGCGAAAGAGGATTAGATGACAGTTTTCTATCAGATGATTCAGATGTCGAGCAAAGACATGTATAAACAAAAAGAATCCATTTTTATTCTGATATTATTCTATTTGGCAACTTCGGCGTCAAACACCTCGTTCAACTTGCCATCCTTGACACCTTGTTCGAGGGCCTTGCGAAGAGCTTCCAGCGCTGGCAAGGTCTTGTTCTTGGCGATCAGGTCATCAAGCTTTTGCAATTGGCTGTCAATCTGATCAGGGGTAGCGGCAGCAGCACCGGCAGCCAAAGCATAGTTGTTATCCTTAACCAAACCTTTGATGGTCTTCTTTTCCTTCTTGATAGCACGCTTCACAGCCTCCTTGTCCTTCTTGGCAGCGGCCTGAGCTTCCTTAGCTTCAGCTTCAGCCTTCTCACGGGCAATTCGCTCTTCTTCGGCCTTGCGAGCAGCTTCTTCCGCAGCAGCCTTATCCGCAGCAGCCTTAGCATCCTTCTTTGCGTTTCTTCGCTTCTTTTCCTCAGCCTTGAATTTAGCGATACGGGGGTCAACACTAAGACATGTGTCGACAAGTTTGCGGAGACGAGCATTGTCTTCCTTCTTCAGTTGAGCACGTTGAGCACGGTTCTTCTTTTCAGCATAACGCTTATCGTCACGGTTATCAGCACCTTCAGCAGCCTCCTTATCAAGCCATTCAAAAGATCTCCAAGAGTCAAAGTTGTACCAGAAATCGTAGAAGCCTTCGACGTCCTCCTTGGAGGTTTCCTCGTCTCCAAGAAGTGGCACAGGTTGCTTGTTGGAGAAACGGGCTTCACGTTCAAAAACAGGAGCCCACAATTTGTAGAAATTGCCAGGGGTTTTGGCGGTGGGGACATCTTCATCGATAGCGGCCATACCGAAATCAACAGAGTCATACTGACGACGGCTAACGGGGTTCATCAACGTATCGTAAGCCTTGGCAATACACTTAAAGAATGCGTCGTCATTCTTATCAGCCTTCTTATCGGGATGGTGCAAAAGAACCATACGACGATGAGCCTTCTTGATCTGTTCCTCGGTAGCCTTGTATCGAAGCTTAGTCAACCCAAGGACAGCATAGTTATCTTGGGTCTAATACATCAAATTGGGATTAACAAAATGAGGAACAGATTACGGAATGGATCTAACTGTCAACCAACCTTCCATTGAGTAGGATCGTTGTTCACCATGGTGATATCGACATCCTCATATTCAAATTCAACGGTTTCTTCTTCGACAACCTGGTTGGCCTTTTCTTGGGCTTGGTGAAGTTCATCTTCAGAGAAGGTACGGTTGTGTCTCTTGCGACGAGCATGAGCGAGGAAATGAGGACCAACTGGCTCCAAAAGGCGATCCTGTGTAGCTACGTGGACGAGGGGGGTTCAATTATCAATGATCTGGTCGTTTACCAGATTTGAGTCCAAAACTTACAGCTGACAGAAGCGTGGGCGACAAAGGCCTGATCAGCCTTGTAAGAGGCAGGGGGAGGGGGGAGCAAGAAGTCAAGGGCAAGCGACATTTTCGGTAAAAGGAACAAGGAGCTACTACTGTACTCTTTTACGCGGGCGATGATAACGAAAAAAAAAGTTTCGGTCCTTTACCAAGCCACAGATAGTCTGTGCATGGCCATGCTTGATAAGTTATTGCGGGATGGCCCTGATGTTTTCACTAACCCTTTTTCTGGCAACTCTTCTTCCTCTACCTAAAATATCATTAAGCTATTTACAAACTAAAAGGGTATCTTTATGTGGGTCTTTCCTTTTGTGGATGCCATAAATACGCAATCCATCCCGCACAATTGCCTCTCGCTTTTCTTCTTCCTTTATACCTTGCCTGCTCACTTCCCCCCATGACTTCCCTCGCCCCGTCTGTTGCAAAAGGTCTGGAAAAAAAGCCTGTAACGGCTCGTGCCAGCCGAATTACGGCTACGGTGGCCAAACAGCCAAGGATGGTGAAGAAGACAGCTACTTTACCAGCACCGACCAACAAGAAACTAGTCGATAAGCCGGTCACCAAGCAACCTGCAACTGTACGACTTTCTCCAACAGAAAATAAAGCCCGACTTCTGGCGAAACCAACAAAGGCACAGTTAACCACAGCCAATACTACCAATGGCGTAGCGCCTTCCATGCAACAAAAGGGAAGGCGGCCAGCGCCCCCTGGCCACACTCCTGCTGCCCCGGCGCTTCAGCTGAAGAAGCAACTTGATCAGCTTACACTGAAAGTAAGTATAATAACTTGGTATCATAATGGCTAAAGTTTCTGATAGAATGAAGAAAATTTACGGCGAATAGCGCAGCAAAACCTAGAGTTGAAACAGCTTCGATCTGCGGTTTCATCTTCAGATCAGCAAGCAAAGCAAACCAAGAAATTATCGCAGATCGAGGATCAACTACACCAGCGGGAAAAAGAAGTTGAAAAACTGAAACAACAGCTGAAAAAGAAAACTGCAGCCAATACTGAAAAGGAACGTGCATTGTTGGAAAGAGAAGTGTCATTAAAAAAAGAGGTGCAAACCTACAAGAAGCAGCAATCGAGGATGCAGGATCTCGAGTCCAATGCTCGTAAGGTAAAAAAAGTCTTTTTGTCACATTTATCCAGGGGCTGATGCATTAACTCAAATTGTGCTTAAAAATATAGAATAAAGAATTAGCGAAAAAGCTTAGCGAGAAGGAGAAGGAGCTTGAAATACTTCGAACCAAGGCAGCGGAAAAGCTTACCAATAAATCGAAACGAACTATTGAAGATCTAACTAAACAACTGGAAGTTAGTGATGCTGAAACATAATATAAACACTATGGAGCTTATGTTTCTTTTTTGCTTTTCTTAGACACAGAGGCGGAACCACGAGGAGAGCCTGCGTGCATATAAAGAAACATTAAAACGACTGGAAGCTACAATATCAGACCACGCTGAAGCAACCGTAAAATTGAGAAAAGCGCATCAGGAAGAAATTCGTCAACTGCAAAGCAAACATTCAGAGAAATTAGTAGCCGCTAAGGTGAAATATAACGAGGAAATCGGACAAGTTAGACGGCAGCTCGAAGAAGCGCTAGCAAGAGAAAAGGCGCTTTCAAAAGTCAATACGGATGAGCAATTGGAACAAATACTTTATGAATTTGAACAGGCTTCACACCAATATCCGGTCGATGTGCCTCAGGATGAAAGGGATAAGAAACAGGTACACAGTGGTTTGACGCCGCAGGTGCAATCGGAGCGTCGCCCAAAGGGATGGATGGCACGTTATTTGCCAACCGAGGCAATCTCATGGCCTGCACCACAGCCACTTTGCATTCTCCGAAAAACGGAATGGCTGCAGCCAAAAGACGCTTCGCCCAAACATGCTAGGATGGAAGTAGAAGACGACGACGACGATGATGATGACGCCGATAGCGATGATAGCGGAGAATCCTTCCCTACTCCCGACAAAGTCCAGCTGTACGTTTCTAACGTGTGCAGCAACGCAATTGTAAGTTGTCAAGAAAGTTTGTAATATTCTGATGTAAACATTCACACGTAATGTTTGTGTTTAAACGATTCAGATAAGGAAAAGGCAAGAGCGCATGAAGCACTTACTTGTTGCGAACCATGTGACCTTTGAGATTGTGGATGTAACATCCAGCACAGCCGTCAAAAGTAATCGAATGAAGGAGATACCACATATATCTGTGGGAGGAGAATTCCGAGGAGTAAGTGTAGAGCGATCATGTCTCTCTTCCTAGAGGATGACTAAAAGAAATCTCCTTTTGACTGCAGTACTACAATGATGTGGTCCGAGCAGTAGACGATGGTACACTGCTAGACTTAATCAAGCCAGCCACACGCCATGCCAAAGTTCTTGATCCTCCTACTCCCACGGAGTTAAGCCCTGCCACCGAGGATGAGTTGTTGCTTCAGGAGCTGGAAAAAGAATTCAAACAAGGCAATATCACCCTTGCTGATCTTGATCTCTAAGCTATCGCATTTGTATATCTTTATAACATGTTTATCACCTTGTAACTATAGCAGAAATATAAATTGACTTTTCTTATTTTGAATAAACTCCGGATGGTAGCGATTTATACTATTGGCAAAACGGCCTAATTCATTCAAAGCTTGGGTAGCATTTCCCCCTTTTCCTATTACTAAGTACGGCCGCATGGTCCGAACCTATATGCCACAGTCCTGTTAAAGAAAAGATTGATTGACCTTAGGCATGCTTTGTTCCAGATGGTCATTTCTGACAATCATCTTGTTTTACTGTAGTAACAACGGACAATGTTTTCTTTTTATTTCCTGTGGATGGCATGCTCCTTTTCTATATGCTTTTATTATATCTCCTGGTTATTTCTCTCCTCAGTACTACGCATTTTTTTCGTGTTTCAGACCGTGCATAGGGTTTAGCACAATAAATTATTACGTAGGACCTGCATGTTTAAACTACCTAAACAACCAACATATTCTAAGAACTCGATTCTAGCAGTATGATGAAATTACTAATATCAATAAAGAAATCCTTGATTGATCGAAGGCAATCAGAAAAAGCAAAACCGACTTGTTTTAGCTCATCAGGTGTAGTAATATGATGAAAGGTACCTCTCCTTTCCTCATATCGGTTTTGTTGTGGTGCCCATTACAAGTATAAGGGTATTGGAGTAGTTTTTTGAAGAGAAAAGACAAAGACAAGACGCTGTTAGTGGAAGAAAAGGTTATCAACGTCCAGAGCAATGTATCAGACAAGAAAACTGTCTTTTTATTACTGCCAAAGCATTAAACGTTCTAAAGAAGCAGCAACAACACAAGCTAGCTAATACCGACTCTGTAAGAAACGCAAAAAGGAGCATACAAATCATTGCGGGTGAAAAGTCACATAACACTGAAGAACTGTTAATGTAAGGCTTACTTAGTTAGCTTATCCATTTTAGAGAGAATGGAAAAGAAAGTTTATTCAAGAAGCGATGAGCATCGAATTATGGCGTTTCGTCCTTTGGTTTCAGATTCTGTGGTTTAGGTGGAGATCTTCCAATTCTTTTAGCTCTGTTGAACTGCTCTTCGGCGCGTTTGAGTTCTGCTTTCTTTCCTTCCTCGTTTCCTATATAGCCCTTATAGACACCAACAGCGTAATCAAAGTACCGTGCATTGCGCCTCTCGCTCCGCTTTTTTCTTTCTGTTCACCTTGCCATCCCATTATTTCGTCAAAACGGTTACTGTACTCTCTCCATATTTTATGGTCTGATACACCTTTGTTGGCGAAAAAGTCGTTTTGTTCTGGCATATTTATGCAAAACAAAAATAAGAGAATAGAAATGGTAGGAATAAGCAACGTAATGCTTCATATGATCTCATATATTTATATGTCTGCTACAAGAGAAACAAAAGTTGCGTGTTTTGTCAGCATTTTGGAACCTGTTGGCAGTATCCGAGATTCTTTTATGGTTGGTCACGTACGCATAAACGATGATAGAGTACTATATTTCTGTCAAGACAAACTGCACTTCCACACATGGCCACTAAATGAATGCTCTCATTTCATAGACGGACATCTTCATGCATTGAAACAAGCGATTGAAAATGTCGCTGAATATCAACACTGTGAGAGGCAACAGCTATTTTGACATGATTATTTCGGATACATTTGGCTTAGCACCAACGGCACAAAACAAAGCTAATGTCAACAGACGCTTAGTGATCCTGTGAATATAACTTTATCTTGTTCGATTTTCGGAAGAAAACATCCATGCTTCTGAATTCAAAAGAATGTCTTCCTTATTGAGTTTTGATTAGTTCGAAAACAACAGACCCTTTTTGGGTAGAACGGATGATTCTTTTTGCCAAATCTCGTTCTTGCAGAAATTCATGCCTGCATTTTTGTGCAATAGCTTAGAACACCATTTTCTTTAGTGATCAATAGCTATTAAGTGCGAATCTAGCGCTCTATATCTATAGGATGCTTTGCATTAGAAGACTTTACCGAAACAGCATGTCCAAAGCCAACAGCTGAATCTTTATTTTTTTTACTGCGCTTTCCGGGCGGTTCATGCCACGTCTGAATACGTCTAGCAACCTTTGGAATGCATTCGATTCCGCCAGTTCGGCACGAAAATACCAATTCATCTCCTAACTTCTCCTGTATAACCGTATGTCTACTTAGAATATTGTACGCTACATACGATCTTTGGGACTTCGGCATAACACTCTCATTGCTTAACAATTTCGGCCCCTATCTACAACCGCAATTCCATTTGACATATCTTGCTGAAGAGCTTGGATTCCATCATTGGGTGTAGCCGCTGTAGCGTACGGGTTACTGCCTAGATTATACATCTTTGACGGCTACAAAAGAATCTCAAAGTAGCCTGCAAATATATCGTGGCGCTCAAGTGGACATTCCACATAACACTAATCTTGCTTCCAAAAATCTTTTCTCGTAACAACAACTGTTTTGCAAATTTGCAAAGCGTAAAAGCAGTTGTTCCTCCCTTCTCCATACCCTGTTACATGTTCTGGATAAACAACAATAACACGAGCTCGCAGTGTTCTTTCCCTGATGTAGCTACTTTCCCATATCGTCGCTGTTAAAAACTAACAGATGCATCCATACAAACATAGTACAAACTGAGTGAAAGGTTGTGGGCAACTGCTGCTTCTAATATTTTATAAACAATTTCTAAATAAGACACCGTTTGCATTTCCATTTACAGATGTGACGAGAGAGAGAGATCATGTCCAGTTATTGATGGGTTCTGTCCGGTCGTGCAATCGTAGTTTCCAGTTTATCGCCCAACTTAATAAATGTATGACGAAGGACGCGGGTGTCTACAAGCAATCTTTTGCCCAGTTCCTGTGCGATCAAGGGGTTGGAATCGAAGTGCATTACCCAGTACCTAATTTCAATGTCAGGACAAAGATTTAGCCATGTCCCGAAAGAGGAACAGAAACAAGAAAGCAAAACGTACTGTCCATGTGTGAAATGTTGTTGATGTCGCTTAATACGATGAGGAAGTTTCATTTCTCCCCAGCTATCGAAGCCACGAACAACACCACCACGTTGCAAGATTTGTGTGGCCGAGGACTTGATCAAATCTTTCAAGTTGTTCTATATACCGTCACCATGTTAACTTGCCCATGATTGCAAAGCGTTCTGCCAATTCCGTTGTTTCATTACCTCTGCAAGCTGATGCCTCGCGATACACACAAGTTCGTAAAATGGCATGACGTTCCGAGCAGGTTTGCTGTCGACGACTTTGCAGGGCTACTTCCGAAATTTAAGTGGTTTTGCAACTGTGACTTGGTACAAAATTTGTTCACAGTAGCATGGACAGGGCCTGACATGCTATTGTTGATTGCGTACTTTAGGAAAATAATTTACGTTAACAGAGCAATCAAACGTGCGTCGACTGGAAATGATATGGATAAGGAGATTGTGAGAACATAACTTCTCTAAGATAATGGTTGCTTACTTACCCAGATGATGGGCATTACAAAAAAGGTTGGGCAAGGTGGAAGAGACAAGTCGTCAGAAAAAATGTAATCAAATTTACCGCCCGAGACGTATATATCTGAATCGCTGCTACCGTGAGGTAACAGGCAGCCACATTGTAGTGGTGATGTTAAGAAATAAACCATTGCGGTCAACGAAATTTTGCAATACATTGAAGCCAGCCGGCACACTGAGTCAGGAATATAATAAACTGGCCATCAGTTCGACGTTTGCGGAAACAAATTGCCATTTAGAAGTACCAAACTCCTGTAGTGTCAAATCTTGCTTTGCAAGACAATTCCATGGTACAAGCACTGTGCGCCAATCTGGTGAAAGTTGAAAAGCGAGAAAAAAGCATACGGGAAAGATGCCATATGGTTAAAGATGGATCCAATTAAACGAGCAGGCACAACGGCAAAAATGTACGGGACATACGGTATTGTACACCACCGTGCAGAAACAGCAGCAAGTGACTCTTACATATTGATTGCTTTGCGTCATAAGAAGGCACAAAAGCCAACCGAGTATTAACATCCAATGAACATTTATATATAGGTCGTCCATTTTAGATAGACGAACTTTGCTAATCCTTTGTATTGACACTTCGCGAATAAGGAACCCAGTGGAGGATGAGGTGTCATAAGTGAAAATGGTGCGAAGTGATTCAGAAAACATCATTCCATGCATATTTGCACTGCGATGATAGACAAATATGTCAGTATAAAACCATGTGCTTTCTGCCTGCAGCTAGTCCAGCATCCCCAGTAAGCAGTTTGTGGATTATTTATGCTTGACAAACTCGTAGTCTAGCGCGTGCGCGATACTGACGCCATTGTGGCAGACCACTACCGGTTTAGGAGAGAGAGCCTGGTCTACTACGGCACTTGGTCTTTATCATCAAGCGTACCCTGATCCCATTTCTTAGTTTTAGATCAAGAATTAAAATAACTACTTCAGCCATGGCAGTGGGTTTGACAAAGATCGACAAATATTGACAGTTTTAAAATAGCATTACAGAGTGGTCCATCTCGTAACTTCACCATGATAACAGTGGCTTTGTTTGTATCCCCTTTGTTAAGCATTTATCTATACGAGGTTACTGGACGAGTTCTTGGCTAATGATGAGAGAGAGAAACAAGCTAACCTATTTTTGGGAGGACAGGTGGGAATTTTCATGGTTTCATTACAACGTCGCTTGCATTAGTCGCGCATAGGGATGATGCAAAGGTGCGGCAGGTTACTCAAAAGAAATCAAATTCCATAGGATAACATCCTTACGGTAAACTGTATGAACCAAATATGTCGGGTATCTCACAGCAACAGAGAGGCACATTTCTTCCTCATATATAAAACGAATACGATCTCTATAGACCAGTGCGCTTGCTGCAAAATTATTTTGTCATGTAGCATAATGCCGTGCTCATGAGTCATATTTAGGTTTTGCAGAAATGTACACAGATCAACGGATGTTTGGTTAAACAAACATGTAAGCCACATCTATCCGGGAATGTTTCAGCCCATGTAACGATGAAAATCAAGGAATAAGTCTTCCAATCTCCGTTACGACGGTTTATCTTTCTTTTCGGCTCTCTTTTAGAGCCTTGTTATTTCCGTCAAAGGTGCAAGGAATGAGGATAATACGGGTAATAGAACTGTAGTAGAACGTACCTTTAAAAAAACAAGCAAACTATACGTCGTGATAAAAAGGCTAGAAGCTTATTCTCTTTACATTGTGACACAGCGGAGTAGCATATCATTTTCGAAGGCTGAGGTGTTGCCCCACATGGTCACCCCATTATGTGCATTGAATTGCAGTTATCCTCTTTCTAGAGGAAACTAGGCTTATTTTGGGATGTTTCTTTTAAGGCGTAAATCACAGATGCGCGTTGTGCATACCGTCTATTCGCCGAACCTGTCAGAGATCTCATGTCTATTTCATCAGATGCAGAGCCTGTATATATCAAAGTGACCGTACAATGGTTCCCTGGATTATGACAACGCCCTACTCCTTCCGGTCTTTTTCGCTTTTAACATATAGCCCATGTTTCCCTGACCATGTCTAACTGATTAAGGACGCGTTCTCTTTTATTAAGCTAAGGCATTGCTTTTCAGATCAAGGGAATGTTTAAAATTCTCGATATTTTCCCTCAAACTGTCAAAATACGAAAACAAGATGCGCGCCAAAAAGAAACAACGGAACACAGAAAAGCCCAGTGTCTAATATTTTCCCTTTTCGGATGGGTTTTGTTCATGCAAAACTGGATGAATTAAAAATGCTGGCACTGATAAAGAAAAAAGGCAAAAAGATCAACTGCTTTTTTCTTTTTATCTCATTTCTTTCTTTCTCTCTCTCTCTCGTTTCCCTTTTTCATCCATCTTCTTTATTTCCTCATGCTTCTTACAAATAAGACACTGTTTTTATTAAGTATCCCGTACATCTTCTGTACATTTTCATCCTATGCCTATCCACTTCAACGCGTCCCCGGTTCATGTAACACACAAATTGAAGAAAAACTCGATGTAAACCAAGGATACCATACAAATCTAAGAGATCCAGTTCCTTTTGGTAAATATCAACCATACCATTGAGGACAAACACAAAAGCTAAATCATCAACAGGCTATCTGCTGAATATGGAGAATGGCCACCGACAGTTCCGGCCTGATCAACCAATTCATCAAAAGGGAGAATTAACAGATGACTTCCCACGTTACGCCATGATGGTTCTATCCGATGTCTCCTATCGATCAGCACGAGATCCGTTATATTTCAAAGGTTTCGTCAGTAAGCACACCGCCAAAAAACTGCAAAAGAAGTCACTCGAAGGGAAACGGATGAATTTCCGATTCTCCACTTACGCATTTGACAACACCAACCAGTCGTGGTTCTTGCGCTTTTTAAGCGGCGCCCTTTATCCCGAGCCGAATACCATTGCAGGTCGTATACGAAGTGTCTCTGTGATAGAATCCGCGACAAACAAAAAGAGAAAAGAAGTCGAGTTGACGATTGATCCCATCCCAGAATTAGTTCAGACACTAAGCTATGCTGTTAATTCCGTATCTGAACCGCTCCGACTTTTCTGGGGAGGAGAAGAAGGAGAACGGTCACCATGTGTAAAGAGTGATGACTACAGCCAAGATGCATTTGACCAACTGGTCATGAGCGATGTATTGTTTTAACAAGAGATTATTGAAAAAAAAAAAAAATAAAAAAACCATCGGATAAAAATTATTCGCTTAATTGAACCATAACTTGCACTTGGTTGACGCCGACGTTTTGCTGTAGAGTTTTCTCCGCTATTTACCATTAAGAGTATATAACGCCAGATGTCTGAAGTACCTTTTAATCGTAAAAGGATACTTCCTGAATCTCGCGAAGACGAAAGTTTTCGCTATCTTTGTCCTTTCTATTCACGAGTCCATACTTTTGGTGGATTTGATACGGAACGAAGAGCGGTACATAGAATCCAGACTAACTGAATCATAAATGGAACTCCTATATTTCATGACACCCTTCTTTGTCTCACTTGTTTGTTGAAAAGCAACCAGAAGAGTTGCAACGCACCGCATCCGTTGCATAATGTGATACAGATGAGCTATTCCTCAGTTTCTTGTCTGTATGACATGCCAATGAAACGATCAGTAATATCATCTTTCAGCTGACTCTTCTGTTTTGTTTTCCTATTTTGAACTTAATTAATGGAAGAAACATTTCCTAGAAATAGAAGAGGATAAGAAAGACTTGGTCCAAATGCTGGATATAAAGGACTATTGGAAAGGAAAGAAAGACCCCGTTACTCGAAGAGAGCCCTAGTCCGTTTCACTAGGATAAAATATAATCCAACCGACGGTGCAAAAAGGATCTACATGCATTTGCATCCAAAAATACTGTGGGTGGGCAAAAAATTTAAATGTTTTTTTTTGCTTAGCCATGGTCCACTCGTATTCATGGAAAGAGTCAATACAAAAAAAAACCACTTAAAACATGGACACCCGAAAGTCTCATCTACTGCAAGCTATGATTGGATCATTCACTTTCTGCGCACACGGAAAAGGATTCAGTCACATTATAGGCAAACGATGGCTAAACACGCTATGATGGTTTACTGGTGTTATCCAGATGTCTCTGCTGGCTCATGAAGCGTTGACGATTATGTTCGTTTGCCTTGCTGCTTAATATAGATCGCGAATCTATGCCCTTTTTGTTAAATCATCTCATGACGCAAAGCCCATCATTCTTACCTGTCGACATTCTGCTGATTGCATTCTACTTTTGGGAATTGAGGCAATTTTGAGTGGACTGTATTGATGGTCCCATGTTGTTGTCAAGGAAAGCCAGTAGATTAGTCTCTACTGCTTTTCTTCAAACCACTTATCAAACTAAATAAAGATAGAAAAAGGAAAAAAACATTTTGGTATTTGTTTGTTTTTATTTCTTCCCTTTACTTGTCTTCATGGCGTGAGTGCAGATCATCTCTGTTTTATGAATCAAACTTATCATGACTAAGCTATGCATCGAATAAAATCTTTCTTGAATATGGATTAGCAGCAGAGAATAAGGCTCTACATATATATATACGGGATGAGCTTCAAACGGAATCCCTAGATAAGATTGCATAAAACGTAACAGTGTGTGAGACTTTTTAGAGGATCAGCATGCAGCCGAACCGGATCTGCGCGAGACCTGTAGGTTACTGACTAAATCATCGATTTCTATGGTTAGAAAAATGCATAGAACCGAGCTAATATAAAATTACGGCAATGAAGCTGGCAATAGGAAAACTAATCGAGAATTAACTGTCGTCTTACTCCTTCGGGTCTTCTTCTCGGCAATTGAGATTTTAATACAGGTCGTAAACAGTTGCCGCGTAGGCTTTAATGAAACACAGGGAGACTTAAGCTTCACTGTGTTTCACGATCCACTTGTCGCTGACTGAAATTGGGATGCAATTTTTTTCAAGCCGCTTCATTTTCAGAGTGCTCCCATAGTGGAGAATACTTTCCTTTGCTTTTTAAGCTCTTTTTCTTTGATATGGAGTCCACTTATAAAGAAAGGTAGCTACTGCTGTGACCCGGTCCCCTTTCTTCTCCCGGGATTGACGTTGGCAGTCTGCGTCGATTTGCTCATCGCCCGTATTATGACATTGTAGATTAAGGCATTTCGAGCTGACATTAAGTGTCGAAGATGCAAGTGACTATCCAAACGACAACTGGACACCTGTCATCGATATGAAGTCATTTCGTGAAGCCTGTTTATATGGTAACCGAAACCAAGGAGATGAACGTCCTTTAATGAACATGTTGCAGGCGTACCCGATGAGCCAGGACTTCGCGCGACAGCATGGAAAGTGTTACTCGGTTATTTACCTCCAGACAAACGTATGTGGCAGGCCATTCTTTTAAAACAAAGATTATCCTACTATGTAGGTTCACTCTATTTGGTATTTAAACTTTGTTTTTGACTGATGAATTATCCGGATAGAATTGGGTGAATGACTTGTTGGAAGAACCTGGCGGAGAGCCTCCATCAAGTGACCATGTAAGTCCGCCCGATAGAAAAAGTAGCCTCTTTTTCTTTTGTTCTTTTCTCACTTGTCCTTCCTGTTTACAGCCCTTGAACATTGCACCAGGGTCGAAGTGGGCGACCTATTTCTATGACAATACCATCTTGGATCAGATAGATAAAGACGTACGACGAACGCTGCCTGACTTTGCCTTCTTTCAGTTACACGTCCCCTACAATCCATTGAATCCGTTATGTCCGCCCCCCTCTGCATCTCTTCCGGAACGGGATACTGAAAAAAGAGTCGAAAATGAAGAACCGCTAGGGATAAACGTCGAAATCAACAATAACAGCAACAGACGGTTTTCATTCGGGTTAATGGGGCGTCCTCGTTCAGCCTCTGCAGCATCTAAAAGGTCTCTCAAAATGACATCCAACGATAGGCGATCAAGATCTAACTCTAAGAGCTCTGTACGCTCATTTTCGTCGGGAAACTTTGCCGATAATCCGGATAAAATTTCCTCACCTCGCAGCATCGTACGTAAACTCTCCTCTGCGTTTAAATCCAGCCCACCTGTCCTACCAAAAGCTAGGAAGGCTACAGATTCTCCTCATCAGAAACTTATTTGCCCGCATATTACGAACCGACGATCTTTATTCAAGAGAATTGCGCATCTGAACAATGAATTCGGTGCACGAGAAGGCTTGGATGCTGATCGGACAGATCCGAAGCGGATAGGAGACTGCCGTGTCCCTGATTACCACTGGGAAGCCATCGAGCGGATTCTGTTCATCTATGCAAAGTTAAACCCCGGTGTTGGTTATGTCCAGGGCATGAATGAACTGTTAGCCCCGATTTACTACGTTTTCGCTAAAGATAACCAACCAGAAGGCCAGGCTTATGCGGAAGCTGATGCCTTCTTTGTTTTCACTACGTTGATGTCGGATGTAAGGGACCATTTTGTAAGGTCACTTGATCAAGATGCTAGTACTGGGATCAATGCGACTTTACGACGGATGAGTGAAAGATTGAGATGGATGGATCGCCCGTTATGGCGGGATCTAAGCAGGAAAGATGTCAAGGAGCAATACTATGCATTCCGCTGGATTACGGTGCTGTGCTCCCAAGAATGGGCTTTACCTGACGTGATTCGATTATGGGACTCCATCCTGGCCGATCGAGGGATGCAAAATGGCGGCGAGGAAGCGCGGTTTGAGTTTTTGTTGGACTTTGCTGTGGCCATGATCATGTGAGTAGTAGATGCAATAATCCCCTTTTTCGTTTTTCCTTGTGCAGCAATCCCTTACCGAAAGATTTAGGTGTGTGCGATCAGAAATTCTGAAAAGTGATTTTGCAGAGACAATACGATTGCTACAGGTGAGAAAGAGAAGGAAAATTGTTGCAGATAGGATGAATAAAGGAGAAGGAGATACTGATGTGAGTCTGACCAGAACTATCCCATTGATGACATTCATGTCGTACTGAACAAGGCATATGCTATACGTGATATGCGGTTACAAGCCATTGCCATGGGCCGTGCTATACCAGGAGATGTTCGAAACAGTGGTTTATTTGGGAGTGATTGGAGTGACACGTCGTCTGTCTCGTCCACCGGCTCTGGTAGTCGATTGCAACGGTTACGCGACACGACGGATATGGCTAGAGCCAGCTTCGATTCATTCCGCCGTGAGTCCAAAGAGTCCATAGATGATCTTTTCAAGAAAGGTTTGGGTATCCATCGGAGTGATTCTTTGGGAGATCATTGGAAGCGTGCAAGTACGGGCGATGTCAGCAGAAACCTCTCATTGAAGCTTGGGTTTAACAATCTGGCTTCCAAAGTGCGGAGGTCGGGATCTGTCAGTAGCGCATTACTTTCACAAAGACGCAGTTTACAGACAGGGTCCGAACCCGATCGTACGGCGGACAAACTTAGCTGGATACGTAACGTGAGCCGCAGCAACTCAATCACCTCTACCACATCAGACCCCGCACGATCAAGCTCTCTCTTAAACAGATTTTCACAAATCATGGTTACCAACAACACCTCCATTTCACCCTACAGACGAGATAAATTATATAACGATAATAACGATAATGAAGCAGAAAACGAAGAAGATGAGAAACATATCTTTGCTAAGGCTAGCTCTGCAAGAGATGATATCTTGAATAGAAATGCCCATTTATATCAGGGATATGTTTAGAATAAAAAATATGCAGCATCATAGAAAATCATTGGCGGTAAGTTTCGCCTTGTTTGAAAATCAACGGGGGTTTATCTTGAGGCGAACACGGGCTTGATTTTTAGATGGACCTATGGAGATGAACGATTGTGATTGGCCATTCTTCATCAATCAAAGCGTGCGAAAGTCCGTCCCACGGTACTACCCCATCCTAATCTATAAAGGATTCGGTTTCGCTTTATTATTTTTTTCTGTGTCTTCTATCTCTCTTTCTCTTTCTCTTTCTCGTCGCACTATGGTGAATTACAAGGTTGCTGATATTTCACTCGGTAAAATCAAGACCCCCCTCTTCCTCATATTTTCATATTCGTTAATTGACAAACGTTCCATGATTAGCCGCTTTTGGTCGCAAGGAAATTGAACTGGCTGAAAATGAGATGCCCGGTCTTATGGCTATTCGCGAGAAGTATGGCCCATCCAAGCCTTTGAAGGGGGCTCGTATCGCAGGATGTCTTCATATGACCATTGTAAGCTTGTTCACGTAAAGTCGGTCTGCCATTCCACATACTCATTTCCACGTGTTCTCTTTAGCAAACGGCTGTCCTTATCGAAACGTTGACTGCATTGGGTGCCGAAGTTACTTGGTCTTCCTGTAACATGTAAGAAAAACACAAAGTGCATATTTTTGTATAAAAAAAGAAGAAGAAAGAAAGCAAAAATATTCAATTTGCGATTAGTTTCTCTACCCAGGATCATGCTGCGGCCGCCATTGCTGCCACAGGTGTGCCTGTGTATGCTTGGAAGGGTGAAACAGACGAAGAATTCGTCTGGTGTATCGAACAAACCTTGTATTTCCCTGATGGCCAACCCTTGAACATGATTCTGGATGATGGTGGTGATCTAACCAACATTGTCCATGAAAAATACCCTCAATTGCTTCCTGGTATCAAGGGTCTCTCTGAGGAAACAACAACGGGTGTCCACAACCTGTACAAGATGGTCAAGAACGGCACACTTAAGCTACCTGCCATCAATGTCAATGACTCCGTCACGAAATCCAAGTTCGATAACCTCTATGGTTGCCGTGAATCCCTTGTGGATGGCATCAAGCGCGCCACCGATGTCATGATTGCTGGCAAGGTCTCTGTCGTGGCAGGCTATGGTGATGTTGGCAAAGGTTGCGCGTATGTACTTTTTTTTTTTCGTAACCCTCCTACTTGCAAACTTTCCGTCTTTAACAATTTTTTTTGGCTTTTGATTTAGTGCTGCTCTCCGTGCCTTTGGCTCTCGCGTTCTGATCACGGAAGTGGATCCCATCAACGCTCTGCAGGCTGCCATGGAAGGTTTTGAGGTGACCACCATGGAAGATGCTGTAAAGGAAGCTCAGATCTTTGTGACCACCACTGGCTGCCGCGATATTATCACCAGTGTTCATTTTGAGGCGATGAAGGACGATGCCATTGTATGCAACATTGGTCATTTTGATATCGAAATCGATGTGGCATGGCTCAAGGCCAACGCTGTCTCCACCGTAAACATCAAACCTCAGGTTGACCGTTTCACCTTGAAAAATGGCCATCATATCATTCTGCTGGCCGAAGGTCGCTTGGTCAATCTCGGTTGTGCTACTGGCCATCCCTCCTTCGTCATGTCCAATTCCTTCTCTAATCAGGTCTTGGCCCAGATCGCCCTGTGGACTCAGGCAGACCAATGGTCCGTTGGTGTCCATGTCCTGCCCAAGAAACTGGACGAGGAAGTCGCACGTGCCCATTTAGGCAAACTTGGTGTCAAGTTGACAAGCTTGACCAAGGTCCAATCGGATTACCTCTCCATTCCTGTCGAAGGTCCCTACAAACCTGACCATTATCGCTACTAAGCGTATTTCCCTTCATACAAGCGGGAATATAAGGTCATCTCTTTTTCTTGTAACATAGCTTTTCTGTCCGCATTTCCCCCTCTATAATTTTTCCTGTTTCTCCTCTCACACTTCCCCCTTCCCTTTCTGCCCTTACCCGTACCCTTACCCAATTTCACACTGTAAAATAGAACGTCTCAACATGTTCGGGGGATATGCTTTACAAAGAAAAACCAAAAAAACCCAAAAAAAAAAATCCATAGCAATAAAAAGTTACCAAGCATTTCAACATGTAAATCAGAAGTAAAAGGAGAATGTGGCTTTTGTACTATCTGCTGTAGATCGATCTTCTAGTATCGATCCTTTCTTTTGGGGATGTTGTTTTGCTTGTAAATTTTTATTTTTCATCCTCTCTGCGTCGACGACTTTCTCTTTCCTCATTTCTGATCTGACTGCGACTACGCTTTCTCCTCTTTCTCTCCTCACGATCATTCGTTGGAGATCTTGAACGACGACGGCTTCGGTTAGGTCGATCTCGTTCTCTGCCCCGGTCCCTATCCCTGTCCCGATCATTGTCATGATTTCGTCTCCGTGAGGAAGAACGTCGACGGCGCCTACTGGACGTTTTTCGCCGATGTCTGGATACAGATGTGTCTCGACTATCGTTGAGACCTCTTTTTCCTTCACGACGTTCGTATGTGGGTGAACCATCCCGTGATCGACCCTCTTTTGAACGTTCTCGCGCTGTATCTTCCGTGTCTCTATCGCGTCGGTAATGAGGCTTCTCTGATGCCTTTGAACTACGTCCTGCTTCCCCTACTCTTTCATCGCCATCCGTCTTTGCCTCTCTTTCTTGGTCTTGCTCGTTCTCGCGAGACTTTCCCTGTCTTCTCTCTGACCGATCCTCCTTTCTTTGTATTTCTTCACTTGCATGTTCCCGAGTTTCACGTCTAATATCGTGTTCATCTCTTTTAGCCTGTCGGCTTGCGTGATCTCGAGAAGGTGATCGGCCTGCATCACTTAATTTCGACTGAACTTGACGTTCGTCGTCCGGCGACTCATCATCTCTGTCTCCCACCTTTGGTGATCTATCTTCTCCTCGAGGTAGCTTGCCTTCGATTTTCCCTCTGCGTTGCTGGTTCTCTTTCTTCGAAATACTGTTATCTCGTGATCTGGAAGAACTATAATTTCCATGCCTTTGGCGTGTGGGTGATATATCATGTTCTCTCCTTCTCCGCTCGCGTAGGGAATCTCTGTCGTTACCTTTTCGATCAGAATGCCTCTCTGCTTCAGATGGCTTTTCATGTTTCTCCTCACTCGGATGCTCATGGTCCAATGCTTGCTCTTGGCGCTCCGGTACTGATGGTTTTTCCCGATCATCCTCCTTTCTGTCATTTCGCTCCTGAATGTGCGAGTCTCCTTCATCATCTTTCTGTATACTATGCCTACGCAAACCGGACCTTTCTTTCGAACGATCTTTGCCTCGGGAATATTCACGTCGTCGCGGTCGATCATCCCTTCCGCGATGGCTATCGCGCGTTGAAGTGCGATCTTGCTCGTCATCTGTCCTTTGATAACTGTCTCGACGACGCCTTTCTGCATAACTATCCCTGCGTGACCTTCCCTTAATTGGAGAGCGAGAAAGTGACCTCGATCGGTCTCCGTGACGGTGTCGTTCTTTTTCGGGAGAATCACGTCGCCGGCGATGATGTTTCTTCTTCTTTTTGCGTTGACGTGGTTTTGATGACCCATTATCCTCCTCACTATTAGCGTCCTTTTTCTTTTCATCGCCCTTCATTTCTTTCTCGGATAACGCCCCAATTATATCCCATTCGTCCTTTTTCTGCCTGCTTGTTGCCGCTTTCAGTGTGTTATTGAGGTTTGCTAACAATGTCTTTGCATCGTCATGGTTAGGATCTAGCCGCAACACGCGCTCTAAATGCTCTACAGCCTCGGTCGCTCTCTGTTGTTGAACCAACCTGACAGAAACCAACAATGTCAATCTTACCTACATATGCATAGCAAAACGCTCTTACCCTTCACTAACCCGAAACCATCCTTCTGCATATTTCGGATCCATGTCCAAAGCGCGTTTGTAGTAATCCATAGCTTCTTTTACTCGGTTTTGATTCATCAACTTAATCCCTTCAGTTACTCTATACAATGAGTGTTAGGGGCATGCCTGGAAGTATAGTATATACGTACGCGTCTCTGGCGTAGTTTCTATTCTGAACATCCCGCAGTTCAAGATAACCTTCGAGTGGTTTCTCGTTCTCTTCCTGTGTGACATTCCTATCCTCTTTCGCTGCTCGGGCCGTCGCTAAATCGAGCAAGCTAAACTGCCGAGAAGTTTTCGAAGGGACATTAAACAAGCTAGCCAGCTTTAACCATTGATGTGGATTGGTAAGCATCACATCGTCATGGACATTAGAGCGCCACGCTTTCTGCTCTGTAGCGGTCAATTCACTAGGTTTCTGAAAGACAAAACGACGAGGTGTCCGTTCATGCACGGTTGGTTCCTCCACCTCCTTCTTTTCACGTTCGATATTTTCTTTGTCTTTTCTTTTTGCTTCATGTCTCGCTTTTCTTTCTCGTTTCCGACGGTCGAGATCCTTTGCTGCCTCGGAACGCAGCTTTGCCATCAATTCCTTGAAGGCGCTTTGCTGTGAAAACTGTTCTAGGCGGTGCTCAAAGGCAGCATCGCTCTTTGCAGCATCCAAAAAGGCGTTTGCTGGGGTTATGTCTGGTTGGTCAAGTTCATTGTCGGTGTGCTCGTCATGGCTAATGGATCTTGCTTGTCGGTAGTAGTAATGTCTGGAAGCTGTGTGCGAACTGGCATCGGCATTTTTATTTTTAATTGTCCACCCTGGCGAGTTCCCGTTCACTTTCGTCTCCATGGCGTTACTCGTTTCCTTTATTCAATTGATCGCCTTCCCTTCCTCTTTCCTTTTTTTTTCGACGTACACTAGAACTGGGGATCGGCTATTGGGACCAGCAATTCGCAACAGCTACGTCATCAAAATTTTCAACGGGCGTAGATTGAGTTGGCATTGTCTATGCGCACTTCAGAAAAAAGATTATGCTGCCCACTTTATCAGAACGAAAACCGAAGTTTCATTTTTAGTTCTGTTTGTATATGGTTGGCATTAAAGAAACATCGTACATGATAACTAATTGATAAACTATGGCCATCTTGCGAATTAGTCGATATGTAGCGTTTAATGATAGCCATCGCTTGCGTGCTTATAGTGTGATTTCGGTTAAGTAAAAGTGTTAATTATACAGCTAAACTGCCATAGGATGTGTTCTCAAACGGTGTTATATACAGTATTAAAACATAAACTTCCTTGATTAATATATATAGATATAAATATCCTGAATATGTTTGCTATAATTTATGAAGACAGTGAACAAATATGAGAATTGATTCGGGCAAAACCCCTTTTTTAAGCGGAACATCTATTATAGAGCTCGATTGAAGAACAGATGCCGTTTTCAACTGTATACTAGAGAAAAAAAAATTGCCCAAGAGAGCGCACAATATCTAAAGAGAATTGATTCGGGCAAAACTTTTTGGTTCTCGGGGGAACCCTTTTTAAAGCGGAACACTTGTTACGAAGCCTAATTGAACGGCAGATCCCATCTTTGGATTAAAACCAAGGTAAACACAAGAGGTTTTGCACGAGAAAGATACATTATTGGTGTAGAAAATGATGATAGACCCAAAGCAACAAAGTGCTTTAAGCTGGATAATAGCGCTGAAGCGTCGATAAAGCTTCTGCCCAACTAGTCATCATCCAGTCATTGTTTTCTGGCTTACAGCCTATAAGACATATGTATCAGACTATAGCATTCAACTATAATGGCGTTCAAACCAAGGTCGATCCTGTGTGAATGTTACCCATTAGGACTGTTGAAATACCTGTAATTTCTAGGTTAGTTAGCGGATCTTTCTTGCAAAGCGAAAGCTTGCTGATTTCCAATACGCTGCGTTGCCAACGAGATACACCATAAAATGAGAATACCCGATTGATTTGATATCTGGAGCTTGATATATGCGCATTCTTCTAATTCTTTATTGTGTAAACAGCCATTCATTATGGGAAAAGCGAACGACTACTCCTAACCAAAATTCGACAAGTTAGCTAATTTATGCTACCGACAATTCACCGTCTCTTGATACTTCAGGTCAATAACCGTTAAGACTTCAGGTAAATGGTCGGAATTTTTCGGTATTGGTCTGCTACAGCTATGTAGTTTATTGTAAATGATTGGCTCTGCGCTCTGAATGGTTGTGATATCGTCAAGTAACAAATTTTCCTGTTTTGATGTCTTAAAAAGACCAATGTTGCCTTCATACAAAATTTTGGAGCACTGTTATGTGCCATGTATACTGTTAGTCGGTGATAGACATCATTTGTCTGTGGCACTACCGAACGATCCCAACAAATACATGAAAACTACCAGAGATGTTAATTTCAGGTAAATAGTCGGTAATTCCTTGTTTCACATTTCCTATAGTGATTACGTGGCATTAAATAATTTACTTGTTCAGAACGTAAAATTTCGATGAATGTTTATTATGCTGCGGCCATGACGTTCTTCCACCTTCGTACGTTCAGCTTATTTTTCGAGAAGAAGAAATTTATATTTAGGGTAAAGTAAAAGGCTGTCGATGGCCATACATGCTGTGTACTGTAGTGTGCGCGCCAGTGGGGTGCACATAGAAAAATCTACGTTTTGAACAAAGATGACATCGAACTCCCTGCTTTCATGCAGCAGCCAGCGAGTTTCAAACGGCGCAAGCCCGTGAGCCCAAAAAAACACCCTTGCTTCAGAAAGAAGCGGAAATCGTCTTCAGCAGCCCATGTCTTCATCTATACCTTCGACATTCAAAAGTGCCCATAGACTGCATGTGCAGTCTTTATACAAGCGTGCTTTAAAGCTTTCTTTTGACTGGTGCATTCAACGCGATTTATGGCGCCAAAAAGCTCTCCACATTCGCGCCCAATTCGATGCAAACAAACACATCACAAACCGCAAGGAAATTCAGGCCATTATAGAGCAAACGGAGAAAACTCTGGATAGATGGCAGCATCCTGATCCCTACTTATGTACAATATTTTACTGTTTCGCTATATTGAGGGAGAGTACTTATATATTCCATAATAGTTCCTCTGGGTCCCGAGGGTTCAAAGTGGGAACGCAATACTCCCCCAATTATAGTATGTATTCATAAGTGATGATGAGATGAATTCTATTCTAACACAATTTTTGAACAGCATAGTGATAACGAGCAGCATTAGATATAAGTGGCGGAATGTATTAGAGAGAATGTGTACATGAATGAAATTGCCGTGTGGTTTTTATGCTCTGATGTTCTTTGTGCTTTTTGGTTCTTTGGCAGTAATATCGCCCTCTGATGGTCGTTAAGGAAAAGCTGCATTCTGTCCATCTTAGTCACTGATTCCATCAAATTCAACATCAAACAGGGCAGAAGGGCTTGTGGTTACTTCACCATGCCCCCGATCAGCATCATACATTCCAGGAGGATCTGTGTACTGATCGTAAGCAAATGTCAAGTCGTCTGTAGTCGGTCGTCTCGTGACATCTAGTATATCGTCTTTCGACATTCCACTCGTCGACTCTTCCACTTTGATCGGGCCAAATTTGACATCGACTGCCAGAACAGATCTTTGTTTGAATTGATACTGTTCCTCCTGAAACTTCCTTTCCTGGACTTGCTCTCGCACTGTTTTACGTTTCGTATGCCAAGAAATTGGCATACCAATGGGTTGTGTTTTAGGGAACATGTTAACAATGCTGTTGAAGAAAAGGAAAACAGAAAAGGATTACGAGACTATTTGCATGTATTAAAACTCAGGTTGGTTGGATCGTTGAACATTCACAGTCTGTGATATCTGTTTTACTAGCAACTTATAGCTGTGTTCATGATATTAATCAACCCAGTAAGAAAGAAAAAACCTCATCGTATTTAGGAATGTAAAACAGCTTTGAAGCGGACGCAAATGAGCTTATAAAAAACCTAAACCTGGCGGGACAAGCAGATTGCAAGCTTCCGGCCAAGTTGCTTGGTGACTGGTAGATCGGCACGAAATCAAATGCCGACCAAACCAAGCTGCTACCCTTTTTGCAATCTATCAATAAAAAAATGAGCAATGACAACTCGGACATGGTATCAAACATGGCTGAAGTCGAGGAGCAAGCCTACGAAGAGGTTGACGATGGGGAAGAATACGAAGTTGAAATATTGCTTGACCACCGCCCTTCGAAGCAAAGAGAAGTACGAGGCGCACGCTTCTTGTACGAAAACGCCTATTCACCTCTTATGGCCCCGTTAGAATACCATTGACTATTTTATAAAGTGGAAGAACTATGATTCAAGCTGGAACACGTGGGAGAATGAGCAAAACATGTAGGATGTTCAGCTTGTAGATTTTCTGATCTTACGACAATCACATAAGCTTTTCAGATGAGCTCATTGAGTATTATTGGAGTCAACAATCTATAACACGTGAAGAAGTACTTCGGAATGCGAGAGGGAAAAAGCGTGGACGCCCCAAAGAGGATGCTGGAGAAAAGGCGAAAAAAAAGGCATCAAAAGATATTGAGACTTCAGAAGGCGCGAAGCAAAAATTGTCATCTCAGGAAACGGATAATCAGGTTCTCCATATATCCACCTCTGATCTGCCACCGGATGGTATGACTTGGGAAAAAAACGCTGTAGAAGTTGTTCATGTATATGCGAACGACGATAATGTGCTCTATGGAGAAGTGAAATGGTACATCAATACATTGATGTTTTTTTTGGTTCAATAACATATAGTTTGTAGGTCAAATAACACGACCACATTCTGCCCTACACTTCGATTACGTGAAATATGCCCCGTTTTGGTACGTTTTGTTTGTAATGATGAGGAGTAACTCTCTAATACTTGCTTTAGCTTCTAAGATTTTACGAATCTCATCTGTTTTTCTCAAGTCAACCATCCTAGATAAACAGTCGAATTCCGATGAACGATTTTGCCTAAAAAAGTACAAAATAATTTTACATTTCAATCACACTACTTTAGCATCTGGCACTATACGAAGAGGAATACCACTGCCTTCTCAATTATGTACCTTTATATATGTAGGGTGGCTTCTTTATATACGAAGCTCTGCGCGCGCACATCTAAGCGATATGATTATACAACTGCATTGCTCTTTTGGGAAAATTACTATACGGCGAAGTAAAAGTAAGGTTTTGCAATAAAATGAACAGCTTTTTCAAGGAGCCTAATTAGAAACAATGTCGGCAAGGCCGTCATATCTTTTACAGTTACATAGATATTAAAAGTGAGCAAGTTGATGTAAGTGTGCTATTGTAGGAAAAGTTGGTAAGTTCAAGTCTCAAAAAAGAAAGAAAATTTCAAAGTTTAAGAACAGCGCACCGTTTTTTACCTTGTAAGCTCCATGTGTACTTTTTATAAAGCCCGTTGTTACTTTTTATTAATCATTGATTACCAATTCTTCATTACAGCAAGACAGTAGTTCGATCTTATTATAATTCATACTGATATATAACTGAATAAGCTCCTTGTGTGTTTTATAAGCAATGGTACAAATACAAAATAATGATACTGCCATTTTATGCTTATGCTTTTTTTTCTTTGCAAATGCATACAACTACTGAGTGTATAGTTAATGTGAAAGCTTGTCATAAGGTCATCATTTCATCTCACTTCTATATAGATTTAAGGAATAGTGTTTATGTGCAAGCGATGATTAACAAATGAGAAGAATTAAAAACGAATAGACTGTCACGGCGTGATTTTTGAAAGTTTGCCGTGAGATCTTTGAACTTCTTTTTAATTAACAGATATTTATCAGTCGCTTATGTTCTTTCATTTTATACATAACACAGGTCTCTGCACATTTTGGTTTTTTTCGGCTCTTTGCTGGAACCGAACCATACTGAAAAGGACCGAAGAAGCGAGAAAGTAAGCAACCGACGTGATGACCTCTTTAAAGCATCCAGACACAAAAACACGTTTATCCCCTTCCCTTTTCTTTTTCTTTTTAATTTTCTACTTTTTTTATTTTATGTTGGAATAAAGTTGGAAACGCTGCAAAGCTGACAAGAGAAGGATGCTGCAAGTGTTTTTCTAGAAAATAATTTACCTCACAGGTTAAGGGACTTTTCGGCAATGAACACACCAATTTTTGCTACATACACGCCTTTCCGATCCTCATCATCATATATCGTTGGCTTATCTTTCAAATGTTTGTATATCTATTGGACTCTATTTTTGTTTGAATTCTATTTTCTTATCCATTATTGCTTCTGATTCAACTTTTTCCTTTATTCGATCTTATTTGCATTCATACAATATAAATACCCCATCTTTTTGTCAATAAAACGATAAATTAATTTGAAGTTTTAAAATTCTATAGAAAGTAGCCTTATATTCACATCTGCGCCTCTATTAGTCACCAAGGCACCATCGTTAACCAGAATTTACTTTTGATTTTGACTCTTTTTCTTTCAACCAATTCTACCGAAAGATCATATTCATTTTCTTTTATTTCACTTTACTGTCCACATTAATGATCCACTCTAATGATCCTATTTAACCATCCAAACGATATCTTAGGTATATACATTAACGAAAGATACCAACAAAACATTTTCTGTTCTCTACTTAGAAACACTTAAAACTTTTTGCTGTTTATCTCTTTTTCTATATCACAGTCCACTTACGGTTTTGGTGTTTAACCGAAATACACACCTGTTGCTCACTTATTTACACATTGATCGAGAACCTCTTTATTCACTTTACCGGTCAACAACCCTTACTACCACTCAAAACAACCCATGCCTTTACACCGACTGAACCTAATCAAAGTAAAAGGAAATTAAAAAAGAAGAACAAAGGAGTATCACCTATATATCATACTTAGGGCAGAAAGAGTGTGGTTTCTATAAAGTACTAATCATCATAATTTGAAACGCATTTATAATGGAATTAGTCAAACGTTTTCACTCATCCGGAATTAACTAAAATGACTTTTTTTTTGTAGTTTACTGATCCACTCTGAAGGTAAAATGAGCAGCATTTCATCATTGTCAACTTCATAGAGATGTCTGTAAATCAGGTACCTGTACTAATAATGTTAACACCATCTGAAGTTTGCATTTCAGCATCGCTGCTCTTACTTCCATATAAACATGTAATTGACTAAACCAAATTTTGTTAACTAGTTAATGCTTTTACAATTTTGATGACGCTTTTCTTTGAACCGCTTGATTCTAGAAAACAGTCAAACGGTGTAACGAATACGTTTTCTATATGTGCATATTGAACTATAATGTTAAGGGGTGTGTGTCTCAAATACAATAGTATCCGTTAACTATGGGTGGGATTTAAGGATAAAAGAATAAAAGAGAAATAAATAAAAGGTCTGAAATAAAATTAAGGGTTCGAATAATGCGAGCACCAGGTGTATGTTTAAAGTCTAACACCACGACTAAGGATGTTTATCGATATAAGCTAACAATAAACGTGGATATGATATATCTTTGAAGTTTGTTCCGGGTTGTGCTTAAGATCTCTTGATATTTGATCAAGCAAGAACAAATAAGGTTGTCGATGGGTTGTGCCAAAATTATATGGCAACGATACAATGCAGGAAAAGAAAAGAGACAAATAAAAATAAAATGTTGAACCGGTAGGATTCTGTTTAACGATGGATACTCTTATAATCCAACGGAGGTGCAGAATAATCTCAATGGATTTGTGTTATATGTAGATAAAAGAGACGGATAAAATCCTTTGAGACTGTTGGATATCTTTATTTCATTCAACTTATCTGCCTATTTATAATTATTTGATCTTATGCGGGATTTGTAATTAGTGAACGTTCTTCTCGGCGATAGGTGTATGATTTAGCTAAGTGTAATAACTGCGGTGGGCAGTGTCACCCTGTCTTCGTCCTCGGTGTTGTATCCATAGCTACAATGGATACTCTCACTACTCCGACTATGTCTAAATAGGGATGATGGACTTTAAATATGGACTTACATAACACAGGATCAAGCAATCCCAACTCAGTTCCTTAATACAATGAACAATACCGAGCTTCTATGATCCGCCACGGAGAAGTCTCTCCATTATAGAAGGCAATTACAAATCACTCAGTATAAAGTACAGTCCATAATCACAGTCCTGTCCATCTAGATCCACAGACATTTTAGTATAAAAGAGTAATGTTTTTATTTGATTAAACATCATCCTACATTGAGTCTCGCGTATATTGCTTGTCTCTTTCTCTCATCAGATAAAACATTACACTCGGTGATAGATCTCTGATTTAGAGAAGAGGTGCAGTCGGTGTTCCAAACTAGAGAAGTTCACTGTAAATGGAAACACGTTAATTCCGATCATCCTGTTCATGGAACACAAGTAGTAGGAAGTCACACTGCAACAGCTACGTATACCACAGGATTTAAAGACTGCTTCTTTCTTAAGGTCCTAATATAGGCGAGTAACTCAAAGGATAACCTATAAGAAAGCTTCAAACTCAAAAGAAGGGAAAAAATAAGAGAGAAGAAATTTATGAGTTAAAGAACCTGTTCATTTATTGATTGAAAGTTAAGGCTATTTATACTAAATTACTAACTAAGACTTTTACAGATGTATCTGATAGATACAAGTGCATTGGATAAATAAAGTGTACTGAATAAGTACATATGTATTGTATGGATAAATATGTACTGAATGGATACAGATGTATTCAGTAGATACCATTGTTCAAACTTTAATTCTGGAAATGATGTGTACGCTGATCAAAAGATTGGTGTCCCGATGGCAGATCAGGAAAACTGTAGTGTCTGATCAATAATTGTATTGATACTGATTGAAGTATCCTGCTACCCATTTTCCATATAACATTTCTTAGCCAAGGTTGGCTTTTATTCCAATAATGTATAATTTGATACTTGAGAGATATTTTTATTTCTTTTAATTTTTAAAAATGCAAAATATAAAAAACTTTTAAACTTTTATTCTTTTATATATTATTATATAGATAAGCATATAAAATATTATAATATATATAAAGGCTTATTATAAATATTTATTAGTAATTATTAATATTGTTTTATTATTTTGATAAATATTTTAAAATGTAAAATAAATTTTTATTTGTCAAATATTAATAATCATTTGCTAATTTTTATAAAAACTTTAAAACCATAATATTATTATATTTAATTATTAAAAAAGATTAAATATATAAATATTTCTCCTTATATAAATACTTTGATGATATAAGATAAAAAAAAATAAGGTAGTAATAGTTAGTAGCATATTGTTACAATGGATTATTTTACTTCTATTTTAGCTTATTTTTTACTTTTAAACTTATTTTTATAGAACTATACTTAACTAACATATTAAAAAAAACCTCTTATAATAATTATCAATAATATACTATTTAACTTCGGCTGATATTGTTTATAGAGCTTTGAAATTAAAACAAGCCAAGTTGAATAAGTAATCGCGCTTAAATCATATATTAAAATTGAGATTATTACAATGCATGTTGATATAAGTTAGTTTGTCTTCCAAAACAAGTAAGCGGGTTTAGCTCAGTTGGGAGAGCGTTAGACTGAAGATCTAAAGGTCATGTGTTCGATCCACATAACCCGCAAAGTTCTTATTTTTATTTTTTTGGTAGGGTAAATCATTCGACCAATCAAATTCAAGGATCTGATACTGTAGCGTCTTTGATGGTCGCGCATCATCCATAATTGACAAGAACTACAAGAAGTCTTCGTGATCATCGATCTGAAATGATTCTCTCAGTTGGTTTCCTTTTGCATCTTATTATTATAGTGGACTACATAATTTAGCTAGAATCGCAAAGATATAAGAATGGAACGAATTAGATAGGAAAAAAAAGATCATGATCAGTTTATCTTGTCTTATTGTCTTCTATTTTGTTTTGTCTTTCCAAGCGAACTTGCAATTCTAGCGTATATGTATCTATTTGTGTGTTCTATCCAGGGCAGCACGGAGTTGTGTATGACAAATGAGCGGCAATGCTAACCGATTTTAAATGAATGCCGGCCAAAGAGCTGAATGGGAAAAAAAAAAAATTCACAGTCAGTAAACTGCTTGCTTCAACTACATAATATTTGTCACTTACAGGCATCATAAACCCGCCAAGGTAACGCTGGCGCTTTGATTGGAGAATAATGATGGGCTCACTTTAAGATCTGGCAGAGAAAGGCTGGTAGGTCATAGGAATATAAAGACATCCCGCCTTGGAATCATTTCTATTCCAATTGAGTTAATGATGATTACGTTGAGAGAATTTTGACACTTATCGGTTTAAATATGGACACTGGAGTAGGGAAGAGTGGAGATAATCAATTAATCTTTTATGCCATTGATATCATGTACACTCAGCAAGGAAAGAAATCCGCATAAGCGTGGTTCCATCAATGACAAAAGAAGTGCATGAAAAATCAGAAAGCCAACAGCGGTCGCCTTTTGCAAAACAACCATATCATTAGTATGCAATCATTAAATAATGTATCAATCAGACACTTACAGACATCATACCCCATCCAGAGTGAACGCACTCCTTTCGGAAACGCCGATTCTCAACGGGACGAGCCGTCGAGGGAAACATAGAAAGCCAAAAGAGGAAATCCAAAGAACCCAAAGGACTTCCTCGGGAAATTATCGGTAACAGAACTATGTGTCACAGAGTTAATCTATGTTCAAAAAGGAGATGGAAGTACTTGATCTGAGGAAAAGATGAGTAATTGAGAAGAAAAAGAGAATTGATTCGGGCAAAACCCGTTTTTAAGCGGAACATGTATTATAGAGCCTGATTAAATAACAGATGCCATTTTCAGCTGCATACTAAAGAAAAAAGTTTTTGCCCGAGAGAGCGCACTTCTTTTTGCTTTAATCAATGATAATCAGCTTCCCACTTATGTCATATCATGAAAGATACTAATGTAATGTACAGTATTCTATCCTACGTTTATCTTTAATTTTTCCCTATACAATGTAAGTCTTTGCATTTTAGATTATTCTGTATCAAGTACTTGTATTTGTTAGATAGGTATAATTCCTAAAATCTTCTTGCCATTGTTAAAGTACTTGCTTCACCATTTTTGTTGAACTACAACTATTCAGTAACATGTATAGTAATGACATGACCGTGCATTATATCTATACGAAGAGCTTAGGTACGTTATGCCGCTTATATCATTTGTATGCCTTCTATCGGGCAAAAACTTTTTGTCATTAGTACCCAACCACAAATGGCATCTGTTATATAATCGGGTTCTATTATATATGTTCCGCTTGAAAACGGGGTTTGCCCGAATCAATTCTCGAAGAAAAATCCGCACGCTCTTTGAAAACGACAACATGACCATGACTTCTTTTTTCAATGGCCCATCCGATGTTGTCGATGAAAAAAAAAAAGAAAAAAAAAGAGCGGTATGGATGGGAGAACAGTAATAGTAATTGCAGCAGATATGATTGTCTCGTATCTGAATTCACATTACCATCATGATTTGCGGACCTCATACTTGTCTTTGTGCTCCAACAGCCCTTGGTCAACCTGTAAATAAATGCAATAAGTAACAACTCCTATTTGGCAGCATAATTTACTATGAATGCAGAAAAGGGTAAAATACCTCAACAGGATCTGTTGATGGATAGTCAAGTCGAACACTCAGAGACGGGAACGCAAAACTATCGTTCGACTTCTGGATGTTGGTACTGAATGCTTTTCAACTTCAGTAACTGCAATGAGCAATTAACTTAAAGGTTGTGGTGTGGTCATAGAAGAGGTAATTTTATTTAACTCTGCAGATGACAAAGGGTGAAGATAGTATTACTATGTATAGATCTATAGGACTTCTCCGGAATCGCATAATGGCAAGGTATGTCTATGGTCACTGATGTCATGTTCATGCATATTAAGGTGGAAGGAGGGGAATCTTCCAGACGTATTTAACGTACACACAGAATAGAAAAAGGTATATCAAACGAGGAAGAAATAGCCTTAGGATCTATATGAGAATGAACATTATCATCCTAGTTGGCATCTTCGACTTGGAAAAAGTAATTTAGATGAGAGACACTTAGTAAAATGCACGTCCCTAATTTTGGGTTATCATTCACTGGGTTCACCGGAAACGACCGGCTGGTAAGACGAGAATGAGTTGTTCCATTGATTACGAATATATCAGGCATTGTAATGATATGATGTTTGCTATGGTGAACAAAAGATTGCTAATGCAAAGTTAAACTAATATAGTATTGTAACACATGCAATGTGGCAGGTTTGTAGTGTTAGAGTTGCCTTCCATAGGTTTTACGATTTATTCTGCTTTGTATAATATATCCGGCCATTGGATTTTCCGGCTCAAACTAGGACGACGACACTTCTTGGCAGGTTTTTGCTACCGCAAGGTTGGTGATTAATCAAAGCGAGGATTAACGTAGCGAATTTTTTTTTTTTTGGGGGGGGATGTCGTCTAAGCTTCTTCCGATCCTCTTAATCAATACATTCTTAGCTCACTTTTCACCTCTATTGCAATGCAAACCTCTATATTATCCAAAGCCTCATCTTTGATCTCAATCAAATCTTGTTCTTCTTAACTTTGTGATTGGATTCTGATTCATCTCTGATTCGGTACTAATCTAACCCTTCTATTATTCATGGTTTAAGACAACTGGAAATGTGTAGTCGTGTCATTGAAATATGTTCTAAACTACATTTACTACATCTAGCTGGAAGTATCTGTAGGAATCATTGTGGTGTCGCCAAGAGGTACGAGCTGCCGGCTTATGTTCTTGCATTATATGTTAAATTTTAATTACATCAAGCTAATTCTACAATGATATTCTATCAAAATAGATTTATGTGGCGTAATATTACTAATTAAATAAAACAGTAGCAATCCGGAAGCCAGCTTATGGCCATTCCTTCATCAAAATCTTTCCTTTCTTATGATTTCAAACCACTCGCCACTTCCAGTTTCAATAGTTTGGAGATAATACTCTGAAAGCCCTTCAATGGCTTTCTCTTCCGTCTGAATTTGAACAAGGCTCTTTTTATGCCGTTTGCCTTTGATCCAGTTGTCCTCGATTTCTTGTTGTTGCTGAATCGAATGGAACGACTGTACTCTACTAATCTCGGTACACGGATCCTTTCCACCTGTTGCCTGCTGTCTTGAAGATCGACGAACTGGAGTCATGCTAAACGTTGGTCCAATGCTGCGGAAGGGATCAAAAGCAATCATAGCTTGGTTCTCATCCAGGTGAGGTTCAGATATGCGTGGCTTATCGAAAAAGGATTTTGATACATAACTGTACGCCATGCATTAGCTATTCTGCGTAATATGACAATGAACTTACACTTTCTTTCCCTTGTGGCTTTCATCAAATGAACTTGTCGAGATTTGTGGTAATGAAATGGATCTGTCCTCGATCTTCAAACGTGGCGGCTCTACTGTCTTAGTCTTATCCATACTACTCTCAATGGCAACCGCTTTTCCCCATATAGGCTTCGGTGTAGATACTGCAGCAAGATTATTAGCCATTTCTTGTTGCTGAAGTTTGCGTCTCTCTTTCTGAGAGATCTTTTTCGGAATGTATGGGTTAGATATCTAGGTATAGCCATGTTTAACAATCGTATACCACCAGAAAGCAAGCACAAGCTACCTTTCCAGTTATTGACGATTCCAAAGCCTTCTTTGATTGTTTGGGCTCCTCTTCTAGTATTTGTCTTAACGACGGCTTTTCGTATCTGTTTTGAACTAGTTATTCTCACATAGATCATCATCTTCTAAATAGTACTTACTGTGCAGATCCGCTAGCGAGAGTCTCAACCCAGCTACCTTGGCGACCATTTCTTGGAAACGATTCCTTTACATCTATTGACGATGCAGCTTCGTCTTTTTTCTCTCTATGCTGGTTGTTGACGTCTACGAAGTTTTTGGTTTCCTGCCGTTGATTTGAGGACTTTTCGCGAGACAACTCAACCTTGCCAACCTCTTCGCGACTTGGAGTTTCTGCAGTGTAGCCGTTTTTCTGCTTGGGGTATAACGTCACGAGTTGGTCGGTGTACTTAGTAATGACAGGCTTATCTTCCCGTGAAAGGGTATATAGAGACGTAGAGAATTCCTCATCTTGAATATCCAACGGAAAGTCTGAATGCGGCTTCCACGCCTCTTGACATCGCACATATGGCGCCTTTTCTGCTTGCCGTCGACGGATATACACTTCCAACTCATGGATTAAAGCTGTTTTATTTAAAAATGCACTTCAAATTCGTAGAACTTGTTAGATCATACCAAAATAGTAAATTGTGAAAAGCTTACCCTGAGGAAAGATATGTAGGTAAATTAGCGGCAACGAATGATAGGCACCCAGTTTTCAACTGCTCAGCTAAATACATATCGGCCCACTCTAACAGAGGGACTGCGGTCCGCAATGATATAAACTTGGTTAATGCGCGTTCGCACAAATTCTTCAGTCGGTGGAGCAACAGCTCTTCTGCAACACAGAGTATGTCTAGGAAATAGTGAATCATCTCCTCCGTTGTTTGTTTCTTGACATCGCTAAACAGTCTTGTATCCTCTTGATCAGTATACAGATATCGCAGTATAAGCTCCATTGTTTCCTTATGTATATGTTTCATATGGATCTCAATATAGTTTGAAGCATTAGCACCTTTCCGAGCCTGTTTCCGATCTTCAACCCATACTGAACCGGGGCATAGCAATTTTTCAAAAAATGGGCATCGTTGACGTACAATGACCTCATGGCATAAAAGATCACCACCTTTCAATAAAAGCTTTGTATCAGCGCTTTTTGTTTCGCGACGAAGGCGTTCCATATCAACAGCAAGCGATGGTCGAGGCTTGTGACTGAATGAGGATAGCGCAGAGTCATATAGCAGAGGTAAGCCAAACAACTGTGCTAGCATTAATAAATCTTTCTGCACGGAGACTGGAGTAACTGCTGATGTCTGTTCCTGGCAGAGGAAGGGTGGCCTATAGAATGCGTCCATGGGATGATGATATTTGTCCGTATACAAGTAGTCGAGAAAAACCAAAAAGGCTTCAAGATGGCATTGCTTCACATCTATCTCTATGCGACTTGCCCGTTTAGTAACAAGCAGGCGCGGATCCTGGATGGTGCCGTCGAGTATCCTTTCAAAATTACTGCTGCGGGAGTAGAGGATGTTGAGATGACAGTACAAGCGTCTTCCCTGAACAAGGAACGAAACATCAAGTGTGTCATCATTTTCGGAAAGGATTTCGGCCTGTTTCCAGATGTACCCTACAGATCCTTGCAGTTTCTCTTCTGATGATAACATAAAGCTATTATCATCGCGGTGACCTTCTTCGACACCCTTGCTTATAGATTTTCCGTCGTGCATTGTACTACCCCGGTGGTCTGTCTGATATAATCTCATAGCCAGTAAATGTGGCAGTGATAGTTCCAAGTCTTTTGTAAATGTCGATGGTCTGATTGAAGGCATCGGTGGTTTGTATTCCGTGCGCAACGCCATAAATGCACCGCTAGCATTCGCACGCACTCGAATGCATCGATGCAAATGAGGTATCAAGGTGAATTTATAGTTACCCTCATTAATATCCCTTAGAGGTGCGCCTGTAAATACGTTGCCAGATTCTGTGCAAAGAATAATTTCCCCGTTTTGTCCAATACACGCGTCTCGTGCTGCAAGATGCGGTTTTGTAAGTGTCCAGATCCTCTTCGGAGGATTTATATAAACTTCCATGGGCTTTCTCCTCTGTCTTCCGTTTCCCATTTCACTCTGCCGACTGATAGATTTCGTGGAACACAAATAAATGTCACCCGTTGACGAAATGGCTCCCCATTGATCACTGTCACCAGCAAACAACTTCTCAATATGGCTATTTAGAGATCTATGGACCTGCATATTGGATGCAAATCGAGCCATTGGGAAACTGCAAATACGATTAGTGTCTACTTAAGGAGGGAGACAGAAAAGAAGTTACCTAATCTTATGCTGGGTAAAGTTAGAGAGTACCAACACCTCATATGTTTTTAGCAACACTGCTGTCGCGTTTTCCTGCCAAGCAAAGATAAGTACGTTGACGTACCAACCCATTACCTACTATTGCAACAACTTGCAAAATCTCGGTCGAAAATGCAACTTTTCGTGGAGTGACCTGGTGTACATCATCCCCTGAATGATGATATCCTATAAACATAAAAAGAAGGAGTCAATAGCGATAATTTCACCGGTTTTAGCAGCCCTGTATTTACCCAGTTGACCCTCATTGCGACCAAACGTAAATATGTCGGTCAACGTATATACGACAGAATGTATCCTCGAAGCTGCAGCGCCAATAATTTGTTGCTTTTTTAGAGCAGGTGCTAGTACTCTCCGGGGTGAAAATTGCACAGGGTCATCTGTGGCGCTTTCAATCTCGTACCCTATCTGCCACGTAACTATATACTTTCTTTTACAGTTTGGATCGCTTACCGAGTTGCCCATATCTGTTACTGCCAAACGTAATGACGCTACCGCTTTCTGTCACAGCAACTGTGTGATCACGTCCCAGCGCAACTGCAACGATCCTCTCAGACCATGGAACTGGTACAAGCGTCAACTGTGCGTCCGATCTTTCACCTGTTCCTAATCTGCCACCACGACCAAAGCCGCAAACGAGCAGGTTGTGAATACGTTCGCTAGTTATTACTGCCATATGGTATTTCGATAGGTGCATAGACTGGATCACGTAGTTAGGTCGTTTCATAATATATGGGTTACGTTGGGACTCGAGATCCAGCGGAACACGTTCTGGATATGTCCTATTCTCGGAATCTGGATGGCCCAAAACATAGTTGGTATTCACTCCCCAGGAATACAGATCTGTGCCGCCTACGTACGTCATCTTCTTTCGATTTGGCGATCTTTCATCTTCTGTGACTTTGACGTTCTCTTCAGTTATTAAGGAAGTAACTATTGGAGCCATATCATCCATTGTTGTACTCAGTAATTCTAAAGGTCGAAATCCATCCCAATCCTGTTCAATGGGCTATTAGCCGAATCGGTAACCGTCCTATCCGACTTACTTTGACTGTATAGTCAAGATCGTCCCGGCGTGTTAACATAATAGCAATTTCTATGTTGCCCAAATACAGAGCACTATGCATAAATCGATATGTGGTATTTCTTTAATTCACAGTCCGTACCTATGTAACGGGGTCCAACCGCTTTCGCAATCTTGTAAATTGACATTGACAAGTGAACTTTCAATCAGTATCCGGGCAATGTCAACTCTATTCCAGGCGATAGCGCAGTGCAAAGCTGTCCGCCCTTTTATGGATCGTCTATTGAGATTGTATGATTTTTGGCCAGTCGATTTGAGATATTGTACGAGTTTTCGCTGATCCTCTTTCGGAACGGTTGTGGCACTCCGAACCCCTGAGCCGAGATCTACTAAATATCGAATGACTTCTACATCGTTTTGCCAAACAGCCTTGAAAATGGAGACCATGTGAGTGAAGCCGTAGCAGCATTTACTGGAACAGGATAACCAATTACGTCCACGGTAGACAAGCCACCATGGTGCACTGCCACTGGTCCGTGAGGCATTGATTTGATGTTTGTGAAAGTCCGCTAAACAAATCATGATGGCCAGAGCGCCACATGTTCACATCGGGAAATACCAGTAGTCTAAAGATTCTGCATTTGATTGCTTCCGAATGCATGTATCCATATTCTTTCACCTTGCATGCTATTGGGAACTGATCCGATTGCCGTGAAAGCAGGTCCGGCTGAGCAAATCGCTCATCTATGTGTGTATCGGGTGGTCACTATCTGAACCTAGCTAATTATCGTCTTATTATGATCCTCATTGAAGTCGATGGCTACTCATCTTTTTCAACCAAGCACTATCACGATCTGAAATTCCCTGGACGGAGCGCAGGCGTTTGGATAAATAGCTTCCGGACTGAGCCTTGCGTCGTGTGTCATGTCAAGAAGGGATATTGTTCCATCAAGTCGCCTAGACAGTCTATGTCCATTGGTACGCACATGCACACAAAATGATCGTTCACATCCTATAACAGAATAGATGTAGCGTGCATTTTTCCCTCATCTGTTGAGCCAATAGGTCTTCGATTTTACCATCGTCAGACAGGCAAAAATTGTTATGGTGGCCTGGCGCAGATACCTCCTGTAGAATAGTTTACGTCTTTCATTATCTACTAGAACGTAAACTTTGCAAATGAGTTAAAGAATATTCAACGCAGAGCCTTTAAGCGGAGGGTCAAGCATTTCTTGTGCGACCACTCGAAAGGTCCGTTATTTTTGCGACTGTCATTTCGTGGTATCTGCAGGGTTGACTTTATCAATTTATTGACATGACCTCCGTCACTGGCAAGACATATACCATCGGTTCACGCAAGTCGCAACTTGCCATGGTTCAGACTGAACATGTGCGCGACTGTTTGCAGAAGATGTATCCCGAACATCAATTCAAAATTGAAGCCATGTCGACTACTGGCGACCGTATTTTGGACGTAGCGCTAAGCAAGATCGGCGAAAAAGCCTTGTTTACCAAAGAGCTAGAAGTCGCATTAGAAGACAAACGCGTAGATTTTGTGGTCCATAGCTTAAAAGACTTGCCAACAACTTTACCTCCGGGAATGTTCCTCGGTGCCATCATGGAACGTGAAAATCCTAATGATGCCTTGGTCCTGTCTGAACGCTTCAAAGGTCATACTTTGTCTACTTTACCCGACGGCTCTGTGATTGGAACGAGTAGTCTTCGCCGTGTTGCCCAACTTAAACGAAACTATCCTCGCCTGGTATTTAAAGATGTGGTAAGTATGGGAGAACGGTGTCTGTTCGTATACAAGATATATATCGCTAATTAACCATGATGCGTCCTTCGACATGAGCAGCGCGGGAATCTGTAGGTTCATGGTTATTAATGTTCAGCAGTTGACTGAAACCATTGTTCGCAGGAACACACGGTTGGCAAAGCTTGACAACCCAGAGGGAGAGTATGCCGCTATTATTTTGGCCGTGGCAGGCCTAGTCCGTTTGAATCAAGGACATCGTATTTCAAGAATTCTAGAACCATCTGAATCGTTGCATGCTGTTTCGCAAGGTGCATTGGGTGTAGAGTGCCGTGAAAACGACGCGGACTGCATTGCTTTGATAGAACGGTTGAATCACCGTGAAACACGCCTTCGTTGCCTAAGTGAACGTTCCTTAATGCGAACTCTGGAAGGTGGTTGTAGTGTGCCAATTGGCGTCAACACGAGCTTGGAAGGATCTGTACTTAAACTCCGAGGATTGGTGGCTAGTGTTGATGGTCAGAACGTAGTGGAATCAGAGCAGGAAATCAGCTTAGAAAGCGGGAAAGATGCTAAGGAACAAGAAGAGCTCGCGATTCAGTTGGGTGTGTCCGTTGCCAACAAGCTGAAAGCGGACGGAGCAGAGAAAATTCTTAAGGAATTGGCGCATTAATGCAAATATGTCTGATATTGTAAATGTCTTGATTATTTTATCGAAGGACACCAGGATCAGAGTACAACCTACTTTTAAAACAGACTAAAAGTAAAGCATGCTTGCAACAAGCTCGCATATTGCAGAAAACACAGTGGATTCAAGAATATCAATTGTTAGTGTGGATCGACATAGCTTCTACGGCATTCAAAATAAAGGGGACAGGATCCAAGAAGTTGAATGTTGCAATAACATTAAGAAAGCCCTTGAATTCTTGCGGTAAGCAACGGAGAGTGTCGAGAAGGCCAACCACGCTTTCCATACAAGGCAGAGTAACACTTTCTAAATAAAAAGATGATCTTTTCCGCTTTATGACTTTTACCCAAGCTACTATTCATCTGGCAACTTAGATCGAGAAAAGCTCACCACTGTTTTTGTACGCCTTGCCCAATGCAAGCAGCTTCGAGTGTAAGCAATAGCAGACGAAAACAAAATACAAACAAACAAAGGCTTGTAATCGTCCTGCTTTCCTTTCCTGCAATCAATAATGTGGGATGGGAATTAACCAATAGGGGTCATCCGAAAGTCTCTGCTTCCTATGCGATCCCTGTCTTAATCAGGCACACTTATGGTTGGATACAAAGAATAATTTTCATTTCATTGCCAATATCATACTTTAAGAAAGTATCATGATAATATTGTCAGATTCTATTTCTGACTTTGTGCCATATAAACTGATCGATCCTTTCATGCATCATGCGCTGTGCGGTACCATCGAGATTTTCCATTGTTAACTAACATAGAATATGTAAACGCGACCTGTTAAGTTTCCGTGATAAATATAAGATTGGATACAGGCAGCGAGCTAATGCGTAATCATATGTGTAAGTCCACAATAGCGCCCTCTATGCACATGGCGGTTCAGCAATTTGAAATTCCGCAGTCTTAAGTAAATTCTCCCGAAGAGCTACCCTAAAAAATCCTGTAACAAGTCCCACCAGTAAAATCGCGCTAGTCAAGCAAAAACTAACCCTATACGCGCCTATTGAAGATAACAATGGCTTCTCAAGCACCTAATCCGCAGCAATCAGAAGAAGCAGGAGTTCAGCCAACAGTAACAGAAACGGCATCCATCGTGCAGCCCCCGCCTCCACAAGCAGCGCCTCCATTCCAACAACACGGAGCACCTGGTCATACTCAACATACTGTTGTCACAGGCACTGTACCTGGAGGCCATCCCATGTTTGATTTAAGTAGATTCTGGCAGGAGCAAATAGCTCAGGCAGAAAGTTTTGACTCTGATTTCAAGAATCACCCTTTGCCGTTGGCAAGAATTAAAAAGGTGATGAAGACTGATCAAGATGTTAAGGTAAAATAGTAAAGATAGGTAAAAGCTAGTAATCAAACTAAAAAAGAATCCTTCTAGATGATTAGTGCTGAGGTGAGAGGGCAAAAGAGAAAAAAAACAGATCGCAAATCACTGGTGAGCTGGGAATCAATACATCATCCACAATAGGCCCCGATCTTGTTTGCCAAAGGATGCGAGATCTTTATTACAGAATTAACAAAACGCGCATGGTATGGAAAAAAGAATAAGAGAGGCTAAAACGGAGAAAAACAAAAATCGGCTGCATTCACATAGGTATCATAGGGTGCATGCTGAAGAAAATAAACGGCGTACATTACAAAGATCCGATATAGCAACCGCCATCTCCAAGACAGACATGTGCGACTTCCTGATCGATATTGTGCCCCGGGAAGAAGCAATCAGAGTAACAAAAATACAACACACTCTATAAGCAAAGTAGACTTATACACATAAAATCTAGCCAACCAATCCAGTCTACGACCAAACTGCTTATGCTGGATATTATCAACAACCAAGCATACCACAATACGCTTCTACCCAGGTCAGTTGCTTACCAGTTTCTTCATAGGAGCAAAACAACTTAATCAATGATAGATTGATCCTACTGCATACTATTCACAGCTATCACAAGTAAGCCTCTACTCAATGATTCATCTGCCATACTGAAAGCGATCCTCAGTTAACACCGGAACAAATGCAGCAGTATCAACTTCAATTGCAACAGCTTGCTGCTCAGCATCCATACACCCAACCGTCTACTGGGCAATCTGAACCGACACAATCATCTGGAACATCCCAGCCACCCCCTACTTCTGCATCAGGTAAAGGAAACATGCATGGAAATAAGCTTAACTAAACCAAAACATGACTGGATGGTTAGGTTCAAAGTCATCCGTTAAAAATGAACCACAGCAGTAATCCAGACAGATTGAAATACTTCACTTTTACTGCTTCTTTTTTATTTTTACATTAAAACGAAGGTGGACTATACAATCTAAATAAGATCAGCGACGTTCAAGGGCATCTCTTCGATTTGGGTGTTGTAGAATTGTTCGATGTCCTAAAAGATAGCATTTGTCAGATTTCATTTTCATCTCAAGCCATTCCAAAAGAAAAAAAATGAGACACTTACTCTCATCATGCGGACATCCTCGTTGCTAACAAAGTTGATAGCAACACCCTTACGACCGAAACGACCACCACGACCAATTCTGTGAATGTAGTTCTCACGGTTGGAGGGAAGATCGTAGCTAGAGATAGAATTATAAGTATGCAATCCGATACCGCTTATCACATGTCTGGTAATTGCAACTTACTTGATGACAAGGGACACTTGTTGAACATCAATACCACGGGCCAACAAATCAGTGGTGATCAAAACGCGGGAAGAACCAGAACGGAATTCCTTCATAATAACGTCACGCTGAGCCTGGTCCATGTCACCGTGCATAGCAGAAACAGTGAATTCACGAGCGTGAAGCTTCTCAGTAAGCCAGTCGACCTTTCTGCGGGTGTTACAGAAGATGACGGCCTGGGTAATGGTCACAGTCTCGTACAAATCGCAGAGGGTATCGAGCTTCCACTCTTCCTTGTCGACAGCGACGTAGAACTGTTTGATACCTTCCAAGGTCAATTCATCACGCTTAACCAAAATACGGATGGGATCACGCATGAACTTGGTGGTGACCTCAAGGACATCGGCAGGCATGGTGGCAGAAAGCAACACAACCTGGGTGTTACCGGGCATGAGCTGGAAAACGTCATAGATCTGTTCCTTGAAACCACGGGACAACATCTCATCAGCTTCGTCCAACACAAACATCTTCATGGCGTCGGTGTTGAATGCACGACGGTTATGGATCATGTCAAACACACGACCGGGGGTACCGACGACAATGTGGCAACCGGCCTGGAGCTTGGCAATGTCCTCACGCACATTGGTACCACCAATACAAGCGTGGCACTCAATGCCCATGAAGTCACCAAGAGCGAGGACAACCTTCTGGATCTGCAGAGCCAATTCACGAGTAGGGGCCAGGATAAGGGCCTGGGTCTGCTTCAAGGACGTATCGATCGACTGAAGGATGGAGATCGAGAAGGTAGCAGTTTTACCGGTACCGGACTGAGCCTGAGCAATCACATCATGACCCTTGACAACGGGCATAATAGCACGCTGCTGAATAGCGGAGGGACGCTCAAAACTGTGTTTTTGTTGTTTATCAGTAAAACCGAACATCTGACACACACATTGATCCGCCGATGACAAGTCTTACCCATAGGCGTAAACACCACGCAAAAGCTCGGTCTTAAGGTTCATGTTATCGAAGTTGTCGACAACTTCATCCCAGTTGGACTAAGACAGAAACGGTAAATGTCAGATTCCGGATGGTACCTTTGCCGCGTTATCCTTTTTACCTCGATTTCGTTGTCCTGAATTTCTTTCAAAGGTTCGTTGCTATAAGGGAAAATGAATGAGCGTTCATATACCTTGTCACATCGGTTGCTTTTACCTCATGCTGAATGCGACTTTGTAGTCCAAATGAAAAGGAAAGAATTTTCTTATTTTTTAGCTGCTGGCAAAATAAAAAAAAATTTAGCCTGTATAAACGGTATTATAACTGCTTCGACCACTCACAGCTCGAATTCGCTAACTCTCGCCAGTAACAAATGACGTCAGCCACAGCATTTTGGCTTTCACCTGCACCTCCCCAAAAGAGGTGCTTCTTCTGCGAGCAGACAAAGGGAATTCCGTGCCTAACGAAAGGCAGGCTGGAAGCTCTTTAATTGCCAATACGCAGTAGGGGAAAGATATAAAGCACAGCGGTTTTGAATCAGCGACTTGCAAAGCTGCTAATGCAAAAAGAATAAGGGTAAATATCCATTTGCTAAGACGGTGTCGTACCTTACTCGTAACATCTGCAACAAGATCACGTAAATAACATAAGAATGTACAATATATGTAAAACCATGTGAATACTGCCAAAAACCATTGCGTTCAGTTACAGGGCATAAGTTCAAGCTTGATCTGAGCTAAACCTATGTTTACCGATCAAACAAGATAGCTTGTGAAAAGCTTATTTCTTATTGATCGGTACCTACTGACCACAGGAACTGCGGTTCTGTTAAGAAATATAGTCTGCTTGCACATCGTCCATCTTTTTCTATGTTTTGATCATCATGCATTGGACAGCGACACAAGGCATCGGATACAGTGACAGTAACTACCACTATATTACCCGTCAGTGCCAACTCTCCACATTCTAGAACAGAGACTAGCAACAGTCTTACATTGCACAAATAAACAACGTTGAATTGACGCTGATGACTATTGTTTACAAGTATTTTTGTTAATATTGATGATATGAAACGGATACATAATAATGGCTCTCACTCTTGTCAATTACGCAAGACAACGAAAACATGGATATACAAGAAGTAAACGATGTCTGTCAGAGGAACGTTCCATGTCATATACTGTTTGACGCGGAATGTTCCTGTATCAGACATTGTACAATAAAGGAATCTTTCATGTCAGATAGAGTACTATATAGGAAGCTTGGAAATGCTCAGACATAATATCTGCATTATAGTGAAAATCAACGATCTTGTCTGACGTCGAAGATTACAATATGAAAGCTTCTACACAAAAAGGCTTTCTGGGTACACATGTGGTAATCTGAAGTGGGTACAATAAGTCTCTTCAAATCACAGTATGACTTATGTAAGGTACTGAAAGAACATCACGAAACAATCGCAATAAAATGAAATAATAAAATTTTGGGACTACAGTAAAAAGAAACAACAGATACTTCAGTTTCGTCTTGATCGTCGTTAAATTAGATCTCTTGCTGGATCCGCAAATTTGATAACCTCCTAAAAGGTTTGGCCAGGTTAAGCAGCTAAAAGTGAAAACAAAAATAAATAAAAATCAAAGAAAGTGAAATAGCTCGAGAATTGTGGGTAATTTCTTGTTTATTAACGCTGCAAACAATTAATTTGTAGATGTTGACCGCGAAACTGCTTGCTATTTATCGCTCTGTGGTCGATGTCAACGTCGGCGCATGAGTAACGTAGTTTAGTAAAACTGTCATTTGCGTAGTCTGTGAGCCTTCTTCTGCCGCACCCGGATACGTGCTAGAAGCTTGACCAGGTTCAACTGCTGGGATTCACAGCTCAAGGCAGCTTTGTCATCATCTATACCATACTTGGACATCCCATCCTGGAGTCAAGTGGCGTTGGTCGGGTTTCCTGCATAGAACTTGTTCCGCTTGCCAGTAAAGTGAAAACATTGCCCTTCCCGTGCAAATGATATAAAGAAAAATTCCTCGCAAAAGCTTTGCCAAAGTCGATGCTCACAAGACCCTCATTTTCCTCGAAAACACTTGCGGTATCAGTATGACTTTTTCTCCTATATTCTGCGTCGACGCTCGGACTTCTAGAAGAAAAGCCTTTTTTCTAGTGGAAAGAACGTATGGGCCTATGCTGTGTAGATGGAAGTAAGACATACCCCGTCACTAAGGCAGGTAGACTTCATATAGTATCTTTGCAGCCGTGGTGCAGGTACGCTGCTTTCTACATCTTTTTGAACGATATCTCCTTGCCTTCTTAATTTTTGTTTCTCCTCCTGTCAGTACCTGTTTCGCCTTCAACATTGAACATGAAAGGCAAAGAAGTCTGTTGGCTTTGAAGCGATGAGTGCTTAAAATCAACATAGTTCCAAAAATGGTGTGAGTCCTCTTGCTAACTTAACCTCTGTCTATGCTTTGTTTCTAATGCATCCTATCATTATCTGCCGCGGAGATTCGTCACTCTTTCTTTCGTTAATGTAAACTTGTTTGAGCCATTTCTTCCGATCACAAACATCGCTGACACGCGATGACTACAGTAGCTTTCCGTATACAGCTACAACCGAAAGAGTTTACCGTTTGTGATATGGACGTATTTCAAGTCGTGTAAACGTCAGGCCGAGTCAAGACGGTTGAGAGACAAGTCAGGATGAGAGAAGGAATGAAATGTAATTTTAGAAGAGGGGTAACAGCTGTCTATCGTATGGATTATACAACATTTATGCGTAACTACTATCGAGCTCTTCTGTTCGGCACAGTGAGGCATCGTCTCCTGGGCGTTGTAGGTGAGAAATGATTCAATGGCATCCAATCGTTTTGCTGAGTTCACTTGAAAACCGTTTTTTTGGGTGCGAGTCCCGCTCGTACTTTTCCTTTTTTCCTCTTTTTCTTTCGCATCGATGATTCACAAGGTTCTGGTTACTCGCAAGTTGCCTCCTCAGGCACAGGCTAGACTTGACTCGCTTGATATCGAGTTGGTGCAATGGCATGAAGACACAGTTATCCCAAGACCGATTCTGTTGGATCAAGTGAAAGGTATCACATCGATGTGGTATTCTTTATTTTTTTTTGTATTGTGAGCTAAAATTCACATAACTGCAGGCATTGATGCGGTCATTTGCTTGTTGACGGAGGAAATTGATGCGGAATTCCTGGAGGCTGCGGGTAAACGCAGTTTGGCTTGGACTCAGTTTAATCCTCCGATGCATATCTAGGATCCCAGCTTAAAGTCGTGGCTACCATGAGCGTGGGTTACGATCATGTGGATGTGGACGCCTTGAGAGCAAGACAAGTAAAGCTCGGACACACACCTAATGTTTTGACCGATGCCACAGCCGACCTGACCGTGATGTTGACTCTTGCAGCAGCAAGACGGATGAAAGAGGTATGTCTCTTCGAAGAAATGGTATTTTTTTTTAATTAAAATACTACTACAGGCTATCAAGGCTGCTGAGACGGGAGAGGTAAAACTAAAGCCTTACATTAGCTTAGTAAGCTCATCGTTTGTATCGCACTTGCAAGTGGAAAGAATGGGGCCCTGTTTGGTTATGCGGGTCACAGTTCACGGGCAAAACATTGGGGGTCATTGGTTTGGGTCGCATTGGTGCAGCAGTGGCACATCGTCTCAAAGCGTTTGGTATCAGCCGTATTTTGTATTCCGGCCGGACAGAAAAGGTCGAAGCTCAGGAACAGTTGAATGCTGAGTTTGTCCCTCTTGATACACTGCTGAACCAGTCGGATTATGTCGTAGTCTGTTGTGCATTGAACGCAGAAACGAAGCATATGCTCAATTTCGACGCGTTCACAAAAATGAAGAAGACAGCGGTAATCCCGTATCAAGTAACTCGTTGCATGGATCTGACTTTGTGAATAGGTCTTCGTAAACACAGCACGAGGTGACATTGTCAAACAAGATGATCTAAGTAAGCTCCGTTTCTCAGTATATATCTCCTTCTAAATATATGCGTAATTGCTAGTTCGTGCTCTCGAAGAAAACGTGATTGCAGCGGCTGGTCTGGACGTTACAGCACCCGAGCCATTACCAACGGATAATAAGCTTTTCCAATTACCTAATTGCGTCGTCCTCCCCCATATCGGTAAAGAACTGCAGATATTCTAAGGCGGACGTTTCGTTAACCCTTACTCTGTATTTTCATAGCGAGCGCCACTTTTGAAACCCGAGAAATGATGGCAAACATGTGCATAGATAATATTCTTGCTGGATTGAATGACGAACCGCTCCCGTATGAAGTAAAATAAGCAAGCTTTCATTAAACAATTACAAATACTGGATTGGGATAACCATTCTCCTCCTGTTCCCTTTTTTAATTTTAAATTGAGGTAACGCAGCTTCCGAAGAAACGACTGATGATTTCCCGGCCGTAAGGGATATAGCTCGCACTGTGGAATTATACATAAGTTCGAAAGCTCAGATGATCAACAAAATACTTACGAATACCACACAAGTGCACAGAATTGAATAATAACCAAGATAATCGATAAAACAAAGCTTTTTAACTATAATTGGGCTTGCTTAGTTTCATTGTTATTGCTATGATCTGCGTTGATTTACCGTGATTGATAGTACGAGAGTAAGCACAAGCAATGATAGGTATATTGTAGTTGCCCAAAAACGTACTAAAGCAAATATGGTTAATGAATTGATGAGTTAAAGAGTGATGTTACCTGGAGCGAACATAGTTTTGACCTGTTTGGGAATGCCGATGATAAATGTTAAACTATGACCGTATTGATCGTGTCAGTGTGCATGGATTCGCGTCTAGGCAAGAAATAGCGTACCTGAAAATAGAGATCAAATTTCCAATAGTGTAAAGTATGGCGAAGCCTGGCACGTTAAGTGTCAATAACATCAGGGTGGACTATGACAAGGTTGGTGAGAACTATCGAATATGAAAGAAATATCGCAGGTGTACCAGAATGGATATGAGCATTCCTGCAACAAAACTATTCATATTCAGTCAAGAAACCATACTTTCTTGTCTTCTTTTTTCTAGTTTACCAGGCACCAAAGGCGTATAGACGTTGCATTCTGTCGAGACCACAGAATTGCCAGTTCCCTAGTGGATTTATGGGTTAAATGCGGGATTGTTTCGGTGAGATTTACCATCGTCCATGGTTCCCTGATCACTGTAGACTGATGAAAAGAATCCAAACGCCATGATGGAAGCTGGTTAAGCTATTCAGAGGAAACGTGTGAGAGAATGTAACTAAGTGCTGAGCCGGCCAATGGCTGAGTTTAACTTCTTGAGAAAGGGTGCTTAGACACAATACTATTTTGTTTTGTGTACAAGTAAAAAGTTGTGCCCATTAACTTATAGTTGGGGAAGAGGAAATTCCCAAATGAGGTGAAAAGACAAAAGAGTATGGTTGCGCAAGGAGTAAGCGAAACAAAATATTGTGTCAATGATGGAATAGGATGAAATAAAGAGGACATCAGGTCTGGATTAAAGTCAAACACCAAGAGTTGATGATCATTGATATGTAATAAAGATCAACAAGGATGTGGAAAATAAGAAGTAAACCCTACCTGAAACTAACCTGTTTACAGAGGAATTAGCACACAAATAAAGTTCAAGACGAGGTGAAAAGAGAACTTACGATTATATGCAAGTCAAGACCAGCGCCATCTATGAACACGCCAAGTTCGTCCTACTGAAAACTGCATATATGTTTGACTGGAGGTACAGATACCATGTTCCTTCCCATGAGTAGCTATAGATTCAATGGATTCGTTTTCCTTTGCTATGCTTTCTTTTGTATCGATACCCTTTTTAATACGTACCAGTGGGATATGTCAGGACGAAGTGGATGCGTTACGCTCGATATGTGCGAAAATTGAAAGAATTTACAGCTTACTTCATTTTTATATGGTTGGATGATGGAGCCGTTGCTAAGCATAAATCGTTTTGGACGGAGAGCGGTATCTTCAACCTTTTATGTGGACCAATTTTGTACGTCGTGTTTATTCAACTTCCTCAAAGGGCTGGCTACAGCGTCAGGCACGCGATCCGTACGTGAAAGCTGCTAAATCACAACAGTACCGAGCACGAAGCGCTTTCAAACTTTTGCAGCTCAATGAGAAGTACCGCATTCTGCGCCGAGGTCAAGTCATTGTAGATTGCGGAGCTGCACCTGGCGGTTGGACTCAAGTAGCTGTGGAAATGGTACAGAAGAAAGGTACCGTAATTGCAGTCGATCTGCTACCCATGGATCCTGTTCCAGGTGCTACCTTCATTCAAGGCAACTTTTTACGATCCAAAACACAAGCCGCGATTAAAGCCGCTCTGGAAGACAAATGCGTTGATGTTGTCTGTTCAGACATGGCACCCAGCTTCTCTGGGAACCATATAGCAGATCACGCTAGATCCATGGTTAGATAACGCAAAGATAATTGCTTTTCTTCGTGACACAAAAAGCTAAGAAGAAATAGGAACTTTGCGAATCTTCTCTGTTATTTGCCCAATCTGTGCTCTCCCCTGGCGGCACATTTATTGCAAAGGTGTTGTTGTAGACCCATGTTTCTATGAACTAACGCATTGTTCAAGTTCTTGATGGGGGGAACCGAAGTAGAATTCCGTCGAAAACTGCAAACCATGTTCGAGAAAGTGAAGCAAGAGAAACCAGACGCATCAAGGAAGCAATCAACAGAACGATTTTTCGTCGCTATGGGTTATAAACCATTATCCTCAGATACAAACAAGCAATAGAGGTCTTATACGACGCATTATAGTCCAGAACGGAAAAACAAGCAAATGGAAAGGTAATTCAAGGAATTACGTGCATTTTTGTTCCAATCAGCATACCAAAATAAACGAAAAATTTCACCATCCATTTCTACATAGCATCAGTTTTATTCATAGTTAATTACATTGATTCATTTGACCCAAAATTTCATCTTGCTTTTCCCAATAGTCGAGGAAGAAGAGGAGGATGACGGTTGTAAAGGAACAACCTTGTTTCCTTTAAACCATCGTCTGAACGTTGCCTTTTCTTGTACAATGGGTGTTGATACCGAAGCCGATGGCGGCGGCGGTAAAAATTGATCAGCATACTGAGATTTAGGCATTGTATAGGTTTCGAACGACGGCGGTAACCATCCATCTGCTCTTTTATGGGTTGCGTCGTTGACATGATCGTGTAAATTAAGATAGCTTAGAGAACTTTTCATCCTAGAAGCACTTTGCTGTTTGGATTCTGCCACTTGTCGCATCGCATATTGTGCTACAGCAAGTACATGTGCTTGCGACTCCGGATCCATCCATGGAAGAAATTGTAACAGTGCGCTCCAGTGATCATTCGTCACATCCAATGGATCCCTGTGTCCATCGTTTTGTACAAATCCTCTAGGTAACTTGCTCATCAAGGTCTCATAAGCCTGAGGGACGTCTACCGCCCATGGATCGATAATTGTAGATCGCTGATTAACAAGCTTTCGCAATCGGTCAAGTATAATTTTTAACTGCTGTGTCATATCTGCAAGGGCAGTGGTGTCATCTTTCGATAGCTTCTTTCTCATGAAACTTGCTCCAGATGCAGCAGCCAACATATTTCTGAAGAAAAAAGAGAGAAACAGAGAAAGCTCTTATTTTATTTGACTCGAAAACAGTATTTAAGCAAGTCCATTGTGTCTTTGACCGATCCATGGAATGTTGGGTTAATTGTTCTCTGATAATGGATTGAGCTGTCCTTCATCAGGGACGTACTGCGAATTTGTACGTCTAGTTATTCTGCGTCTCTTTCTCTTCCCCATTCCGCAACTTTCAGTCGTTGCCGGACGAGAATCAGGAATAGCTCTAGTTGCTGAATGGTATTCTTTTGACGCACCACATGGCTCGCCAACTTCCTGCTTCATATAAAAGGTGAGCCACTATAGCTTTTGCTCTATAGGCAGTAAACTATTGCTAACCTGAAGCATGTCCTCGGAGCGTGCATACGTAGCTGTATCATCGTTTTGTGGATGATATTCTTCTTCTAGGGGAAAGCTTTCCTTGCGCCTTTTTGTGGACAGTACAGCCTGTTTTTCGCCACTTGTTTCCTTCTGTTCGTGGTCTGTTAAAACAACGGCAAATTTTCTTTTTGCATCCGGTGCAGTTATATGAGATTCATCTCGAGGTTCCTTGCAAGGGGAACCTGCATAAACCAAATTTTCTTTGCGCAGTATATGTTCTCTTAGCTTTTGGAGATAACTTCGCAGTAGATTACGGTCATTTTCTGAAGCTTTTGAGCGTATCCTGTTCCAACTGTTTTCTTCTAATCTCTTTGCCTGTAGAATTTTTTCTTATCACTTAGCTTAATGCCATTGGCAATATAGCTACCTCTAGGATCTTTGACCGACGTGTTTCGGCTCGTAGCTGTGTCACACATTTTTTATTGCGCTCCTAATACAGTTCGTTGAAACAAAGTGGAGTGAACTTTTCGAATCTTACTTGCAGCTCTTCTACTAACTCTTGTTGGGAATGCAAGGCATGCGATTGCACCTAATGCAAGACTAAAGAGCAGTTCAATAGGTAACGAAAGATGAATACCTCTAGTTCATCCAACTTTTGCTGTAGGTTATCTTTCTCCAACAACCAATTCTTCTCCTGTGTCTCAAATTCCGCAATCCTGGCCTCATATTCCTCCAATTGTCTCTACGAGTTTGTCAATATCATTATCTTAGCTTGGAAGCATTTACCTGCATGGTTATTACTTCCTCTATCTGTTGCCCCTTTTCCGGACCTTTTCTCTTGGTAGCTTCATTTGCGCTTTCTCTAGAGTTCATACGTACGATGACCCAAATGTTATTTAATCCGTTCTGCTTCTGCATGTACCTGGTGATTTCGTACTGCTCTCCGTCTTGATTAGATTTTAATTTCTGTATTTCTGCTATCTTGCGAAGTGATCTCTTTTCGTTTTATGCTATTATTACATGTTCTCTACTACGGATTACTATTACCTCTCTGGAAGAGAGGACTTCCTCCGTTTGTCGCAGTTTCACTTGTAAGGCTTGCCGGCAATATTGCTCTTTAACTGAGGAATGGGGGTTGGCGCATAGACTATGTGCAAAGTTTTCCGGTACCTAGTTTGATTTGATAGCCACGATTTCGTTCTGCAATGTCACAATCCACAAGTAGCTCAATCGCATGGAAGAGATCCAAACTTGCGTACGTTAAATGGTCATAGCATGCAAACTAGTAACAATATAGACCAGTTAGCTAGCATATATCTTTTTGATATCATTTGCCTTTAGTTTGTCAACTCTTTGCAATTGCGCTTCACTATGAAAGCGGCCCAGTTGGGTTTTCAAATGGTTCAATCGTTCTGATTGTGTCTCGCACCGCTCTTTGTATTCCTTCATGATTTTTTCGCAACGGGTGTACACATGCTACAAACTCGTTAATGCAAAACGGAGCGGAAACAGTAAGCTGTCTACTACATTTACGAGCCCCAACTCTCGCTTAGCAGATTCGAGTTGAATACGGTACCAGTCCGTTCGGATATCGGGTTTATTTTGTATAATCCGACACCGGATTGTTTGAACTATTTGAGAGAACTGGAGAAGTTCTATAGTCTCGGCGACAGGTTCTTTTGGGGTTTCCTTTGATAAAGGTCAAAAATATATCTGAAAGAAATAGGTGACTCACATTTAGGTGTAGAAAGGTAATGGTCTTGTGTAAGCCCAAAATATACTCTGATAGGAGCCTAGGAATAAGGCGAGACTTCGAAACAAACTCTCCTTGATATCGTCGATCTATGGCATGGAGAGCCATAGTTCCTACGATTTAATACGCATCAGTCCCTGTTGCTTGCGACTGTACGTAACTCAGCTGGGTAAACGAGTGATAGAGCTTATTGCTGGTGTTGCTCTCCGCAGGCAACGCTGGGTTGAGAAGGTCTACAAGTATCATAGTCCCCATAAATCTGGCCTCATCTGTCACTCGCAGCTTGACAAATATTGGATATAGCGAATTAGATTTGATTTTTGACCATATAGAAGTAAAGCTTTTGGCTCGCTTCATCTCCAAATCCAAATCTATATTAGGATCTACCAAGGATATGACTTAAACACTAGATAAAAAGTACATTGAAGAACCTGTGAATATTTTTGTAGTTGCCATATCAAGGCTTTGGTCATCTGTAACTTCCAAACATCTACGGTAAGGATGAGTGATCAAGTTAGTTGCCAACATTGTATACATGTAGTCTAGCTTGATATTTGTCAGCTTTCGCTGTTTACGTCTTTGATTCAGCACAGCAAGCTCCATATGTAAATAACTAACGATCTGGTACATAATACTTCTTCTGCTTGTTCTTCTGAGATATCGTTTTTCTGGTCTGAAGATACTCACTTGTGCTGAAAGCTATCGACCTCACTTTAAGAGATGAAATTAACGTTCTAGTATCCTTGCATGTACCTGGCACTCATAAAGATGGCAGCCGTATTGTAGCCTGTGGTATAAGGTTTTATTTAATGGCAATCGTATGTTGTTGGCGGTACCATTCAATGTCAGTTGTACTAATTGGTCCACCTCCCTCGAGCAAGGGCCAATTCCGTCCTCTCCACGGCAGCATTTTGAAAAATAATACCGCTTACTGATGATTATTCGTGTTAAATACTGTAAAACCAGCTGCATTACGTGGAGTTATGTTGGACACTCTCGACTATGCGTTTCAATGAGCCCAATTGTGGTCTGTGTAACCTATTGTTTACTTGTCGTGGTGGGCCAGGTTAAGCATGGCGGTGACTGATCATCGCCAGCATGCATGGTGATTGAGACATCAGCATCACTCTTTGCCGTTGAATGTATCCAAGCTAACACTTCCAATGAAGATATTTCCATTGATATATAGGGGATAGAAAGAGTATTATTTAGAAAGTTAACCAGTATAACAGTCCCCTCTTCGGAAGTCCTTCGCTCCTCAAGTACAACATTCACGCTCCGTAGAAGGGTAACGTAAAGCCCAAGAGCGTATTTATCGCATATTATTCTCTTCAGCTCGTACGACATATGATCCCAGTTTTATCTACTTGAGATGGAGGCCGGAAATGCTTATTGTTTTTGTGGAAAAAGGTACCAAGATCTGTAGGGTCCTTACCACTGAGATCACGCACATCGTTTGTGATATCAGTCTGAGGTTTGCATCACACAACAGCCATAAAATCCAGGAACAGGTCGATGGCGGATGCGTTTAGGTACTGATGCGGATCTGGTAGCAAAGCTGCTTTGTGAAGACCTTGCTGGCGATTCCCTTTTCCTTTTGAATCCATTATCCACTCGAAATAGGCTTTCATCTTCTCCAATGAAATATGATCAAATGAAACGTTGGCTCTTTCGCCATCCTCCAGTGACTTGTTCAAAAGTTTAACCATTTCACCACAAGAATAGTTACGAGGACCTGTGAATTGGTAAATGCGTTTTAAAGCTCGCTCAGGTATGCCAATCTCATCATCATCATCATCCAGGTTCGATTGCTTCTTCGGGCTAAACAGCAATGTAGCTACGCAGTCGCACACATCTTAGACGTCTACGGTCGCAAGTACATCTGCCTGTGAGAGAGGCATTCCAATGACACCCGATTGTTCTATCATTTGAGACCAGTAGTAGAAGTATTGATGGAGAAGTCCCAGTCTAGAAAATATATCAGTAACCGAAACATATTAAAACGTTACGTACCTAAAGATGCACTATCGATGGTAAGCAAACTTTTCACGGACATATTTCTCCAACTGAAGATACTGTCGAAATGAGACATTTTCCTTGAAAGCATCGCCAACGCCAATGCTAAAATCTAGAGTAAGAGAAGAAAACATTATAGCTATATCGCTTTCACTTATCATGAAATCATATGGACAGTTTTTACTTTGTGGTGGATAGCACAGTCCAGGATATTGATGCCTTGAGAGACGCGATGATCTCCCATATTTGCAACAAACACCAAGTATTTCACATGGAGCAGCTGCTTTCCTATTATGGCCTCACTATCATAATCGATTTGCTGGGGATAGTGTCTGTAAAACCAAGGAATCACTGTACATGATGACAGCGCATACCTGAATATCAGCTCCCATGCGTTCCAGGTCTTTCAGCTTACGGCGATTGACATATAGTACTCGGACCTTGCAATGATTTTTATACTTATATGGCAATGGCTAAGCTCTTCAACAAGGTGATGGGCCAGTACATAGCCAAGATAACTGTCGCCATTACTAACGAGTATAAATTTATTCGCTATTGTTTCCGATTCCATAAGGGCAAAGGAAAGAAAAGATAACTACGCGTTAATTATATATTATTTGTGTATGGAAGCATTTTTGTTCTATACTTGAGCAAATAATGATAAATATAATCTGATCCAAAGGTAACAGCCTGTTGCGTTTTTATTTTATCCTGCATAGGCGTAAAAGATTTGTAAGTTCCTGGAACATCGAACCGTCATCTGCTTTAACGTCTCGATAAGTAAAGGTGCAGCACGTGTCCTACATGAAATTTCGCGGTGATTCAAAGGCTAGTATAAGCTCACTACGTGTGGGCGCTTTTCATAAAATGAGTGGTATTGATAGATATGCTGCGTGCGTTGACTTGGTTAAATCGTCCTGTCAATACGCTACTCTAAATAAATTTTGCATCCATGGAAGGGTCAAGGTTATGCTTCCGCTGTACAACCTTCACTGCCGCCACTCCATCCTCAAATGTGGGGTTTGGTCTGCTAAGCCAGAACCCATCCTCAGACTGCAACTGCTTTGAGTCTACTCCCCGCAATAGTTTTGCAAAATAGCCCAACCAATGGGAGAATAGCTAATCTTTAGCATGGACATATGATCTAAAGTATAGGCCTAAATTGATTGGCTGAGTGTTGAAACAACAATCCAGAGAACGACATTTTCTGTTGTCCGCTGCTTGAAGCCGACTCGCGACAATTGCAGGACATCGATGTCTAAGGAAATAGCTCGTCAGCTCTTGCCGCAAGACGGTATATTTAACAATAGCGATCCACACACTTCCAGTTTCATTCCGCCATACACATCGCGAGATTTCAACAAAGATCCGGATTTATTCTACCGTTACGATGAGTATGCTGTGGAAGTTAGGCACCGTAATTCCCTCCAGAGCGAGGTTAAAAGCCAGTTGAAAGCAAACTGTCTATCGTCTATGATTGGAAAAGAGGTAGCTCACTGCAGTTTTGAATGAATAAACTGACTTCTACCGTTGAAAGATAACCATTGCATTTGTCTTGGATTGTGTCTACATGCGACAACCGGTCATCATTATCATTGCGGTAGACGGAACAACCAACTTATACTATGTGTTTTGGCATGATGTCTTTTCCAATGAGACAAAAATCGTCAATCTCGTTGAGAACCTTGAGGGATCGGTAACAAAAGCTACAGTAACTCGTTGGCCGATCACTCTGGTATGTTGCGGCATATGACGGACATAATAATTTAATAACCAGATATGCAAAGGTGGAGGAGTCAAGACAAGAGATTTTAAACGAAGAGAATCTCCGCCACATGTTGGTGATGTCTAAAAGCGACGGTTCCACCATCGTAACACTTCTCGAATATACGGACCATAATATTCAAACGGTAGGCAGTAGTAAACAATTCGCGGGAGCGTCTCATCCATTCATTCGTTTGCAGATGATGTCTAGCATCCCACATGATATCAGCGATGGGAGCTCTATTTCAGCTCTCTATATTATTCCACAAAATTCAATCGATATCCGCAAAGGTTTTAGCGATCCCAGAATCCTTATAGGTACAAGTACTGGAATAACCAAAATATACCGTTTACGCGCGCTATTATCACCGATCATGGAAATAATACAAGGCAAAGATCTAACTTGCTTTGTAAAGAACCAAAATGGTATGATTTTGGCAACTAGTACGTTATCTGACATGGATTGATGTAGCACCAATCACCTATCTGTCTGGTACTCGTCTGACAGAAAGCAATACCATCGTAGTAGCAATAGGTCAAAATACAGTTGACTCAGATGAAACATCAAAGTACGTTAACACCATGGTCCATTTGTTCGCTAATTGTGCTATATTATGTAATCAGGACGTGCATCAGTTTAGTACAGCTACACAATAATGGCAGACAAAGACATGTTGTTTTGGGACCATCAGGGACAATACAGCCTTGTAAAATTCTGACCACTAGAGTAATACCAGGTAAAGCATTGAATGTTTGCCATATAGCTTACTTACTTATTTATTTATGGTTAGCCCGTGCCAAATACCAAGTTGTTGCTATCTTTCAAACGTTATGTGAAGATCGTCGGTTTGAGCTAAAATGTTGGTCGGTGACCGAGTCCACGGCTAAAGAACTGTTGACTTACAATATTACCGAAGAGAACCTCGGAAACACACAGGTAGAGATTGAAGTTGTGGTTTATGGGATACAAACTGTTGTGATAGGATGTCTGGCCAATGAACGATGCCATGGGATATTTTTTTCTCCGTCCACAGCAGTTGATCGAAATGTATAAGGATAGGTTACCTGATTTAACGGAAGGGGAAGAAACTATGATGGCAGAACATGTTGCAGATAGCGATCTGTCATCGAGCATTGACGTTAACGACAGCGAGCTTTGGAGAAGTAACGAAAATCAAATTTCTGCTTCTGAGAATATCTTGTGCGAAGATGATGAGTCTATTTTAAAGGATGTTGAACAAAAACCTGTTGCGTCTGAGGACGTCAGTTACGGCACTGACATTGAAAATGGCGAAATCAGCTATTACTCAGGTGATAGCGAAGCTGATGGGAGTATGGAGGGTTCTAGTAATCTGGATATGATCGACCAAAAACGTAATCACGCTTTGCGCCCTATCGTCGATGATAATATTCTTCAACATACCGGTAAAGAAACGAGTGAACCGGTCAAAAACCTTTCATCAGTCAATGAAGCTGATGCTGAGGTAGACCAAACGTTCAAAGAAGTTTCGTTTATTTCCGAAAAGAGCCACATCGAGCCACAGCATGTCTTTACTCGCAGTACCAACCATATCACCAAAGAAGAGAAGGACCAGAGATTGACAGATTCTCCCGCTCATAGTGAGATGAATCATGGTGAAGATGAGTTATCCAATCATTTTGCCGTTGTGGAAAAACAGCATAGTGAACTATTATCAGTCGGCAATGGCGACAATGCCATATATAATGATGATGATACTCGACATAACACTGAACAGCAGAGTGGCCAGATAGCTGTGACTCTCCCTATTCATAGCGAAGTGAATGATAGTGAAGACAACGCGTCCAATCAGCTTGGTATTGCCAAGGAAAGGAGTACCGAGGTACTACCAGTCGAGACGGTCGACGATTCTAGTTGCGACGGGACTGATATTCATCATGACGCTAAAAAAGAGAGCATACAAACGGTTATCAATCCTGCCGTTCCTAATGAAATGGAAGACGGTGGAAATCAGGCATGCAATCAAGTCGGTCTTACGGAGGAAAGGAGTGGCGAGTTATCAGCTAGCAGTGGGGACAGTTCGAATCAAGGCGGAGTTGATCATCATATGGAAGAGGCTAACAGAGTTTATAATTTGGAGAAGAACGACAAGGACGATGGAAGTGCAGAGTATTCTCCAATGTTGATTGACGAAGACGCCGATGTTGGGGACGATATCCAGCGACATACTGATAACGATAACACCAATGTTACTGCTGATGGTCCTACTGAGAGAGTAGCTACAGAAGCTATCGTTATTTTGGATGCTAATGCAGTGATCGATACGGAGGACGATAAATCAGATAACAGTGAAGCGTCGGAGCATACATTTCACGACGAGACTATCGAAAATGTCGTCACTACATTGCATAATATTGTACCTAGTTATGAATACAAGAAATCAAGTGGTATGGAAATCTATGGAAGATGCTTTGATAAAGCCAATATTCCTGACGATTTTCCCATGTATGTTGAAGAACCACTTCGAGATACAGAGCGAGAACTCGACGATGTCGAAGTTATCGAAGAGAGATCCAAACATGACTATAACTCTGACAACCATCAAACTGCCACCGAAGAACTCCGATGTCACGATGAATTTGACCACTTGAACAATAGCATAGGAAGCATTCCCAGCAAAGATGAGGATGTTAGATCTGTCTCCACGTCTGATGAAGAGCTATTTTATGATCATAACGACGAGCAATCAATCGATGGTGACATACTTGGGAGCAGCTATAGCAAAGATGATATTGAGGAAACCGGATACGAATTAGCTGACGAATATACCTCATATGATGAAGAAGGAACATCAAACGATATCTCCTCCGTTAAACGAGCGTATGAACACACTTCTGCATCCGCCGACAATGCTTATTCTGAGGGAAAAAGCTTGCTGTCAGCGGATAATGTGGATATTAAAGAAACCTGCCCGGCTTCAGGTGAAGATACCTACTATGATTATGATTCCCAAACGAGCGACAATATTACCTACGATGAAAACTATAGCAATGGATCGATTGTCAGCCATAAGACCAGTTCTAATATAATTTGTCTGTCAAGTGAAGAAAGCGATGCTATCTCAGAGTCTGGTAACTTCGACGAGGATGATATGGAAGATGATATTGCTTCAGAATATGACGTTAAAGAATATGAGCCAGTGACTGAACTGGATGCTTTTCCTTCAACTGTGCAAGCGGATGAGTACATTGCTGAGGATGATGTCGATCGTGTATATAGCACAGTAGTGAGCGACGCAACAAGGGAGTCAGTGGTGGATACGACGAGTGGGAAGGAATATTGCGCAGTGAATGCAGTATCGATGGGCGAAGCTTTGCTAGGGCAAAGCAAGGAAAATGACGATGCTGCAGAAGCAGTTACAAGCGTTGTCTCGGATCAGTTAAAGGACGTTAACCTTATTAAAACAACCTCGAGTAATATCAATACTGACGTATACGTATCGCAAAAGGAGTCTATAACTGTCCAGGGCAATGACAGTCTATCAAACGGTAGCAACATGGTGAATAATATTAATGCGCTAGAAGCTCCTGTGCTTCATGATGCTCAACCAGGTGGGACAGATGGAAAAAATGGTTTTTTGTACAAGTACTCGAATGACCAGATGCTAATATGAACGTTTATCAGAAGCTCACCATGAACAAAACTTTGAAATGCTCGATGCCAAGTTCGATATTGATAGCAGACTTGATGGAAACAAACAGAATGTGGATGACAATGATGGCTGTCAAGCTATGACTGTGCAAGTCGGTGACATTGGTACCATTCGCAGTCCTTTAAGCGAGAATAGTATGAACAATATATCAACCGATGAAGCAACTCCGGTCAAGGAATATAGTGATCAAGAAGAGATTCGTACCAGTCCGTTTTCCGAGCATAACACGAATGAAAACATGGAGAGGTTCATCTTTGCATGTTCTTCGTTGAATCAAGGCAAACTACAGGTAAGGTAGATTATTGGCAACTTCTGTTTAATGTGTGTATCAGGATGCCCAGTCGGCATTGGACGGCTTGCACATTCATGCGCTGCAGATGGAATCTGTAACCCGAACCTTACCATCGTCAATAGACCTGTCTAGAACTATTGAACTTGCTAAAATTGTGGGATCAACAAGAGATAGTGTGCATGAAGTTGGGCAATGGATGGCGTTCCTTTCCAAACTATCACCTCTAGACGCATTAACATTTTCGGTAAGAAGTAGTCGTCAGTCTATCATTGCTAAAATCGTGATTAGCGCGAGGTGATGGAACAGTGTGATTGTCCACTTGGTATTGAGGAATGTCTGAAGATATTATTTGATACATGCTTTGAGGGTAAACCGACGAAAAGACTAGCAACTATCAATGCTGAAAGCATTCTTTGCAGGTTCCGATAGAGACCTCGAATTGCTTTCCGATCTACCATTTAGTGAATTAGAGTATGAAGCTTTGGCGCGATACTGTTGGCACTTGGATGACGCCGCAAGCAAGCTTTTCTTTATGAACTATTGTCTTAAACATGGCAGGCTTGGTGAAGCGATTTTGTTAAATGACATGCTACAGTCTGGTAAACACCCAGCGTTTACAGTTGACGATGAAGCAGTTGCCGACTGCAGGATCCTAGCGGCTACAATTAAGAAAGACATCGACCCTAGGATTTGCGAGTTCCCCTTGGAGATTTACGGCCGCCCGCGTGGTTTATGTAAGTATACGGCTTTACGTATGAGCATTGACTTGACTCTTTATAGCATACAATCCGTTCCTTAGCAGAAAAGCGGAACGCAGGAAGTTTTTTGACAAACATGGTCTTTCTGCAGGTGTGCGACTTATGTGTACGGCTTTGGTTGGAAAGAAGAGGTCAAGGGAAGACATCAGCCTTTCTTCTATAGACAGCAAGAGGAAAAAATGGTGAACTTAATGATGTATTGTATAACTGCCACATATAAAATGTACATTTGCACTTTGAGTGTGTTTGTTGTCTGCCGTTGACAAGATATTTACTATGATTGTCTTTGATTGTGTTGTCTTGCAGTAATACGCATTCTAAGCAGGAGTTCAAGTTGGGTTATATGAATCTTACCATGGAATTGCTAGCCATCATTGTACTGGACAGTCCGTGTTGGATGAGACCTTGTCATGGACGTAGCGCAGGCCAACGGAATGTCGATGCGTGCGAACATTTCTATTGGCTGTGCAACTTTGGCACAATGCGTGGGCAGTGCAGAAAGGGGAGGAAATTCGTCACGGTTCTTTCCCCCTGATCCTTTACCCCGTTCTATCTACTGTTGCTACATAACCCTCTTATTCTTCTTTAAAACCACGATGACTAAACAACAGATCTCGGAATCTGATTGCTGGTTCGTTATTGGCGCCCATCAGGCAGGTGCCACGGAGCGTCAGTGCGCAGAACTGTCCGGTCTACCAAAAACGACAGCACACAACATCATCAGAGACTTCAAGAAATTAGGTTCACCTAAAGCAGCATCGCTGAATATGGCCACCATCATGAATCCCAGGCTAAGTAAGCTTGCAACATTTGAGTCATGGATGTCGTTGCTGAACCAGTGGATTGTATAGAGAAACGCAAGGCAGCAACGGTAACTTAGCCATAACCTTAGCTCCGTGTGACTCATCCAATGTTTCTTTTATAAGTCTACCTTACAACCCCGTAAACGAGGAAGGCCACGGAAACCAGTTACCATAGAGTCGGTGACAGAACCGCTCGCACGCCAGGTACTGAAGTCTCGGTACGAATTGCATGAATCCACGAAGTGCAAGTCCGACGCACCATGCGAAATATCCGATATATTACCACATGACATGCCACCTACGCCCAAGTCACTGGATTCTGACGATGACGTAGAAGAAGATTGGACATTGAATGACGATCAGATATTACTGAATCATGTGTTAGAGTTACCTCCGCCCGTAAAATGGAAAGAGATTGAAACGTTATTTGGATCTCGTCACATGGCTAAAATGTGCTGCGAAAGATGGGAGTTTCTCCGCAAGCGTTTGCTGAAAGACATGGACCGTTTTACTTCAATGGAACGTTCTTAGCAGGAAAAATAAACGATCACACTGTGTGAACTGTTAATCTGCCCAAATTCATAGTGAAGCGTTTCCAGACGTTAGCGAGATTTTAAACCTGGAAGAGGTCATAGACCAGCTAAACTTCCTGTAAGACGCGTCATGCTGAAAGATATCGACTGTATTAAGTTTGCAAGGTGTTATAAAGTGTAGCGCACTTAATTTGCAATTTGCAGTTTAACATACTATATTATATAATAACAATAATACGTGTATGCAACGTTTCCAGATATAAAAGGTGTGAATGACGGGAAACTTGAACTATTTTGTGAGACAATGTCTAAATTTGCATTTTATATGACTGAACAATAATGAATTAACAAATTAAAATGGATGAAGAAAGCAATGGATTCAGACTCCTAACGGTCATTAAGAGATTGACCAGCTCTTCTATGGTCATGGATGTAACGGCTTATACCTGCGTTGTGCTGTCGGGAGGATATGGAAATCTCTCGCTCGTTCTGAGCGGAAAAGGTACCGTCTTTATCCATAAAAAGGGTTTGTATGTCCGATGGACGGCCTGTACTCTTCGATCCATGCTGCATCTCTGAATGAGGATTGTATCCATCTTGCACGCTCCGCTCACAGATGGGTAGCTATTTCCAGTCATGGTAAGAAGAGTCGGGATATCGAAAGAAGGTTTTCTGAACGAAGACAGATCGTTGCGCGTCTATATTGGTGTGACAAAATCAATATGTCAAGTGTAACCATCTTCAACGTGTCTGATCCCCTTTTCTATTAAGTAAGCTTGGTTCCTATAATACATGTCATTTTCCTTTGATCGATCAAAGCTTTCTCTCTCTTTTTTTCCGTTCATTGTATTTTCTTTCTTTCCAGTTGCCATGACGACAGTCCTTAAAGGCCGTGCATCGCGGCTACTGTTCTTCATGATGATTCTATATCTTGCCGTGGCAGGTATTCCTATTACTGAAACAAAGCCTTAGATAAAAGGGAAAATTAACCTATAAATTTAGTACATGCGGTAAATAATCCAGCTACTCACGCATGTGCTGCTCGAGTAACAAGAAACAGCACGCACCAAGGACATATCGAGAAACGAGTCCCTAAACTTGAACATGCTCTTGCTAACTGCACCTTGGTGTCATTACTAACAAGCACACCTATTTCCGACAAGTCAGTCTCGAAGGATCACAGAAGCACGAAAAAATCTGTAGCTTCTAAAACAAAACAACACCATGCTGTGAAAACGAGTGACGAAAAGACGAAAGATAAGGCATTGAAACCTAAACATCGTGGAAAGCCCAAGAAAGTCACCCATAGACCGACCAAAACGTCATCCTTACAATCTGGTCAACAACAACATCATCATCATCCTTCTGCGGCAGCCCATCGAAAACACGCTAAGCACCCTAAACCAGAAGCATCATCTCGTCATCCAACCAAAACCTCGCATCGGAAAGGCAAGGAGAAAGAACACAGAAAGAAGAAACCGCATACGAAACCAAAGCACAGTCAACCGAAGCATACTCCAACAAGCTCCAAAATAACCGGGAAGAAAGGCTATCCCGTCTCCACTCATGAGCCAAAGAAAATCAACACCTCAACCATACCCCCAACCGCAACCACAACTACAACTATAACAACAACCACAACGACGATCGAGAATCCTCTTCCAACTCCTAATGAAAAGTACGTGGCACCTCAGTCAACCGCAGATGACCAAAATGATGCGGAAGAAGCTGAGGAAGCAAATGACCCAGCATTTGAACCGAATGCTTCGGCTGCTGTAGGAGCCACTGCACAACCGTCCAATCAGGATGCCATAAGCAATCCTAATGATAGTCCAAAGGATGCTAATTCCGACGTTATGTACTCTGAGGCTGTGGATGCTCAACGAAATAATGCAACTATCGGCGTTTCCATTGGTGCTGTCGCTGGTTGCGTTGCGGCAGCAGGATTAGCAGGCATGTTTATTCAGCGCCGCCGCCAGACAAGGAAGGAAGAGAGCAACGATGACTTGGAGAACCAGCAAAATGACGAAGTGAACACACGTTGGAAGCATCAGTCGTTTATGAATGCTGTTGCTGGAGCCGTGGCTAAACTTCCAAAACGCAGCAATTCAAGTGCATCCCAGAACAATGGTGGTGGTGGCGGACTGCGTTCTCTTTTAGGAACTATCCGACGTACAGCCAGCAACGCTTCGTCCAAGTCACGTTCAAGCGAACAAAGCTATGGTATTGCTGTAACAACGCCCATGCCACCCATAGAACCTGTGAATGGCCAACAAGCAGCACAACCAAATTATACACATGCATACTGAAATTGAACTTTATCTTTGCTACTTGTTCACCTAGATATACTGTTTATTGAGCAATTTTTTACGCTACTCCAATAAATTTTGCGTCCATGCAAAGATCAAGATTGTCACGGAATGAACGGTTAGTATTTTGTCATGGATAATGCACCTATCCATACACCAGTCAAGGTTAAGCAGTTGGTCGAAAAAAGAGGATGCAAGTGTCTTTATCTTCCTATCTACTCTCCCTTTCTCAATCCAATAGAAGAGTTCTGGGCCAAAGTGAAGGCTGGAGTAAGAAAGGAGCCCTTATGAGTTGACGATAACCTTCAAGAGCGTGTTGTTCAAGCAGCGCGAAAAGTAAAGCGATCAGACTGTCAAAGATGGATCAAACACTCTGAGAGCTTTTCCGTTAGATGCAAAAGTAGAGAGCCACTTCTTTAAATAAACTCGTCTTGCTGTGGTTTGAAATAAACTATCTCGGTAAATAATGAACATGGAGACGACTGTACGCAAAGAAGGGTAGTCTGACCGCAAATATTTCATCCAATCACGCAAAGTTATTTTTTGGATTCCGCAAACACTTGAATCCCAGTCCGCAAATAAAAAATAGAAACGAGCAGACAAATAGAAAAAACACAGTAAAAAGAAACTAGCCTTTCTCCACTCGCTTCGCTCGTTCCGTTGCAGCCGCACGCGGCTGGAAGATGAACTTGGTTGTTTCTAGCAGTTCCTTTTCTGGAAATAGTAAATGATGGCATATATTTACAATAGGAAAAGATTTTGAGATTGCTATTAATCGTATTGATGAGAGAAAGGTATACATGAACCGGTTGTAAGTTGAGATAAGTCATAGATGATAAGACATAACAAATAAAAAGAAACTAGTCTTTCTGCACTCGCTACGCTCGTTCCGTTACAGCCGCGTGCGGCTGCAGGAAATGAATTTTTGGCGATTTCTAGCGTATGTTTACGGTAACATAATATATTGCTAAAAATGAAGCACTCATTTTATGTAAGATATTCAAGAGGTGTAAGTAAGTGACTGATATGATGTGGTGTTGGGAAACAAAGATGTACCAAGTAAGATAAATAGTCTAAAATGCGAAAAACGATCTGGAGACATAAGAACGTAAATAAGTCAGTATAGCTCGTGGGCAACGATTTCAGATCGGCAAAAAAGAGCAGAATGAATATTTGAAGCCTAGGTACCTGTCTCGTATAACATAGCTTCTGGACCTTGATCTTGCATTAAAAAAAATACAGGGCGAATGACAAAGTTAGCAATAGAATATGGAAAAACAGGGAAAAATCGACATTGTTCACTGAAGGTACTTGCCTACAGGAACAAAGCAATAGTCCTCCATATAAGGATCCTATCATTGAGCAATTTCGTCATATATAAAACGGGTGGAGGTCAATCAGACAATATATTTAACTACTCATTGCACTTTGCAAAGCATTTGACCCTTTGCACTACTGCTGAAGTGTCTACACAAATGCGTATTTAGCTGTCCTTCTTAATATTCTTCTACCCACTTATTGCAGCTCAACTCTCTTGACCCACACATACATCAAGATTGCACCCACATACCAATATGCTACTGAGAGCAACTCGACCCTTTGGGCCTTCTTGGAAAGCGTCAGACAACAACTCTAACAAATCTATTCCTCTACTTCATTGCTGGACGTACTCTTTTCTCCTGACTTAAGACTTCTATATATCAATTGAAGACTGCTACGGTCGAACCAGCTTGCACGAAACTGCTTGTAGTACCGGCAAAACATTTTTGCACGCAAAAATTACTCGAAAATACAGTATACTTATAGGGAGAAGAGATTTCTTTATTCCTTTATACTCCTTTTGCCTCACTCCTTCGACCTTTTCCCTGCCTCATCCGCAGGGTTTTTATTCCACCTTTTTCTTTTGAGCGGTCTCGAGCAAATATGTCTGTCACAGACGCTGTGTTCAAATAGAGACATTAAATAAAACCAACAAATTTAAACGTATATTTATAGAGAGATCAATTGAATAACCCAAAGAGTATTTTGAGACTTTGCTGTTGGTAGTTTCATACGTAACAATTACCTGACCAGCTTTGAACACTTGCAAAGATAGGGCAAATAATTCCACATAATCCAATATCTATGCCGTTGATGAAACCCTACAAGAAAAGAGTGCACATAGATAAATAATGTCGTGTCAATAGTAGTTTCGCTGCTATTACAGTGGCTTGTGTATGTGGTACGTCCCCGCTTAACAAATCGAAAGAGACATCATGGCAAGAACAAAGAAATCGAAGAAACAGAAGTTAGCAAATCAACAAGCTAAAGAGACAGAGGACAGCATAATCACAAATAGTAGGATCGATCGGCAGAAATTATGAATTAAGGCCACTTACGACCTTTTGCTATAGTCGAGGAAGACTTTATCGCTTTGGATGAAGAAGATAAGAGGTCTAGACAGGAAAAGCGATTTGAAATAAAAAGTGGAAATAAGCGAAAACGTGAAGAAGGGGAGGAAGAGGAAGAAACAAGCGATTTCGAATCATTTACAGAAGACGAGAAATATGTCTATCCTTGGGTGGAACGACTGCAGTCAATAACCCTCCCGAAAAACCCTACCGTCTCTGCTTTGTATGTCTCGATTATAAAACAGTTTGGATGAAAAACTAAGCATGTTCTGCGGGTTACAGTTTTCAGAAAGAAATTGTCGCTTTCGTTCAGTACCTGGAACCGTCAAGAGCAGAGGTCCGAATGCGGGAATTCTTGATCCACAGGGTTGAGCAGGTCATTAAGAGACTATCACCGCGTTCAAAAGTAGAAGTTTTTGGAAGTTTCAAAACGGGGCTCTTTCTTCCTAATAGGTATAGTTCCCTTTTATTTACCGAAAGGATTAACAGGCGGATGATAGCGACATTGACATTGTCGTCAATCCGCCGGTCGGTGAACGGTTACAATTGCGAAAAATTGCACGGGCGCTCGAAAAATATGATATATGCGATAATACAACAGTTATTGATCGTGCAACGGTAATGGCATGGAATCTAAACTGATGGTCTATTGTACGCTGACCGGATACGATGCCAGGTCCCTGTCGTTAAATTCGAAGACGCACTGACGGAACTCAAAGTCGATATCATTGTTGATTCAACCACTGGATTAGCGAGTGCTGAGATAATTAAAACAATGATCCGCCAACAGCCCGGTTTACGGCAACTCACCCTCATCATAAAGCATTTTCTTGCACTTCGGAAATTGAATGAAGTATTTTCTGGTGGACTTGGAGGCTATGCGATTGTATGTTTGGTGTTAAGCTTTTTACAGGCAAGTCTCTAGTTTTCCCTGTTATTTTTCATTTGTAGCGATTGTAGCTGAGCGCTCTGACTACTTGCTATAGATGCATCCAAAGGTTGCGTCAGGTGAAATAGACCCTGAGAAGAATCTGGGACCGCTTTTGATAGAATTTTTCCATCTGTATGGCATCAATTTCGAGCTTGGTCGGATCGGTATCTGTGTGAGAAATGGAGGATCTTATTTCGATGCGGTAAAATCATACGATAAGTTTATGGGGCTTTAATACATTGTGAGCAGGGTGATGGCGGTATAAGTAGGAACGGATGTCCTGTATTTTCTATAAGAGATCCACAGGACTATGACAACGATATTGGCTGCAAATCATACAGTGCAGTCTCAGTATGCCAGCATTTCCGTAAGGCCTATCTCACACTTACGTCCCATGCATCTGCCTTGGCGGAACAAGTGGAACGTCAAAGCAAGAAAGGCAAAGATGTACGAGATTGTTTTAGCAAGACATCCTTGCTCAAGCATATCATCCATATACCGGTGAACATGATCAGTCAGAGAGATCTGATTGAAGAATGTTACCTACAAAGGCGATGGCTTGATGAATTTGCAGCCGACACTTTCTCATGGACGCCCGAGGAATTAGGCAAAAGCAAATGACCATATCAACAAACAAAGTTTGCTTTTTACACTATCCAACCGCGGCGGAACATATCCTGCGTTAAACCCTCTCTGTTATAATTTCCGTATAATCCGTACTTGTTCACTTGTTAGTCTCCTATGCCCTGATCATCTCCAACCCGTCCTATTCAGGTTATTGAAATGCTTGCTATCAAGCAAGTCAATCACCCAATCGACTCGACATACTCATCAAGTGTTCGTTGGAAAAGGAAACAATAAACGATAGACGGTACCTTTTTTCTTTGATGACAATGAAAATTGTTTTTTCACATGTATTGGAAATAACTATAAACAACCGCTCATTCATCTAAAAATACCAGTTTTTAACTATGTTTTCCGAGTCTCCACACGATGAATTTGAAATAAGGTTGCTAAAGCTTTAAGCTGATTTGAAGGTAAAGATGTACAACAGTGCTAAATATGGAACCTTGCTAAAAGCAAACCATGTGGAATTTTCCATTCTAACAGTAACGATTCCAAGATTAGCCAGAGCACTAGGAAAGGAAAAGACAATGGTTTGTAATAAATAGCAAAGTTAATAACCTGATTCCTACATTCACAGCAAATTAGTAAATTTGGTTTATTGGAAGACTATGTTCACTCTTGTAGAAAGGTATGCTTCTCTCAAGATAAATCGGACCAAACGCTGTAGCTATTCTTACAGATACATTACATTTTCTTGCTCCGACCATGTCTGCATGCTCAACTCCCTCAAATATTCAAGCTTTAGTTTAGCATACCTCTTCTTCATAAATGCTAAGTCTTTTGGTCCAAGACAAATGCTATCCCATAGCATTTCCCAAATAACCCTGAGACCGCTTGCGGAAACATCCTTAAACTGCTGTGGTTCTATCTAAAAACGCTTAGCAAGGGTTATACAGACCTCTATAACCTGGAAGACATGGTGTTAAAAGGTTCTTCTCTATAATCAATAACATCAGCATTCACTCGACAAACGTAGCGCACTCTTGCTGAAGAAGTTCCATATTTTCGGCCTTTCATCGATTGACGCACGTGGGCTTTAGGCTTTCTCCGTCTTGGAATTGCATGTCAGCAACCGATTCACGTCGCCGACATTCCACCTCGCGGGATGTTAATTCCGATGATATAGAATGACCCCAACTTCCGGACTCCATGCATGAGTATTCGGGAAAACATTCTACAGTCCAGCCTATCGGACTGCTCCGAAATTAAAAAGGAACACAAAACCTTTTTGATTCGTCCCTCTTCTTGCATACAACCATGCCATCTAAAAGAAAAGCCGATGTGTTAGGTATTTCTCATATATATATATATATATATATATATGTATTATATACACCCTGAGGCACTTATTCGTGATCCAGTACAACTTCTTTTACAACATGCGACAATCCGAATCAATGCGATCGAAGCTACCAGACAAAAGTTGCAGAAAATCATAGAAGGAAGTCGTAGTAATCTACACTTCATCTGCGGTAAGCCTTTTGGTACTATTGATTTTTTCCTGACTGATATTGTGACAGATTTCGACATGACCATGTCTAGACATTGGGTGAGAAATAGACACACGTTTGCCATTGAGCGCAACGTCTCTTCCCACGGTATTCCAGCGCTATACCCAAAAATGAGCACAGACGTAAGTTGAAGCGAAGATGATAGAAGAATATCTAGCTGACATGATGGCATATTTACCCCAGTTAAAAACCGAGACTAAACGCATTTACGACAAATATTATCCAATCGAGATCAATAGAAACATGACGTATGAAGAAAAGGTACCGTTTATGGTTAAATGGTGGCAGGAGGCACACCAGCTGATGATTAAAGAGGGTATAACCAAGAAAGGTAACAGAGCGTCTTGCACGATGCAAATACGTACAGGTTATATTTGGTATTTACTCGAGGATCTACAGATATCGAAGAGATGGTGGAATATGCTGACGTCCAACTAAGGCCTAAGCTGGATACAGTACTTGACATTTGTCGTGAGAAGGCGGTGCCCTTTCTTGTTTTTTCAGCAGGCATTGGAAATATCATTGAGCAAATCTTGAAAAATGCCGGCCTCTACCATGAGAACATGCACATTGTGTCTAACATGATGCAATTTGATGAAGAAGGACGCTGCTACGATTTTGCAGAACCATTGATCCATGTGTTTAACAAGTCCGAATTCCAGCTCGAGACTACTCCTTACTATAAGCAAATAGAACATCGCAAAAACGTCATCCTAGTGGGAGATTCGCTGGGAGATCTGCAAATGAGCCAAGGGATCAAACATGATCTGTGCCTCAACATAGGTTTTCTCAACCATGACATTGAGGCACTGGAGCCTAAATACACCAAGGCATTTGATATTGTAATTGTCGGCGACGCGAACATGGATCCAATCGTCGATCTTTTAAAAGCTATCTGAAGCCTGGTTCAAACAACAAAGGGAAAGATCAGCTGCGACAAAATACATCGGTTAACTTGACGGCATAACTGAAGGCAGTAATTGAGGTTTCATTTGATCATAGTACATTTAAGTTTTTAAAAACTATAACGCCGTACTTGCACAACCTGAATTTAGCGGACAAAATAGAGTTGACACTTGTTACATGGATAAAATCAGCTTAATCACGACCTTGCCAAATTGAACATAAAAAAGCACATTGACCATTGACTGTGAAACGATGAAGGCAGGGCGCAGCCATAAGCACCAAAGACACGGGCATGGATGACGAACAGAAAAGTTACTCCCGTCACTAAGCCACTAATCTACAGCAACTCTATGGTTACCCTTTTTCCTATAGAAACTAAAAAAGAACAAAGAAGTATGAAGTATGCAGCCATAGCATGTTTACGTGCATCAATAGGATCAGGGAAGAAGACGGGAAAAGAAAAAAGGTTAGCTGACTCAACAGAAAAGAAGGGCAAAGGATCATCATTGGTGACACATAGTGGAGGCGGTCACAGGCGCGCACTGAACCCAATTTCTTTTTCTTTTTTTTCCTTGGGCTTGCGTTGCACAAGTCGATTTCCTTCATTTCTTCAGATTCCTTTTCCCAAACGACTTTTTCATTATCTTTCGTTTATCCTACCTTTTTCTTTCTCTTTTCTTTTTCTTTTCTTTTTCTTGGGAACTGATGCCTCTTTCTCCATGTTTTCTTTTGCTTTCTTCATCGCCTCCTCCTCGCTGGTATACCCGATTCTTGCACAGCAATATATCAGTGTAGATTGTACCTGGCCCTGCCCTGATCAATCCGAATGTGTCTTATCTGCAGATGCTGTTCGGTGTCTACCGCTTCACCATTCACAGTAAGTCATCCTCTTCCCCACATTGTAAGAAACTCATATCGAAACCAAAACGAAAAAAAAAAAAATAAAGATGGGTTCTCCAAAGACCAGACCGCTCACCTGTATACTGTGGCGAAACAGCACGTCTTCATCAACCATGTGTGACAGCACCTACTACGTATAATAACCGTAATTCAAGTCAGACAATGATAGCCTGGCCCCCTAACGACCCACGACGGCCTTTCGATGGTTACCTAAGTAATTGTGACGATACCACATATTGCCTCGCCGGTACGTGCGTTCAACGATTGACAGACGCTTGCGAATCCACCAACCAATGTCTTCATGGTCGCTGCATTGACGGCCAATGCAAGGCTCCTTTGTTCGCTCATCCACGCCAAAACATAATTCACATTGTTGCCGCCATTATCGGTTTATTTGTGACCATTACGGTGCTCGTGGTCATCTACCTTTATCGAAGACGACGAATACTTCAAAAGGCAGCACGAAAACCCAGTCCGATGAATGTCCTTGACTATCATACAGAAGAAGACACCATCCAACCTTCTGCTCCACCTCACCCACTACCCTCAGAAACGACGCCTAGCATGCAACAACAACAACTGCAATATAGACTTCAACAACAACATCATTCCGAACAAAAAGCGTTGCCTCCACCACCCTATGCGCCCTAATTTCTTCCGGCGTTTCAATTTTTTTTTGTTCAACTACTTCTTTTTTCTTACTGTAAATAGGATACCAAATATCTGGAAATTTCGTTTTCCATCTCCCCTTCCTTTTTTTCTTTTTCTTTAATCTCCTTTGACAATGGTTGACATGACTGCCTAAAAAGAAAAGAAAAGCAAACAAATAAAACCAAAATAGAAAAAGACAAGACAATTTTTTCACGGTTGACATGGTAATGTCAAGTTGCCAGAGCGACCGAAATGAACCATTAATCCTGATGCTGATGATGCTGATGATGGGGTATCTCGTTTGTGGAAGTCTAAATGCTGATCTTCGGTCATGGACCGTTGGAATGATATAGAGGATATGGCTGAATGATTGGGGATCTGAGCCGCTTGCGACGCGCTTTTCGAACGACGACGTGAAAACCCACGGGCAAAAAATGACAGGGAAGATGACAGTTTGTGGATCGTATTCCGCAACCTATCCTGTTCATCCCCAACAAACAGGAATGAGCTTTTCCTCTTTTTTTTTTTTTTCTAATATAGCTTACCATAATTGTCACTGCCTGTACCATGTCTTCGTCATTAATTTCTACTATTTTCCGTTGTCGTGGATCAGCCGTTTCCCACCAAATCTGAGGGTCTTGCAAATCGGCTATGACCCATGGATGAACCTGGTATCCGAAAATGAAAACAGGAAAAACAGCGGTATCTGGTTTAGTCAATGGTCCCTTTTTTCTCTTTTTCGTTTGTTTCTTTCTCTCTTCGTCTTTCTCTATTTCAATCATTTACCTTGACTTCTTCGAGCGTAATTCGTTCCTGAGGTACTTTTGCTAGCAACCGATACAATAGATCCTTCAGGTCATTGCATACTTCAAAGCCAATTTCTTCTGGATCAGGAAATGCTAAGGGTTGTGTAGGTATAATATCAAACAATTCAAATTCGGTCACCGCATTGAATGGACAGCGCCCAAAGACGAAACAGTACAACGTGACACCCAATGCCCAGATATCAATGGCTTTTGTGACACGCTGCTGATCATCCTCGCCTGAACATAATTCTGGTGCGAAAAAAGCAGGCGTTCCTGCGGTCTCGGCCAGTTCACGATCGATCTCCATACAAGTCTGATGAATGACTCTGTCACCTGCTAATAACTCATTGAAATAAGATACACCAAAATCCGAAATCTTAACAATGCCGTCTTTGGTATATAGCAAGTTGGCTGGTTTAATATCTCGATGGATGATACCCTGATGATGTACTATAATAAATAAAAGAAATTAAAGCTAAGCAAAACAAGAAAGAAAAAAAGGCGTGCGTGCGTCTTTTTTTTTTATTCTTACAGTAATCCAGGCCGCTTACAACGTCACGGAAGATACTGCGGGCTTCGAAGACTGACAGTACAGGTTGGTCATATTCATCTCTCCATTGGATCTCACCACCTTCCATGTATTCGAGTGCTAATTCATTTTGTAACAGAAAACAAAAAAAAAATTAAAAGGTAAATCGAGCAAGAAGTGACAAGGAAGAGGAGGGGAGGGGAAAACGGAAGAAGGGAGGATTTGTTCTTCTTTTTTTTCTTTACCCATGTATATCTTTCGACTTGCTGGATCATCAATGACCTCCCGTAAGCGAACCACGTGTGGATGGACGCATTTCTTCAGAATGGCAATTTCTCGTCGAATCTTTTGTTCATTTTCCTTGTGTAGTTTTGCATCGACCTGAGCATTTCCCCTTAACATACCCAGCTGTTTTCGTCGAGTACGTTTATCAACAATCTTGATGGCCTTTTGGTTTTTTGGTTTTCAAGAAGAGGGAAGAGAAGGGGGAGAGTAAGTGACGTTCTTTCTTTTTCGGATGCAACGGGTTAGATCTTTTTAGGCTTACCACTAATTCATTTGTATCCAAATCTTCCGCCAATTTGACTTTTCCGTGAACACCTCTGCCAATCTCTGTAATGATCATGTAATTGTTGATGATTTTGTTTCCTGTCGAAGCATCGTAGTCTTTGCAGATGTAGTTGGTTGTGACGACATCTTCTAATTGACTCTTTGGTTGTAATGAGAACTTTCGTAATCTTTCAGTGATTGGCATTTCGTGTTATGGATCCGACTTTTTGCTTTACATAGACAAAAGAGAAGAACCTGTTCATACCCATCCAGGGAGGAAACGGACTGCATGACAGGGAGGGGTGGAGTTTGTATCGGGTAATCAATTGTGCTGGGTTGAAGCCAGAAAAGGGTTGCTCTCTTTTTTTTTTTGTCTTTTGTCATCCTCTTTTCTTTCTTTCTCTCTTTCTCTTTTCTCTCTTCCTCTTCTTCTTCTTTTTTCTTCCCATTCACTCATATTCTGGTCATGAAACTGCCCTATCTGTTAGTTGGGCTTATTATATATTCTGCCTCTGTTTCGGCATCGATCCTTATCGTCGTAAGCATCCATAGATGACAGAACATTACCTTTGTCCTTGTCGAAACGTTTTTCTTTTGATTCCATTCGCTAATGACTTGCTTTCTATCTTTTCCTTAAACAAAAAGGCAACAAATACTACATTACCAGACCGCGCAGCAGCTTTTGGTCCGCGCGTGTCAGAAAATGGAAAATTGGGTTACTTGGCATCGCCAAAAGATAGAACAGGATGCACTGTTTCCAGATCACCTTGTGCAGATTGGATTGCACTGATAGAACGAGGCGGATGTTCTTTCATTACAAAAGTCCGGAATATGCAAAAGAGTGGAGCCATTGCAGTGGTTGTCGGCGACCCTGATAGCTTGAATTGGGTTACAATGTTCTCACCAGGTACACATACGTTTCCGTTGTTTTCTTTTTGTGTGTGGACAAGAGAGAGGAATTGGGGACTTGGGGCTTGGTTAGTATGGATGACTGATCGATCCGCTTTTTCTTTTTCTATTTCTTTTTGACCAGGTTATACGGCAGATATCGTGATACCGAGCGTGTTTATCCCTCGAGATGAATATCATACAATTTTGGAAGCCGCGCCTACATTGATCGTTATGCAATTGGATGATTTTGTCACTTGGTACAGAAACAGAAAATTACCCAAAAGAAAAAAATTATACTTTCCGCTGAGCTTTTTTTTACGTTCTTTTTCGTAGGCCGATGTTAGATGTGGTTATTATCGTCCTTGTGTCACCAAGTATCATGATGCTTTTTATCTATGTCGCATGGCAATTAAGACAGCGCCATAAGAGGCAACAGGAACTGGCGCCTATTGAGGTTGTATCACGGCTTGGTGTTCGCGTGTTTCGTCGCGAGAAGAACGAGGTGTCTTGTGCCATATGTCTTGATGACTATGTAGACGGCGAGACGCTGAGGGTGTTACCATGTCACCATGAATTCCATATGTCATGTGTCGATGCGTGGCTGACGACGCAGAAGAAAATTGTAAGTGGACCATTCTCAACGAATCGACTAAATAAACAAACAAACAAAACAAAATCTATGTTTTTTTTCCAAACAGTGCCCCATCTGCAAACGTGACATAACTTGCACAAGTGAAGCAACGCCGCTCTTGTTAGATCCATAAATTGTGTTGTTGTTGTTGTTTTGTACAGTTGAACTATTTTTTTTTCTTTGTAAATCTCCCCTACACCCACATACTTGCCATTATCCTTTTTCTTTTTTTTTTCTTTTGTTTCTCATACATAATACCAAATCTCATCATTTTATTTTCATCCGGATTTGTTGGCCATAAAAAAAGAAAATTTTAAGCTTTTTGAACGTTTTATTTTTTGTTCCTTGCGTTGCCCTACATTGTGCACAATCAAGAAGAACTTAGACTGCATACATAAGAGTCATGTTATTCATTAATCCGCATGCAAGGAGAGCATGCAGGATAGTAATGCTCATGAAATGGTTTTTTTAATTCAAGCCAAACGTAGACATGAATCTCAACACCACTATTGTGGCTTTCGATGCATCCTAGTTTTGCTGGTGCTTTGGTTATCATGAAGGTGTTTCATCAGTAAACCTGTGCATCACAGCATGGCCATCCTTTTCTCCTTTTTGCTCATGCGAACCACCTAGTCTACCCGTCCTAGTCCATCATACGTAAAGGCAGAAGGCTAAGATCTTAGTCAGTCTTTCTATCAGACGCTCAGCAATGTGATAGAGATTGAGTCATTCGGAGTGATACGGGATGAACTTCCGGTGGAATGAACGCCAGAGTCGGGGAACATAACAAAGGCAATCTTTTTTATTTTCTTTTTTATCTTTCTCTATCTTCTGCAAATGTCATTATTTGAATGAGCGATCATTTGATATATAACATCATTTCCAAACGGTATGCTTAACGTTCATATCATTATTATCATTTTTATGTTGCCTTATACTCTAATAGCATGCGTTATTCTATCCATTCTTGGATAGTTGGTACCTCTTTGCCAAGAACGTACTGTGTTATACAAAAAATTTCATCGTCCTGTTTTTGGGAGGCTAAAGAAGTTTCTCTGCAAGCAATCGTCGGAACTTGTTTATATGCAATCCATAGGCCCTATTTTCTCCCTTCAGAACGGACATTTTTCTATTACCTATGAGCCTATGCGGAGTCCTTCTTTGTTTTTTTGTTTGTCTCAAAGGAACACAGTACGGGTGCTTGTATGGTCAACAGTGGTCCAAACAGGATGGACCATGGCTCGATCCTGCATGCCATGCCATGGTGGCTACCATGACCAAGGAAACACATAGTGATGAACCAAGGTCATAAATGCGTTCACATGGCAACCAAAAGCATCATGCAGGTACGCCGAAGCTATGAGCTCAAATAATTCTTCAAAAGTGAACGATAGTATTGACTTGGCTGAAGGCGGACTGCGAAACTCATTTTGATCTGATGTTTGCTTTGAGCTCTTCAATTTTTTTTTTGTTTTTGCCTTACTTTGAATGTTGCATTCTTAGTGTAACCGGTATAAGCAAGGTCGTTGGTAATCCTGTGATACGGAGGTAATGTACAAAAAGGGCGTGCGTTCTTCGCGGATTCCTTTCCATAGTTCTCACGAAATGCAAGTAACTTAATTTTCCCAAAAATAGGTTCTTTGATTACAACTTGCATTATATATTCTGTGTACGCAACACAGATAAAAAAAGGCCTCATGAAAGGAAAGGAATATGGAAGCCCTTTTGACTTATGTTGGCTTGTGATTCAGTACAAATATGCCAAAGTAATAAATCATCATTCGAGCCAAGTAAAAAAAAAAAAAAAAAAAAAAAAAATGCGTAGGGAAGAGGTTGTTTTATTCCCTGTGACACAATGCGTAGTTAAGTAAAATTCGCTATTCAGTCTTGGAATGAAATAAGAGATTCATTCGATATTGCAATACAAAGTCTATTTTTACCCTCGGTGTCTACGTATGCGTTATCAAAATAAAGCCACAACGGTTCGTTCGCAAAAGCATTGACTGCATAATCTGAACCTAGATAATAACAAAGGTATTCGTTTGCTTTAATCATGATGACACAGACCAGACAGGGGGAAGCAAAGGGAAAAAGAACGGCATACATTTTTGAACGTGCGTGTGTGGGCACATCTATTGTGTATTGTCCAGTTTAGGCAGTTGAACAAGAGATGGACATTCTGCTTCGGGATAAAATCATGCCATGGCGCTGCTTTAAGTATTGGATTCTGTCAAGCAAACTAATGGGACCAATGCATATGCCCTCTCATAGGCTTCCATGGTTCGCTGCGCATAACGCGCTTTCTCTTATGAATCGAGCGTCACAAAAACTCGAGTACTTTTTTTTCACGTCCGCAGTAAGTTTTCGCTGTTGCCGACTTAGAACATTACAATGCCAGCGATCACACCTGCTCAACTGGCTGCGTTGCAAAGCAATACAAAGAACATTCGGAACATTTGTATTCTTGCGCATGTGGATCACGGCAAAACCACCCTGTCTGATTCCCTCCTTGCCACCAATGGTATCATTTCCTCTAAAATGGCCGGCAAGGTACGTTACCTAGATTCCCGAGAAGACGAGCAGGAGCGAGGTATTACCATGGAATCAAGCGCTATCAGTCTATACTTCAAGCTGGTCAAATCAACAGGAGAAGGTATCATCTAGAGATTTCTGGATTCGTTATTTACCGACAGATTACTAAAATCATGCTGCTCTGTAGAACCGGTTACGAACGAATATCTGATCAATCTAATTGATTCGCCTGGTCATGTTGACTTCTCGTCCGAAGTATCAACTGCTTCCCGTCTTTGTGATGGTGCCTTGGTATTGATAGATGCCGTCGAAGGTGTCTGTACACAGGTAAGCTTAACTTGGAATCATGCAACGAGAGAAAAAAGAAAGACGATGAAGAAAACAAGTTAGCTGATCGCTTAATCGAAATAAAATGTTCTTTTTTTCTATGTAAACCAAAAAGACCATCTCCGTATTACGACAAGCTTGGATTGACAAAGTTCGGCCTGTTCTCGTCTTCAACAAGATTGATCGCCTTATTGTCGAACTGAAACTCACACCGCAAGAGGCCTATATACATTTGAATAAGATATTGGAGCAAGCAAATGCTATCATGGCTACCTTTTTCACTGGCGACTGGATGGAGGATGAAGCAAGGAGAATGGAAACCGAGAAATTGAAACAGACAGAAGAGGAAGAAGAAGGTCAGCAAACGTTTGACTGGACTGTGGAAGAACGTGATGATTCGGACATCTACTTTGATCCAGCCAAAGGTAATGTCGTGTTTGCTAGTGCGATCGATGGATGGGCATTCCGGTAAGTACAACAAAACGGTATGGAAAAAAGAGAGAAAGAAAGAAAGAAAGTGGAAGGAAACAAATAACTTAGTCATAAAACTTTTCTGTTGGTTGAGTTTAGAGTGCAACAGTTTGCTGCTTTCTATGCCAAAAAGCTTGGATTTAAGGAATCCGTTTTGCAAAAATGTCTGTGGGGCGATTATTATTTTGATCCCAAGGCGAAACGTGTCATCCGCCATAAGCAATTGAAGGGACGCAATTTAAAGCCTATGTTTGTTCAATTTGTTCTTGAGAATATCTGGGCTGTGTACGATAGTGTCATTATACAGCAGTAAGTTTATATTGCTGTTTGTTGCTAGATTTTGAGCGTCTGCTAAAGGTGTTTTCCGTTTCGTATGTTTCTAGGAATCGTGAACGAACGGAGAAGATTGTAGCTGCACTCAATATCAAAGTCCTTCCCCGCGACCTACGTTCGCGTGACACGCAGACGCTTCTATCGGCTATCTTTTCGCAATGGCTTCCTTTGTCAACATGTATCCTATTAGCCATCATTGGTCAATTACCACCACCTAAAGATGCCCAGCGTGTCCGTTTACCGAAAATGTTATATCCCAACTTGCAACACACCGATAGTGAGCCGTTAGAACCGACAAACGACGTAGAAAAGGCATTATACGGCTGTGATGCATCCTCCGACGCTCCTGTTGTTGCCTACGTTAGCAAAATGTTTGCAGTTCCTGTGAACGAATTACCAGAGAATCGAAGAAGACAAATGACAGCAGAGGAGATGAGAGAGCGTGGAAGACAACAAAGAGAACGTAGAGCAGCTGCAGCTGTAGCACAGATGACTGAGGACGGCGTACCGTTGGATATTAGTAAGCTTTCCGTTACGGAAGAACAGACGGCCGTTGATGAAGAGATCGAATTGAAAGGCGAGAGCATCATTGGTTTTGCACGCCTGTATTCCGGTAGCATTGGTAAGGGTCAACGACTCTTTGTTATGGGTCCAAAATTTGACCCTCGGTATCCCAACAAGCATTGTTCGGAAATCACCGTTGAAAATCTGTATCTTATCATGGGTCGCGAACTTGAGGCCTTGGATGAGGTATCCGCTGGCAATGTGTTTGGCATCGGTGGATTGGAGGGACATATTCTGAAGAATGGCACACTGGCAAGCACATTAGAAGGGGTGAAAAATATGGCAGGTGTCAAGATGCAGTCATCTCCCATTGTTCGTGTTGCTCTTGAGCCGGAAGATCCAAGTGATATGGATAAACTGGTGGAAGGGCTTCGTCTTCTAAATCAAGCTGACCCCTGTGTGGAAGTGTTACTACAAGAGACTGGAGAACATGTTATTTTGACGGCAGGAGAACTGCACCTTGAAGTAAGTTGACATCCCATCTTGATGGCAATTACTAAGAGCTATCCGATTGATTCCTCTGCTTATGTTACTCTTTTTTTCCCTGTAGCGATGTCTTCGAGATCTAAAAGAACGATTTGCCAAGATCGATATCCATGTGTCACAACCCATCGTTCCCTTTAAGGAAAGCATTGTTAGTGGAGGTATGGAAAGGATTGTCTCGGTCCAAGGGGAGTATATATTTACGTTTGTGATGATTTAGATTTGTCTGCCAATAAAGAAAGAAATGGGGTGATGGTGCCACGAGGTACACTGGAAATGCAGACTTCTACGAAGCACATTTCTTTGCATGTGCGGACGGTGCCTCTTCCTGCAAGAGTTACACAGTTCCTTACCAACCATACAGCGAGTATCAAAGCCATTGTCGATGAGAAACTAGCCAAGAAACAGGCTGTGTTACCGAATGGCGAAGATGACCGTGACGAAGAGGTGGACAACACAAACAAACAGGATCAAAAAATATTATCACCTCAAGAGTTCCAAGAGCAGCTTACACATGAATTTGAGGAAGCACGAAAAGAGGGCGGCCAATTTGCTTCATTATGGGATGGTATCGTTGATCAGTACGTGGACAGATTCCCTTTAGTGTTTCATCTTTTTGAACTTTGACTTATTTGCTGCGCTTGTTACCAGGATTTGGGCATTTGGACCAAGACGTATCGGACCCAATCTTTTAATTAATCGCGTACCTGGATATATCCGCAAACCATTCTTCCAGATCGATACGCGCGATACGACGACAGTTGGAGAAGGTGTCTCAGAAGATCACATTGACGACGTGTTGAAAGTGGAAAATACGGATAGCCATACTGACACAGCCGCTTTGAGCATTCTGGACGTGGATTTCCATATTCTCACTGGATTCCAACTATCCACCTTGACTGGTCCTCTTTGTGCTGAACCAGTGATAGGTGTTTGCTATATCGTACAGGACGTGGTGATTCACAACAAAGAGGCTGAAACCAATGAAGGTATGTCTATATTCTCGGCTAAAAATTTCCTCTTGTTCTAAGGGCATTTGTATAGTCCGTTCACGTCTGGGTCTTATCCAGGGTCAAGTGATCTCAGCTATGAAGGAAGCGTGCCGTCAGGGATTCTTGGATTGGTCACCACGGTTATTATTGGCCATGTATGCTTGTGACATTCAAGCATCAGGTAATACAATTAAAGTAGAGCGAATTTTTGTTTGACAATGGATTGATACCTTCATTTATCGGTAGCCGAGGTGCTTGGCAGAGTCTATGGTGTTATTTCCAAACGGAAAGGAAAGATTGTATCCGAAGATCTCAAAGACGGTACACCTTTCTGGCAAATTCGTGCTTTATTGCCAGTCATTGAAAGTTTTGGATTTTCAGATGGTTTGTATATTCAAAATGGGAAGTAAGCAGAAAATCTAAGCATGTTTCATTGCTTTTCATGCAGAAATCCGGAAACGAACCTCTGGCGCAGCAAGTCCTCAACTCGTGTTTAGCGGGTAAAATAGCCTGCTCAAGTATTTGAAGATTTTGGATGTTGATTGCTTTTATTAGGTTTGAGATGTTAGACGAAGATCCTTTCTGGGTACCAACTACTGAAGAAGAGTTGGAAGATCTCGGCGACAAAGCTGATCGAGAGAATTTGGCTAGAAAATACATGGATACCGTACGAAAGAGAAAGGTAAATAACTCATGATATATGGTATAATCATGATGAGAATGACCTAACACGCATTGATTAGGGAATGTTTGTGGAGAAGAAGCTCGTAGAACATGCTGAAAAACAGCGAACATTGAAAAAGAACTAAATAAAAAAACCAATCGTCTCTGGAAAATAATAGCTGCTTTTTTCTTCTTCTTCTTCTCATCAAGTTTCGGCATGTGTGGAAGATTTGCATGTTTCTCATGTGGACCCGATTTGCGGTCCAAGCTCATTAAAAGCAATGTAGAAGTGGCAGACAAATGGCAGGATGAAGACAAGTTTTACCCAAGATATAACATGGCACCTCGCGGTTGGATTCCGGTCATACGTAGGAATGAAGAGAATGAACTGATTATACAAAGCATGGTAATGTCCATTTGGTAACTCTTGCCGAAACCTAAATAAAAAATATGTATAGCGCTGGGGATTTATACCGTTTTGGGCTAAGAAGATGCCTGATATCCAGGTAGCCTTTTCCCCCATTGACCTTTCTTTTGCTTGTCGAACTTAACAGAAACGTTTTTTCTTAGCCTATTAATGCAAGAGATGAAACATTAATGGCCGAAAAGTCCATTTTTGACAGCGCGAAACAGAGAAAACGATGCATTGTCGTTGCAGACGGGTAATCCAGACTTACTGCTGCTGTCCCGTCTTTTTTGATATTGAATGATTGGCTGTAGCTTTTATGAGTGGAAGAAGCTGGGAGATGGTAAAAAGAAGATCCCTCATTTTGTCAAAAGAAAGGATGGAAAGCTTATGCTATTTGCTGGACTCTACGATACGTTTGAAGAAGAAGGTGAGAGAAAGAGAGAGGAAACGGTATGTGCACCGAAAAGATTCATTGTATGGTCTTAATAGACAATGTGGTCTACACTTGCGCCATCGTTACTACTACAGCTTCACCCTTCTTTTCATCTATACATGACCGGATGCCGGTTATCTTTGAAAATGGATCTGAAAGCGTTCAGTTGTGGTTAGATCAGTCACAAGGCTGGAATGACAAGCTAGTAAGACTCATGCAACCCTACAAGGGAGAACTGCTCTGGTAAAAGCAACCCTAACAAGAAACTATTGGCACGTCTGTTAAAATAAGATTCTACAGTTATCAAGTAACAGATCGAGTCGGCCCTACAAAAAACAATTCTCCCGACTTTGTCGTTCCTGTCGATCAACTCAAAGGCTCGATCGCCAGCTTTTTCAAGAAACCAGAAAGTGCGGCGCCCAAAAGACCAGCAGAAGGGCAGGAAGAACAGATTTCTGAAAGCAAGAAAAAGAAAACAGAATAAACCCAGAGGGCATTGTATTCTCTTCTTTTTCTTTATATTTTGTATTACCAGTTTCTTTACATAAATATGGATAATGTGAAAGCACCTTCTCGACGGATGATAACTTTTCTGTAATAAAGGTAAAATAGAGAAAACGTAGTCGATATGAGAAAGACGACGTTTTCTTAATCTAACAAGGTAGATATGACACGTACGCGTTTTCATATTCCACATGGATCGTCGGGTATTGGGATTTATCTTCCGGTTCAATCACGTCGCCAAGTTGCCAAGCTGTATTGGCAATATATGTAACAAATGCAGCTGCTTCAGGTTTAACAATACCTCGTGCTTTGCTCAAAGATTTTGTTCAGACAGTTACATGGGATTCAGCTGTCTCATTTACCTCCGAGGCAAAGGCCGATCTCATCAGCAAGAAGTACGCCCTTAACGCCTTCCTTATTTGCGCTATAGGAGAATCACATACTAAGTACCAAAGCCTCCAGGTAATAAACTGGATCTTACAGGGCATCTAGCGTTGCCATCAATTCACTCTCCATAATGCACGGAAGGGTTCTTTTTTTGTTCTGGAAGACTGCTGGCTTGATTTGTGCGGACGGGGGGTAAATTATTTTACCTTTATCCACGCCATCCTACACATAAACATGATATTTGTATTATTGGGACACGGCACACAAGAATGGAAAACGCGATGCCAAAATAGCCTATGATCGTTGCACATCTAGTTACCGAAGAGCAAATAGACTAATAGAGACTTTCGGCAATGCACCGACACTGAATTCTAGTACACGAAACAATCAACGTTGCATCGTCTCGAAGCAAAGTTATTTTATGCTGAAAAAAGAGGTTTATGGGATAAACCGTTTTGTTAAGACCAGGCAGTAAAATATACAGAATCGCAATCTTTTAACAATAGTTTTCACAATCATGTTAAAGCCTATAAGCCTGTGAGCATAGGTAAAAGGAGAACAAATACAGGTTCAGTTAATCAAGATCAAACGCCGTGGCCGTAAATTTCATTGCGTGTTGCTTTCCAGAATTGGCAATTCTCATATATGACGATACTGTTGCCTAAACGATAGAAGGTCAGTTGCTCTATATGAATAACGCTATGCTATACTAAAGCACGACCGGAATAAAACCTGCATCGATTCTGCTTTGAAACTGGGAATGTCTCTAAGGCTTCCAATTTCCGGCCGCGCACAGATACATTTGGAGATGGTTTACAGACATTGGAAGATATCACAGAGACACCGTCAAAATCCCGTGATGATCACCCTCCTTGACAATATCAGTGGGGTTTTTCTGAAGACTCTGAACATTGCCGAGGTACATAAAGCGGAATTATTTTGGGACTATACCTCTCATGTCAGTATTCTCTTGCAGTGCGAGATTTACGAAACGCTGAATCGTTCAGTTATACTTCGTGATATGATAACAAGGTTTTCTTTATTCACATGAAACGATGTAATTTTGCATGGAGTATAAACATACTAATTCATTCGCTGACATATCCGGATTCCTCATTTTGTTCCAATCAAGTTAGGACCAGTATGATCTCCAGCGGATACAGATCGCTTTTCCAGCCCATGATAGTAGCTCCACAATGCCAATACCAAGAATAATTGGCGAAAAGATAATATACCAAAGCACCTGTCGACCCTTCTCGAGCCATATAATCTTACGAGGTCCATAGAAAGGTCGCACGACAAGCCAGGCACCAAACACAAGGATCTCGATACCTACACTAGGAATAAACACACCAAACTCGGGCTCACGGATCGATCGTTGAGCTTCCGTAGATCTTTTGATTGCAGGAAGTCGTGGATAAATGTCGATGAACACAGCCAAAAAGGAAGATGTGACCAATGCTCCGATAAACACGGTTAACACTAAAAATGCGAACAGCAATACGCCTGCTGAATAAGGCTTGTAAATTAGCGTGTGACCAATTTGAGGAGCACTGTCAAAAACGGGAAAATGTTAATGATTGTTCCACTCATGAGCACCTGCATGTTTGAGGAGTAATCTTACTGTAACTCTCCAAGAGCAAGATAAAGTAGAATCGAAAGTGGATCAGCAGTGTTACGTTGAAGCAAGAAAACGCCAAGCCAAAATGCCACAAGTACCGCCAACGAAAGGGACATCGCCCAAAGCGTATTGGTGAAACATTTTCGTAGCACATAGTTAATCTTGGTAACAGGCCACCAAAGATCGTCCATCCAGACAAAAAGTCGGAAGGCCATCAACGGAGTAGCCCATGTGAGCAATACGTAAGAGACTTCGATCTTTTTGGCTTGATCCTCCAAATCAGACGATGCAAGAGCACTGAAACGTAGGGCGCCGGCGGCAAACGCAAGAATGGATGCTGTGATTGACAAATAGGAAGAGGGTGTCTCCACGGACCGAATAGGATGTCTGAAAAGCTGCAAGTGATTGTTTTTTTTTCTTTGTAAGTTTCAAGATGATTTCCGGACTTATTTCCCATGATCATACTACCTTCCCGAGCTCTAATAAAAGATCGGATACAACAAACACATAGTAAACGTATTCATACATCTCCGGCTCAGAGCCCACATAATCCTCATTAGCTGCTGTCGCCACCTGAAGAGCAAAGTACACAACTCCTGCGAATAGCCCGATATAGGCTTGATACCTTATTTTCAGAAAAAGAATAACATTTAGATATCGTCGCACAAACAAACATGTACGCCAGCCTTCTGTTTACCTGGCCGCGGCCCAGCGCGTCAAAAACCGGGTCAAACTGCTCGTCAACCAAAAGAAGGTTTCATAACGATTCGTAGGTTTATGTGTATCCCAGATAGACGACGGATGCTTAGGGTGCTTCCAATCACGCCCTTCAAGCCAAAGTGCCTGATCAAATCGGTTTAACCCTGCTATATTGTTCTTTGATTCCTTTACCTCGATAAAGCTGGAAATCTCCTGGTCCGCTAAAAATATCTGATAGTCGTTTTCAACCGCTAGAGCGATCGCTGAAAAAAAAAAAAAAAGCAGCGTGAGAATAACGAAGCAAAATGATTGACTAACATGCCGAATATTCCCATTTTACCTGACTTGCCGTTAATCCAAGGTTTCAGCAACATCTCTCTTTGCACATCCTCAACGTCCGCAGTTTGCTGGATGGCATGTTGTACCGTGGAGAGAGCCAGATGTTGCATGAAATCTTCATGGAATTCATTGCCTTTTTCACCCGACTGCTGCTGTTCCGCAAGCAAAGCTAGGAGAGCACAAGCGGAGGCGTTTTTCCCAACTTGCCAGACTTCATGACTAAGACCAGATAATCCACTGGTGTCCTGCGCATCCTGGCTATTGATATAGTACCGTCCGAGGATACCATATTGATGCTTGTCCAGCCACCTGTTAGTGGCATGTTTATAAAGTTCAGGCGAAACCCTCTTATGCTTAAGCCCCTCACGCATTAATAGCTCTTCAAGAATGTCGGTCAGTTCATCCAAAGGGACTTCTGGATCATACTGATCCATTTCTGGGATTTCCAAGGTATAGTTCGCAGAGGAATTAACCAAAAGACCAGTTTGCTCGTCGGCAACACCATTACTCGAACTTGAAACAGTCATTGACAAGCAAGAAGGGAGAAAAAGAGTATGAGACGGGAAAAAAACGCGTCTGTCGTATGACATTTTTATATGCGAAATTCTTTCGATGCAGACACCCCCTGAGGGGAAAGAGGAGACACGCGTCATTAAGCATTAATATCGCTGAAGTTTACTGCTAAACAAAAGGTCATTTATGTATACGACCAACCATGATCTCGGACGCTTTTCGTCACACATGCTGTGTCAAAAATAATGCACACCATAACCAACCATTTCCCGTACCTTCATCACCACTACTCGACAAATAGGCCTCTTGATTAGCTCCATATTACGAAACTGCCAGCCTGTTACTCGAGTTTTGCGAACCACATTCTTTGACCGGATCACGACGATCAATATTTGGGTGACTACGGTACATGCAATAATGAAGTTAAAATTGCATACGTTAAACACTAGATGCGTGGTTCCACAACAATGTCCATTTTCAAGTGGTTTACAGCCTTTTATTTCCTTTTGTATAAGATGCTAGATGTGTAACTGTACTTGGCAAATATGCAATATGTGTGTGTGTATATATATAGTGAGATGATGGAATAATCCAAAAAGAAGGATAATGATGAAGTAGACATTAAATAACAGCGAACAATGACTTGGTCATCCTGACTTTCAGCACAATACACAATAAGGCGCCGAAGATATAGACAGCCCCAGAAAACATTTGCACGCCGAGATAGCCATTGTTTGGTGTTATATTCTGAATGGCAGAGCCCACAGGAGGACCGACGCAAGCTATTGCGCTTGCAATGAACAGGATGGAGAGACCGGAGGAGATATTCTCAATACCCACAATGCTACCTGTGATAGGAGCAGCCTGGATGATAAAATTCGATCAGAAGTGAACAAACGGTAGGCAACAATAGACGTCTTACCAGTGCATAATAAATACCGCAAACAAAACCCCAAACAATGGAAAAGGCTAGTAACTTACTGTATGAGTTGGCAAACGGCCATAACAGCATACAGAAAATTCCGGCCAAGATGGCAGATATAATGTACATGTTGAGGCGCCCAATCTTGTCTGCAACCCATCCCAACAACAGACGGCCGATAGCATTCATAGCACAGCATATACCCAACAAGTTTGAAGCGTCCGAATGACTAAGTCCAATGGATGCCGCATACTCTAATGGAACGTTTAAACGGTGCTAATAGCGATTGGTAAAAAACCTTACTTGGCATGTAATACAATGGGATGAGATAACCTGTCAGCGAGATCACAGCACCCAGTAGCCACAGCACAAAATCAAAGTTTTTAAGCATGGAAAATTTGATAGGCGATTTGATCGGCTGCTTTCCTTGTTTGGGCGGGAGACGTGTGCGAAGCATGACAGTGGCAATCATACAAATACCGAATGACATCAAGCCAATGATACGATATGCCCACGGAAGACCAAGCTTTTCAATTAGAGAACTTGCCTTCCAAAGAAAAAAAAAAGAGACAGGATAAACGGGGTTAATTTCGTGTAGGAGTTATTGTGTTGAATAACTTGAGAACTTACCATTGGGCTAAGTGCCAAACCACCAAATCCCGTTCCTGCAGAACTGATGCCCATAGCGGTTCCTCGTCGAGTCGTAAACCTGTGGAACGAGAAACATAAGGAGTCACAGTATGACAAATGTAGCCCGTTGACACTTACCATTGGGGGATAACTGCCACGACGGACTTTGGAAAGAGAAAGAGGAAATCAGTTCTCAGATCAAATTGGACTTGGTTGTTTGTTTTACCATGTAAACAAGCGATGCGCCACATCCAAACAGGACACCTTGGGTGAGGTAAAGGTGCCATATTTCGTAGCTAAAAGCCGCCAAAATAAGACCAAGAGCCATCATGACACTCCCGAGTGCCATAACAAAGCGTGCTCCGAATCTTCCAAGTACCGGACTGAGTGGCGTCATCAGATTAAGGCATGCCAGCACTACGGATCCGACACCCATGAGTTCGACCATGGTGGCCTTGTTTTCTAAGATCGTTGTCTGGTAGGCATACGAGAACACGCCTACGATGAAAGGAGCATGAGTTCTCAGATTCAAAGACCGAAAAATTCTTTTCCGTCTCACCCCAAATGGATGCTGTGCCAAACACAACAAAGTTACTGAGGAAGCCAGCTGCGGCCACAACCCAGCCATAACCCCCATTTGGAATAGAGTCATAAAAGGCAGCGTCTGTTGGTATTTCGATTATACTGGCCACATCCACTGTTGTTCTCACAGTTTCGACTTTTTCAAGTGTGTCGCAGTTGTATTGAGAGTGAGTGATCTTCTCCTGCGTCAACTGTTTTTCCAGATCAACAGGGACGGTAAGCGTCAGATCGTTTCCATCGTATTCTTCTGCTATGCTTCTGCTAGATCGGGCTTCATGTTGTTCTGGAACGCTCATTGTCTGCTATGTTATGATGTGCGTTCCCCAACAATCTAATTTGGTTTATTTGCCTCGCCGTCAATGGTATATACCCCGGGGAAAAGGATGGACCATATTTATACTTTGTCCATTGAAAACCCCTTCGGCAATAACTTTTTCATCCTTGTGTAACAATACCCGCCTCAATATTTTAATCCGAGTTATTTTATTACCCGGCTCATTTTCGCCTCTAGGGCGACAACAATACAAGAATGCCTAGCTACGCTACCTCATCGTCACGAACACAACTCTCCTAGAACAGAATCATTACATATATATCACTAGTTCCTTTCTTTTATTTCATGTTTATGGTAGAGCTTTATCTAACCGTCAGGGGATCAACGTTTTTATACCTAAAAACCTTAATCATGATAAAGGAGATATTCATCCGGCCTAGAGGCCATGTGACGACCTTCGATATGTGAGCAAAATGTCAATTAAGCTTTGTATCCCATCACAGGACGAGTTCTTTATTTCTCGGTTTATGATAGCACATACTAGCTCTGTATGCGAGAATAGTAGACTTATTGCGTTTACCTAGCCTCTAATATTAGGTTCTAAGTTACGATTAAGGAGGCATTAACCTGCGTTTTCATTCATTACTAATGAGTACCCTTGTACTCTGGAAGGTGAAGGCGGCTAATTAACCGGGTTCTCGGTTACGGTTATCACCAATGGCTTCGAATATTCTTTGCAACGAGGCTGGATTATTAATGGCAAGGCTATGGCAGAACGGTAAATATTTACTCCGTGCCTCCTTCGCGCGGAAAAGCCGATCTACGTATGATCTCTCCTTCTGACCCTGTTACGCAGCTGTATGGCTACGTAGGATACGATGACCAAAGAATCCATGTGTTGACAAAAGCGATTACGCTTGCAGTCCTATATATTTGAGTAGATTCCAAGTTATTTTCGCTAAGGAACGAGTTGCTTGCATAAGCGGCGCAAGATAACAAAGAGCATTGCCAAGACAACGTATCTAATCCAGCAATTGTTTAGCTCGTAAGCTAGTAGAGAAAGCGGCATATCAATAGAGCAGATACCGATTGATTGACTATTCATTGTGTCTCAAAACCGTAAATAAACAGTGGACAGGACACTTGCAAATCGTCTGAAACCATAGTAGAACACCATTGCCTAAGTAGTGGTCCATTCGTGGAAACTGAACACCACCTTTCTGTGCGAAACACGAAAAAAAAATAACAAAGTTCTATTTATCGCCCTGTTAGAAAGGACTAACTTAAGGAAGATAAAACCGCTCATTCGGTGCGTAACTGTGCGGTCAATGGTATGACGATGATTTTTTTATTATTAATAGAACAGATACCTTTAAGACCATCTCCTGCCCCCAAGGAACTTTTGCTTATAGAATGAAACGCCCAGGCATATGTACGTAATACTAAGGAATGAGCGAACGCAGGCCATGTCCGCTTACTTTAACTTGTCTGTTTTCGAGAATCTCTAAGGAATAGCCAAAGAACAATAAGATACGTTTTTCCAAACTCTGAGCGTAGAAAGAGCACTTTACAGGCCATATGTGATAAACACAAAAGTATTAATTCTTCAAACTGTATAACCGTTCAACGCGAATTCACCGAAAATACGGATGCACCTGTCTTTTGGGCGAAGAGAACGAGTTATTTGTGTAGGATGCAGGAAGCAAAACAAAGAAGCTTTACGCCAAAACGTGAGTCTTGTAAAGGTTTCAAAGATGCGGTTAGTACTGCGAAGCAGGCAAAGAAAACCACAAACAGGACCCTGTTTATTTGCACGAACGAATACAATTTTTCGTTAAAAAAGTCCGGCAAACAACACATCAGATGTTCTTTTTTGTAACTTATCGATGACACACAAGCTTTTAGTGCGAAAGCGAGAAATGGAATATTTAAGTACGTCATTTATGTTTTTACCAAAATACATTAGGACAATGTCCGAACTAAAAACTGTCACTACGGAGCTTTTTGTATCAAAATGTTCATTACAAAAGATTGTGTTACCAACATGACAGTTTCGGATTCCTTTTGGTTGGGAAGTTTAAGCTGTAAGAACGCAAAGCAAGCATGGTTCGGTTGTGTATGCCCAAACCATGTAGCATTATAGAAAGCGATTGCGGTATCTGAAAAATATAATATTAGCGTAATCAATCTTTGCTGTGTTGCGCAGCACAGCTTTTGAATGAACAATAACAATTCCTGAGCAAATTCTCGCATCAATTAACGAAGTAATACCCATCTATGATCGGTCCCGCATCTGAGACACGTATTTCATGTATTGTACCTTATGCTGGCAACCTCGATCATATTCTTGTAATGGTAATCCGATTGCATGACGCATTTGTAGAACGTCATTTCTCGCCAGTATCCTACATACGAAGAGCAGATAAGAGAAATAGCAGGTTTCTAGAGAAGCCTGCGCCCATAATATGAGCACCAATGTACTAATCTATCTATGTGAAATTAACTTTATCAAGTACCAATTCTGCATTGTTCATGCCGATAGTATCATTTAGAGTGCAAAGACTGTCAGAAAGTCGCTCGTGAACTCGTGTAACAAGCGGAAAAAAGATGAAGTAGCACAAACAATTTCAAAATATTTTTTGAAATTGCCAAAAGTGGTAACTGTGAGATTCGAACTCACGCCTCTTTCGAGACCGCAACTTGAGTGCGGCGCCTTAGACCAACTCGGCCAAATTACCTGTATGATTGTGATAACCAATTATTCATATATATGACGCATTTACTTAGTTATATAGAGAACGTTGTGCTGAGTGCCTGTTTCGATTTTACAGAGATATTTGCAACGTTTGATGGAAATACACAGTTTTGAACGACTTAGACGTCATTATAGTTCTCACCCTAATCATTTGACAGCATGCGCGTTCTACAGTAAAGAAAATGAATGTAGCAATTGTTTGAGAAAACGAACAATAGCTATATGAAACTAAAAGCTGTAACAGCTCCGAACAGAATCAAAAAGGCCTAATGTTGGCATCATTGTTAGAATCCCAAACAATGCTCACTTGATGATGAATTGCAATGTTTATTGGCGGCGCTACTTATGCTTATTGAAAACAAAAAGCACTTTCTCCGTTTCTTTCAATACCATAACAGGTTTGTAGCTTACAATTTTCTTTAGCTTTACTTGCCTCGAATCGATCCCATAAATGCAAAAATTAATCCTGTTCAAGGTAAAATATCTATGGTACGGCATTTTTTTGTTATTTGTTCTTGGAATCACAATGGTCGTCTCTTTCTTATAGTATTTTAATTTAAAAGGCATCGAAAAAGATCCTGACCACTCAATTACATTAACGCGCAAGACTGAAATATAAGTTATAAAAGCACGGACAAAATATTTATATACGTATTTACAAATAGACAACATATACGACGAACACAGACTTTTGCATCATCAAAATCGGCTAAAAGGCGGCCTAAAAAAATGATAGAAAGGTATCAGACGTCTTGAAACCAACTCAAGTCAGTAGCTCCCAGCGCTTTCGCATCTTTTAAAATGTCGCATACAAGCTCGCGTAGAGTACATGCAGTACGACGTAAATCAGATGCCGATGACGCCGTTGAAGACATATATCTTCGACGACGATTTAACGGTGATGGTGCTGGTTGGAATATTAAATGATCTCCAACCCATTCTCTGTTGGCATTGTTATTGGTAATAATAGTAGCTGAGTCTTGGGTTCTCTCATCTGGTATTGGTATATGACGATCATTGTCTTCCACTATTTGTCGCCTTTCCACCACAACTAGGTTACCATCTAAGCAATTCATTAAGTTGATGATGATCACGTATGGATAACACAACTCATTCTACCTCTGCGAAAAATGAATTGATCGTTTGGTTCCATGCCATCAAACTCTTCCTGCTCCTCCTCTTCCACAATCCCTTCTTCATATTCTTCTTCAATATCGTCCATTTCATCCAGCTGTCCATTTTCGGCGCCCGCAAACTGCGTCAAAACATGGGGCCAAGGTGATGAAAGCGATGCATGACTCATTGAGTTATCCTTTCTACCAAAGACCTCAAGTACTGTTGTCGTCAGTCGTTTAACAGTACATTTGGTAGATCGTCTCGCATCTAGACGTTTTAAACTCGGGCAATTTACCACCCAGGCCCACACCACTTGTGCGGTAACCCAATCACAGCGCTGGATTCTGACTTCTTCTAGACGTTGACATTCCTTACCGATTGAACAAATTGCACCTTCTAAGGAAATCTTTGTATGTGTAAGGCCTGGTTGAATGGTATAATACTGGAGCGCCGACAGATATTCGCCTGTCTCTTCCACGCGTGTGTCGTGGAGCAATGTTGTATAAGATAAATTGAGTACAGTGAGGTTAGAGCATCTGCGCGAAAGTTCAAGCAAGGATGAGGTGGATACGATAACAGAGGTTAAATTTCGCAGGAAAGGCGAAACTGTATTGCCAGGCGCTGGCCGATTATTGTTCGGCACTATCTGTCGTCGAAAGAATTCGGCGTCCCTCATCGATTCTGTGGTATGATCTGATATTTCAACTCTTTCGTCGTTTTGTACAAGCAGCAACCTTCCGCTTACCGAGTGATTTTCCTGAAGAAAGATCAATAGAGCTTACAAACGGCCCATAGTCAAAGGCCTTTTTTGGTCTTGCCAGGGTCAGAATAAAGGTAGCCCAGCGATATGTATCATTGATAAAGCAATGACGATAAAGGAAAGGTGTCACATAAGGTAACCAGCGTTTACATACGAGCGCAGCGGCATACAGAGATGTCTGAAAACTATGCAGATAACTAAAGATTTCCATAAGGATTTCCGGTGGAAGGCAGAGTATGGGTGCTGGTTGGTTCATCACGGTCTTGTCGTGGCATGATTGGCCTCTAATCCAACTATATGACTGGTCTTCCTGATGCTGATGCCAGGACATGTCCTGTAACGGGGAGACTGTGGTAACTTCCGTTGTAAGGAGATGACCTGTGGACATGACGGGTGATAGTGCTAGTTAAACCAGTCGGGTTTTGAATGAATGGGAACTCTTTAACACGTGCTGAGGCATCATTCTCTCAAAGTATAGGACACATTCAGGTATTACGATGAGTGTTTGAATATGATTTTCCATTTGACAAGATACTCAAAAAAGGCTGCCCTTTGTAAATTGGCACAAGCTTATTTAATGGATTGAGTTATCTAACAAGAGCACGCCATTTCTTACCTCTACAAGAGATACTCCGATAAGAGTATCTACACGAAGGCAGTTTGATGCGCTCCTTATAGATACTATTACATCTACATATGTGCTCAGTGCCAGCGCTATAGCATGACCAATTCAATTACAGTTAACGGTACAGATAATGCCTACGGGATGGCAAGGGATCTTGTAACTCGTCTGCTGTATAATGCAACGTTTATGTTAAAATGCTAATTGCAATTCTTGGCCTAAGCCTAACAAACAAAGGTTACTATAACAAGCTCATAAGGAACGTCGATTTGTAGACAGCTAACCAAAAGCAAAACTTACGGCTGCTAATCCTGTCATATCTTTTAAGGTCGCAGCCCAGTTTCTTTGAGCAGGGATCGGACACTATATCGCAATCATGCTAATATCCTATTACAACGGTGTTTAAGTATGGTTTATCCTTTTTCTCCTCAAGCGGATAAGCAACATACAAATGCCCCGTTACGCAGTATCATCCAGTCGCCTTTTAGATCCCAAAACACGTTATTCATAGCCGATCCCTTAGTATTCGCGTTATAACCCGTATTGGTTCCCAATCTTCGAACTTGGGATCGTAGAAACACTCACGCATCGGTCATTTCACTTTTCTGCTTTATAGAACGTGTTCAACATACTGGACAATACCTCATCTAATTGCTTTTCCATTTCCTTTATAGCTCTCGGCTAACAGGTCTTCTAATCCGACGGATTTTTTTCTTTTGCTCTGGTTATCTCAACCTGCGAAGGCCAAGCATAAATTGCACTCAATGTCGGTGTTACCACCATTTTCTCCAGCACTCGTAACTATCACTTGTTAGATTGCTTGAACAGTATTCAGCACGATGCACAAGTGGAACAGATACCTACTATTTGGTATGACATTGCTTGGCTGCCTGTCAATGCCCAATAGGGACACATGTGAGGAGGGGACACTTGCTTCGTGCCTGAATCTTTTTCATCAATCCAAATGCGCTAAATAACTGCAGTCTGCGTCGCGTATCTCGTGTCCCAAAACGCTCACCTTCCCTTTTTTCTTCCTGACTTATTTGAAAAGGCAATGCTTTCACCACAGAGCGAAAACGCGATTGATAGCCATAAACTTTATGACGATGCACCCGCCACCATTGAACCAGACATTGATTCCGTTGGTCAATCCGTCTCCCAAGCAAACCAATCCCTTCCTCAAAATTTCACACCACCAGCTACGCCAGATACATCCAATGTTACAGGCACAATTGGCAGCGAGCAAGCACCTCAACATTTAGAGTCATCGTTTCAAGACACTTTGGATGAACCTGTGTCTACTACTATTGTAAGCGGTCCTATCCCTGCTTGATCGTCTTCATAACCCAACTTTGCCAGTTACGCGATCTTAAACAGGTAGCAAACAAGGTCAAACAAGTACTTTATCCACGTGGTGATCGAAACGTCTTGAGAGACTGTATGTCGTTCTATCAGACGGAGGAGATAAACTAATGCATATCTGTATTAGGGGATCTGTGGGGTCCACTGATTCTATGCTTATCCTTGGCTGTGTAAGAGACAACGAAGAGCGACAAACGAGAATCTAATGCTACTGCTTAACCACGTCAAGTACGTTGAGTCTTTTTGCCCCACCTGAACAGGCCGTCTCTATTTTTACTGGTGTATTTGTCATTGTCTGGGTCGGTGCAGCGATCGTGACAATAAACGCCAAGCTACTCGGCGGTGCAGTGTAATAGAAAGCAGACAAAGATCGAATGATAAGGATATATTGTCTTTCTCACATACAACGTATAGTTCGTTCTTTCAATCTGTGTGCATAATTGGCTATTGCCTCTTTCCACAGGTTGTAGCTGCCACTGTTGCCGTATTTGTGAATCTGATATGGGTGCGATTGCCGGTCGGCATTGTCTCTTTTGCATGGTCCACTTATGGTAGGTCAAAAAATATCGAGAACACGGGTCAGTAACAAATAAATGGCAGCATCGATCGGATTTCTATCACAGTCTGAGGTACATTTGACGAACCGTCGGGCACTTGCGGTAAGTGATAGACACAGACATTATGCCTTTTCATCAAGTCAACTTAACCATGCCTGTAGGTGTACCCATTATTCCTTTTCTACCTTATCCTTACTTGGCTGGTCCTTCTTTCATAAAAGGCACATATAGGTTCTAATACGTACATAACGTCCACATTGTAATGCACAGTAACACAAAATAAAGAATGAGGTTGGGTCTACTGTGCATGATTTCAAAGATTGCCTATGAATGCAGGGAATAACTAAGGAAGAAAGAGGACGAAAAATTCCTGTCTTTCAGTCTTGCTATCTTCATCCGACTTTTTGAAGTTCCACGTGCTGCTCCAGAGCTCGATGTCAAGCCTAAAATCTGCTGCGATTGATAACTCCTCTCCGCTATGTTTCCGCATGACCAGTTTACTAATGACACATACATATCTTTTTTCTCTGGCGCAAAGTTCCTTTCCTAGACGCCGAATTTATTTAGTATAGGGTAAAATATCATTCAGTATGCATAGGTAAGATAATTAGAATTTTCGATTGGGTAGCATAGTGGAGGGCAGTTTTTCTGGTAGTTGACCGCCACTCTGTACTGCCTTAATCAAGTGCATAGCAATGGAAAACTCGTCTATATCCATGTAACCGTCATTATCAAAGTCTGAAAGTCTCCAGACTTGAGCAAGGATATCATTTGGCAGACCAGACTCCATCAGCACAGGCTTCACATTGCCTCCGCTGATTTTACCCTCTCGGGGTCCAAGACTTTGGAACCTGGTAAGATAAGAAGACTTATCTACAGAGGAGAAGTTCCAATAGGATGGTGGCAGTTCGCCAGGTGCAGGTGCCGGTCCTCCAAACTCCTCAAACGGGTTACGCTGCGCCGCATCTAGTTCAGGGTTGACCATAGGGAACATGGACATCAGACGGGGAAGGTCGGTAGCAAGGGACTATTATTGGAACTCCTCTTAATCGCTCTGCGTGTGTCTATCCAACATGACTTACCTCATCCACGCGTTCCAATAGCTCTTCTTTAAGTGACTTGAACTTATCCATTTCATAGAGCGAGAGATTTTGCCTGAATTTCTCCGGATTCGGGAAATCGCCTGCGGGAAGATGATGTCGTTGTTGAATCTTGAGAAATTCTTGATCTAAATTCTTTAGCAAGGCTTCTTGCTTTTTCTTCTTGCCAAACATAGAGGGCATTTCTTTCTTAAGATGACTGATAATTAAGGCATGCACCTAAGGGAAAAGGCGATCATCTTTGAGTTATAGCTTTCTTCCTATTGATGACTTACTCTTGCTAGACGAGCTCTTTTGACGATCTCATTTATCTTCCGAATGGCAGCATTTCTTCGTAGCTCTTTCAGATCACGTAACAAATCCTTTGACTCAGCCTCAATCAGTTCGCGACAGTCTTCAAAACAGTTTGGTGGCTTCTCTGTCCAGAAGGAGCTCAAATAGACGCGCATGACTTCAGGAGTCTGGACAACTTTACCCAACGACCACATCATTGCGCCATATCTGACCAGGGATAGCAAGGTGAGTAAAGCAGCACCAGATCCTTTTCTTATTTTTTCCTGCTATCACAGAGAAAATAACTTACACCCGCATCAGCTGTTGTTGGTTCACCATGTCACTCTTATTCAACAAAACTCTGACTTTTTCTTCTTGTCCTCGTAAGCTGTGAATGGCCATCTTGAACTCATTGGAGATATCCAGTTTATGCGAATCAAACATCAACAGGATCAGATCAGCTCGCTGGGCAAACCATTCCATCACTTGAGTAAAATCGTATCCGCGCTCAATTCTTTGCTTGTCACCAGCTAAGATACCAGGAGTATCGATGATTGTCATATTCTCCAACACGGGTGAACTGGTTTGAGATACCTAAAACGAGAATGAGTCACGAACATGGAAAAAACGTGCACAGGAGTCTCCGAGAATTGTTCGTGTGCGGTACCTGAAATCTCGACAAAAAGGCTTGACCGAATCGGTTCAACCCTCGAAACGGTAACTCCTGGTTGACGGCTGCGGCGTTACCAGGAATTACTCGTTCTTCTGCTCCATTCATGACAGCAACAAACCTATCAGTCGTAGGTTCGACACCAATATGTTCCCCAGGATACGCTTTATCCAAAAGGTATCGGATAAAGGTGGTTTTGCCCTATATTTTTTTCTCCGTGTTCAATCATATTGGCTGTATTGCAAAGCATGATCGAGACGTACGGTGGAATATTGACCGATAAGAAGAACGATAGGCTTAGCTTCGATATCCGAGTCCGTCAAGGGCGAAGAATGAAACCCTAAATAACACTACTATATCAGAATCCCTTGTTTCCTCGAATTATCTTATGGTGTGTTCTCGACCTTCAAAGTTGTAAGTGACTTCCAAGGGTTTGATTTTGTGATTGTAAATTTTCTTGATGCCTTCGATGACTTGAGCGTATTCATCGTCCTGCAAAGAGGTTGATGAAGGCGATTGAGACCCTTTACCGTTCTTCTTAATTTTGAACGACATGCCACTACGAGTTTAAGAGGAAAAGAAGAAGAAAACAACCGCAACCGAACGGCAAGATTAGCAACGAAATTGATGACATCTTTCCAACTCCGAAGTGCTACGAGCAGCACGAGCTCGGTAATCTGCACTACCAACACTACACTTGTAAGTTGATGGTCAGTTTACGGGTTGATTAAGGTTACAAACAACCCAGCCCTAAGCACTGTATATTTTTTCTGTAACATTTGATTTTAATATTTTTAGCTGAAGATATTGCAAAAGAGAAAAATGTAAAAAAATAACGTTGGTAGGTATTAAGAGCGTTTGGGTAACTTCATGCTCTTACATGCTTACAGTAACCTAGACGCTGCAACGTTATATATTAAAAATGAATAGAGAAACGTATAACATCCGTTACCATGCGGCGACATTAAACTAGCCTGACGAACATCAGTAGGATATCGGTAAATGGAGACCACTATATTTGCGATTTTCAAGTTGAGAATGCAATACTTAGTTTGACGTTACTGTATTGTTTACTTCTGATATGCACGAAAGAATGGACTGTGAGATAAAGTTATAACTGCAGCTCGAACTCCCCATTTTAGTACATTTTTGAAGTGTTTATGGGGTCTTGTAGTTGGTAAGGTAACAGTATAGAGGGCTAACCAATTACAACAGAAACACTACTTATGACTACGTTATCAGAGATTTAGTCGAAAATGGCCACCTCTGATTGTGGAGCAAATTGCTTTGTTTATATGGGCTATGCATGAGCCACTTGTTACACAAAGATGCCACGACTATTATGCAGTCTGAAACGATCGGCATGAAAGGCTAATTCGTTTATGTCCAGTGCAGCTAGCAATCTCAGGCAAACGCGAGAAAGGTTTGCGGTCATAGGTAGTTGGGTTGCTAATGGTAAATAAATATATGTTTTAATAAATTGTACAAGCATGCGCAATGTCATTTCAGTATACAATTTTATAGCGTACCTGTAACATTGTGGCAGATTTTTCGGCGAAAACTTCCTGTAAGCTTTCTTTTTCCATTGCGTACGGTTCAACTTCTTTCAGAATTTATTTCTACCCAATCTATGGAGGACCAGAAAGCATAGATGGAGCCAAATTGCGAAATTGATGCGAGCAGCAGGTTTGCCATCTCCACATATATTCAGGCTCTCCGCAATTCTTCAAATGGCATCTTTAATTCCCCATAGTAGAAATAACTGAGTACAGATGATAGTGTTGTCCATTTCCACTGATATCATGTTTGAACTTGGAGAGCTTGCTACATACTTGGAAAACAGTTGGAGGGATTTGGAGACAACTTAAGGCAGTTTAATAACAGGTTTCATCCTGGCTATAAGAATTGCAAATGCCATATCGGAGCTGTATCGAACCAAAATGTCGCTCTTCTCGCTGCACAATAACTTGAAATCGAACCAAAAGTATGAAATGTTACGTATTGCTTAAATATAATTTACAAGCAGTATTCTCTCAACGTTTGTATCTGATTTCAGATAGTTTTCATCGTTCATGGAGAACACCGCACATCCTCATACAGGCTATTTTAAAAGCACATTTAATGTTCAAGTTATCAGTGTTTATTTCAGTATGTTCCATTTCCAAACTATGCAGATGTAACATCTATTTAGTCCTTGGCTAGGTATGGATATGAACAAATATCTCGTTAGATACAGTGTCAATCCTTATAATAGTCGCAGGAAGGATCAGTTACTGTCGATCTGAATTACCAGCTTTCCAAATTGCTGGCCTTGACTGCAGAAAATGTTAAGAGGTTAAAAAACGCAATGAACCACACACTGTTGCGTTGACTTACTTCATCACGCGAAGTGCCTCTTTGACTGATTTCTCGCTCAATCCATGCCATACTTGAGAAACGATCGGCCTAATTTGATGGTCCTTAACGAAGGCCACCATCTCGTGTAATTCTCTTCTTGATCCCATGGTAGATCCACGCAATTCAATGTTTTTGAAGAAGGCAGAACCGTTGAATGGAGCTATACCAGCTGTCTGCCCGTAGTTGACAATAATACCACCACTTTGTAACACTTGAGGATATTGTTGGTACAAAGGACCTCCAGATCCATCAATGATGGCTGAGAGCAAATTGTCTCCAAGAAGCTTCTTCAGCTCAGCAACAAAGTTTTCTAATCCAACAGAAGTCTTAGTAAACGATTTCATCCCAGGAACAGTAGGATTCAGACATTACCATCCTTATAGTTGACTCCTCCTTTTGCTCCAAGACTGACTGCCCTTTGAATCTTCTCTGGACTGGAAGATGTCACATAAACATGTGCACCAGCGGCAATAGCAAACTGCAGTGCTGTTATTGCTACACCACCACCAATACCAGTGATAAGAACATGATCTCCTTTCTTGACCTCGGCTTTTTTGAAAACAGCTCTATCGATTTGATCGTGATTGATTTAGACGACATATCATCCATCTCCCGAGAGACTTTTTCCTTATCCTACGGCTTACCTAAAGGCAGTGAGACCAACTAACGGCAAGGCGGCAGCTTCAGTATCCGATAGATGATCTGGGCATGGTACTAGCTCTTTGCTCTCTACATTGATAAATTCGGCCAATGTGCCTATTTATCGTGAACGAGAGTATGTGTGTTAGTGTTATGTACAGGTCAGCAAGATTTCGAATGCTTGCCTGGTAGAGGAAGCAGACCCAGAATGCCAAATGTTCGCTCAGGTGCACGTTCATCTGAATCCCAACCATGGCCAGGATTAACTAGGACACGCTGACCGACTTCAGCTGCTGCTGTAGATCCGTTCTTAACGACAGTTCCAACAGCATCAGACGCAAGAACAGAACCGACGGGAGACGGTCCTGGGAATTGACCATTGAGGATCCAGATATCTCTAAAGAACCAGATATGAGCGACATCAGAACAGAGGTTTTCATTCTTTTCAAGCAAGTTCTTACCGATGGTTTAGCGCTGCACCCTTAATTTTTACCACAGACTCCCCCGCCTCTGGCTCCTTCACTTGATGTTTCTGAAGTTTGACATCGAACTTGAAATCGCTTTCAGGACCTGAAGCTTCGGCAACAACAATAGCAGACATAATGACAATACAAGTTTATACAAGCAATACGAAAACGAGCTGATCTGGAAGTACTTATATACAGTTCTTTGATTACTAAACGAGCTGTGTTTGTTTCTACTGGGTACGAATTGATCTTAGCAGCTTTGTCATTTTGTCTATCCAAATATCGATTGGCAGTAAAACGCTCTTTTGCACTGTGCAAACCTGTGCCGAGTACACGTTGATTACACAATGACTTAACATACTAAAATATGCACATGTAGGAGCATAGTACTATTTACTATATCATGAAATTTGATCTCACTGTTATGGAATGGAATGTATTATTAATCCATTTAATGCCGACCTGCTTATTGTGGCTAAAATCCATAGATTGATACAGTTTTTCTGTCATATCTGTCAAAAGCACGTCAACTGCTTTTCTTTCGGAGTTATATTCGTAGTCACAAAATTTGATATTCTGTCATGATTAAGTCCGAATTCACCGTATGATCTAACGTAAAAAGACATCCGAAAAAAAAAACTCAATACCCATCATGCCGTTCATGTTCTTCTCTAAACGGTGGATGATACAATGATTGGAGCACAAACGTAGTTCATTGAACAATGATTCGCCATCGGAGAACAGTATGCGGAAGAAAAGAGCTGCAAAGCCATTGTTTGGTCCAAGTAAAATTGCATCATTTCCCCTCTGCAGCCGTGGCGGCACTTCAGGTTCGGTTTCATATTTTGGTTTGTAATTATTCTGATCCGCTCCCATTGTTTTACGATCTTAGGTAGCAGAGACCATAGCTCGTTACACCTGTGAGTCGAGCTCACTGTGCTAAATATTGTTAAGATCACTGATTATCAACTATCCCTATGGTCAATGAAAACTGTCTTTGCAAGGTTCAGTGTTGATAAAGCAAGCTAACTGTCTATAGCTTTATATCTTTTGTTTCACTTGCAGAACGGAGACTCGTTTATTATCGCCTTTCATCTAATCTGGCATCAAAATCCGAAACAATCCGGTTTTAAAAATCAAGAGGAGTGATTGCCAACGTAACAAGAGTAAGCGTAAATAATGTAAATCGTAACAAAAATGGGGACTTCGTTCCAATATATCAAAGGACTGTACTATAGATATGGACAATTTCCGTGGATCTACCATCATCCTAAGGTACAGGATCACAGCGACTGCTTAAAGTACTTGTTATGCAGAACTCCACTTGGATCTTGATGACAAATTTTCCGAATCGCTAATTCGGTTATTGAAAGCAAAAGTTGTCATGAATACCATTAATTGGATGGTATTAGCGTTGCACAAATTAGCTACTCGCTTCATTAATTCGAGAGCTTCATAGACTGTGGTTTTATTCAGTCCTTGCCAACCCTGGGATACAACTGGTGTGTTCTCGTGCTCTTTTAACAAACCCCACCATGTCGTGAAACTCTCTGAGAGAAGCCATTATAGATCCGCGTAATTCAATGTTGCTCTCCACATGATCCATGCTGTTAATAACGCCTTCGGTGCTTCCTGTCTGTCCATAATTGATAATTATGCCACCAGCTCGTAACACTTTGGGATGCTCTGATTAAAGAAGACACCGGTCCTATCGACAATACCTGACAGTAAGCTCCCTCTCAAAAGTTTCTTTAGTTCGGCAGTACAATTTTCTATGTTTAATCACTGCATTTAATAAAAACGCGTCTTATCTCGGCAGCAATGTGGTTCCAATAGTTACCGTCCTTGCAGTTGACTCCTCCCTTTGCTCCAAGACTGATCGCACGTTAATCTTCTCTGTACTGGAAGATGTCGCATAGACATAGCACCAGCAGCAACGGCAAATTGAAGTGCTATTATCGCTACATCACCACCAATGCCAGTGATAAGAACATGATCTCCTTTCTTGACCTTGGCGTTTGTAAAAAGACAGCTCTACTAATTTGATTGTGATCGATTTAAGTGATTACCACCCGTTCTCTGAGGGAGTCTTCTTCTCATATGACTTGCCGAAAAGCGGTGAGTCCAGCCAATGGTAGGAGGGCAGCTGCGGCATTTTGACAAGTGACCTGGACATTGCACCAATTCCTTGCTGTCTACCGTCACAGACTCGGTTAATGTGCCCGATGTCCTTTCCTAGTTGACTCAACGTATATGTAGTCTTGACCGAGGGCTTGGCTATACAAGGAAACAGACCTAGAATGTCTAATGTCCTTCAGGCCCACCCGCATCTGGATAGCGAGCCTTGTCCAGGCTTTAGTGGGACGTGTCGACCAACGCTGCGCTATGATGCCATATTTCTAGCATCGATACGTTCATGCCAAGAGTACCAAAGCGGGCACATCTTCTCCTATCGTGCCCTGAAGTGTTGTGAAAAAGACCGTGTGATAAGCACAATGCTTCTGCTGTGATGATGTTACTGCCACTGGTGCAGGTCACTCGCTAACTCAAAATGTGCACCTTCTGTGGCATGAAATGCTTCATCGAGTTTTGCATTCTCAAGGCGGAGAAGAAAAATTGCAAACGTTAAACATATTTTAGACCACCATTCAGATATGGTGCATGGCGATTAATATAGCAATTGCTAAGCAAGACAATCAAGCCAGAAAAATCATTGATTCTTCTTTCAGTATGCCCTCTATGAAGGGTTTCTTTCTTTTATTAGAATTAACAATGAATGCAGTAATATATGTTAATGCCCTTCATTATATAGAAATGTAGCAAGCTCCATATAAAAATCAACCGGATCAAACTTGCCTTTGGCAAGCTCCGGTCTGGATATACGCCAGCGATACCTAGAGAGAAAAATCGGACCAAAATTTAGCGGCATGTGTAATCTAAAAGATAGAAAAGTAGGAAAAAAACGTGGTCGACAAGAGATGGAAAGACGTTGGCATAATATCTTAGACCATCTCTCTTGCCATATAAAAAGATAAGAAATAGCCAAAACGAATACAAACCTTTGCCCATTGAGATCCCAATGATCCGCTTTGAGCGTCTTAATATACCGACCCCATTTGGCACTTTGGACACTCACTATCCCATCATTTTCACCTTCCTTTTCTTTTATCCATTGATGTGGTAATCCAAGGAAAGACCATATCGGAATATCAATGGCTGCTCCGTAGGAGTAATAGGCTACCTCCGGATCATTTGGGGTATTGGGGTTGAAGTATTGTTGACAGTATTCGGTCGTTAAATTGGCGTAGGCCGGGGTATCGAGAAGCTGAACTACCTTCACCACAATAGGATCCAACATACTGGCCGGCATTCGAGCAATATCAGCTAATGTCCATCCGGAGGTTGGTAAAGAGCTGGGGTCCTGTTGTTGCATCGTTTTCGCTGCTGCCGTGACGATCGCATCGGTCACGCCCAAACCCATATGGTCTCTAAACCAATCCATTACTGGGGAACCTCGATGAGGTGTCGAAATGGTTGTTAATGATCGAGCCACATAAGGCCTATCTTTGAAATGCGACAACAAATAGCGGCAGTCCAGACCGCCCTGGGACGAATATTTCAATGAGAAGAGCATTTTTAGATGCTTTGTTTCGTTGGTCTTATAGAGTTACCATTGAATGAGCAATAAAATTAACTTCTTTGCCTTCCAGAATGGTTTTGAGAATCTCATGTAATTCTCGAGCACGCTCCCATATACTACCAGTAGAAGGTACACGGGTGACAATGACCTTCGCCCCCAATTTCGCCAAAGCTTGCTCTATACCACCCCAGTAATGAACTTGAAGAAACGGAAAGGTATCCGGTCCTCGTTTGTCGAATCCATACAGACCATGACACAATACGATGGGTGCTCTTGGTGCTATGTATTTAGGCGTCACCGGTAAATTCAGAGCACTAGCTACCTCAGGCTGAGCCGTAGGTATATGAACTTCCGCTGTTGCCACGTTGCTGAAAAAAGTGTCATAGCCTTTGGACCGCTTTTTCAATCGCCTTGGATACAATACTCGTAATGCTATCGAGTCTTCTGATGAGCGTCTGCGTCTGAAAACGAGTCGACGATGTGCTTTTGCGACAATGGCTGATAATGTCGCTTGATGGCCAGCAAGAGCGCTTCGTAATTGAGTAATAAATGCTAGGGAAAGGGAGGAAACCATAGGATAAGCCAGTCGTCCAGTAGTCACGAGAAGAAAAGAAGAATAAAAAAAATTCCCAGAAATGGGGCACCTGGTTGCCATTTTTCACCCCGCAATGAATATCTGTCGCACTGAGAAAAAAAATTTGTTGGTGTTGCAGTTTCCCTCACGTTTCCCCCTTTTCATTACTTACCATTTCAAAACATGGGCGCACATTTTTATACAAAAATGAACAAGGAAATATTGTCGATGAAAACGGTAGTCTGAAGCCACGGACTACATCGTTGACTAGGCACAATTTGCTCTTGAGACGATTAATTCTCATACTCACTGTTTGCAAAAGAAGCCTGCGGAGAAATCTCGGGCTAACGCGAAACAACTGGGTATTCACACTCGCGCGGCCCAGAGATGGGTCACTCAATATGACGAGCGTCTCGATAGCATTCTTGACAGCGGTAACAAGAAAGGTCGAGACGCATTCTGACAGAGGAATACCTAAACTTCGTTATTGATATTATTGATGCTAATCCCTGTGCTGTTGTCATACAAGTGACTGAGCATTTAATGCAACGGTTCGATAGTCTTAAAGTCACCTACAGCACTGTTTTATAACTTCACGATGACAGAGTGTAACCTTTCCGTGAACACAAGCAGAGTTCCAGTCTTTGAAGAGAAATAGCCCAGAAAAGATCGAGGAACGACATGGTTGGGTTCGCAAGTGAGAGCAAACTGACATGGACTTCTTGGCCAACTGTGTGTTTTTTGATGAATCTTCGTTTCATATCAGTATGAAACGTACGAGGACTTGGTCTAAGAAGGTACTCGTGCTGTTGTTACCGTGCCAACCATGAGAGCGAAGACATGACTATATTGGGTGCTATCTCTGCTCCAGTTTTAATCAAAGTTAGCTTGAGTGTATACCCAAACTTATTAAGAAGAGATAGGCTGGACAGGAATCTGAATATTTGAGCATTGGTACTGTAACGGGACACTATATTAGCTTTCTGAAAGACCATTTGGATGAAACGGGCAAACATCCGTAAATTAAAGGTCACTACCTGCTCATGGATCATGCTTTTATACTCAAATCTGAGGATATTGCAAAGTATATCACGAGTCGAGGATACAGATATCCTTACCTACCTGCATATTCTCCTTGGTCTAACCCAATCAAGCAGTTCTGGTCAGTTGTCAACAATAACAATAAAGTGAAGCGATATAAGTTTCTGGAAAAAGAATCGCTAATGACTATAATTAGTAAAGAAGGTGATAGTCTATTTGAGTGATTTCAAAGGCTTTGTTCCTCATTCTGTTAAACGTTTTAGTAAGTGCCTCAGCAAAGGAAAGTTTTAGAGATTCTACCAAATTTTGGCGAATTCCTGCCAAAAAAAAAAAAAAAAAAGCCGTTCAGTCACTGAGCCATTCACAATACACCTCTTTTATTTTTAAAAAAATGAACGCAACAAGACATCACGCTCTTTGCGTATTGTTCTGCGAAGAGTCCAACTAACAAAATGTAATGCTGCTAAGAAAGCGAATGGAAGACCTCAAAGATTTTGAACCTCTCTTCAAAAACGATCCAAAAAAACCTGTCTTACTTTCTCTGAAAAAATTCTATGGCAACCGTCCTAATTATTATAAACACAAAATACCGAGAGATAATGATAATCGTGAAAACGCAAGTTCGGTGAACAGTCCTATCCGACAAATAGGAAAATAAGGAGGTAAAAGACTTCTGCTGTCGACTGATGTATAAAACGAACAAAGAGAGCGCGCTAGAATAAGCGAGAATATGATAAGAGTTATTTATTTAAATATTTTTGACAGTGCAGGTGGGTAAAAGCGGGTTGGAGTAGTTACTAGCACGTTTATGTAAAATCCGTACGACCGGTAATAACACGTTGATCTTCTGTCTTTTGATATTCTGTGCCGCTAGTGTCTCAGCAACAGATGAATAGAGTATGAAGATGTTAGCGTAGCCTGATCTGAACAGTTAATACAGCTGACGTGTTCACATAAACTCTAGACCTGATGTTTATCCACTGAATTGGCGAGATAATCGTGTCGGGTATGACATTGACCAAAACCTAAATGATACTTACTGCTCTTTATCCAGATGATGTTTTAAACTGCCTTCTCGAATCCCTTGTCAATTCGTTTATCTCAACTTATTTTATTTATTTACGATTTATCCATTTTCAGTTTGCGGTTTAAGTGAAGAAATATTGATAAAATTATAAACAAGTTTCTTCTTAAAAAAGAAATGAATAAAGTTACTTGAATGATTGCCAAGCTAACGTAATCTTGCATGATCGTTTTCTGCAATCGAAAGATTGCAAAATCTCTGAATCTGTCAACAGTTGTTCTCTTCCGAAAACATATACTTCGTCGTTGATCATGAACATATCCACACATAACTTCTGTAAACGTTCATTTTTCCTACTATTAAAGTAAATGCTGTAAGCAGATGTATCATCAATTCACATATGATTCTGTTTACATCACCAACTTTTGCACTTCAAGTGGAGAGGTCGACAAAACTGGAAATCAAGTGATATTAAGCAAACATCCTTTTCAGCTGTTTCGATGTAGTTGAGTAAGTCTAATACGATCTTGTTTAGTTATCTTACTTTCATTTTTGCCTTTCAATTTTTCCAGATTTCACATAGGGTTCCTTAAAAGAACCGAAGAACTGGAACCGAGGTCGATTCTTTATAAAGGAACCGAAGAACCGAAGCTATTTTTCACTCGAGACTAATTGGTGGAATTCTGATTCAAATCCAGTTTATTCAAAAGAAGATGACGACCAGGATTCTAAAAGCATTAGTCGTTTCATATGTTGTGGGTCTAGTCGATTGCGTGTGTAGGGAAGTAAAAGACGCGATGCTGAAAAGCAACGCTCAGATGGTGTTGACGTTGCTGGCACAGCCGCCATGTTAGCAAGATTTGGCCATTGATGTGACTGCATCTACCAGTATACGAGCTCCAAGGCTTTGTTACCTCCTGTAGTGGGAGCGCAGATTTTCTCTGGAATGTAATCAGCTAGCTCGTCTGAAATATTCGGCATTACGTACAAGTCATAAAGATCCTTCATCTTTTCGTCAACCACAGCTTCGGCATCTCTTTTTGGAAAACTGGACCAAGTGCCCTTCATCATGTTCTGGCTAAGGACCTGCCACTCCTCCTCCCAACCACTTCGAGTCGACCAGGAGAACTTCATATGTGGATCCATTGCAGTGGCAACCGCGTATATGTGTGTATTGTCGGTTTTGCAATAGTACTTTTGCAGTTTTCGCAATCCAACCTTGGCAGCATCTCGTGATTCTGGAAAGTTTTGGATATCTGCAGTGAAATCTTCCAGCGAATCCATTAGCTTATTATAGAATAAGATGCTTGTGTTAATCGTCGCATGGGACTTGCTTGCAGAGATACATTCAGTCACCACATCAAACACACGGAATAGATTCTTCACTTGATCAATGCAGGTGCACTCGCATTCAGTAAGCTTATAGTGATTCAGTTCTGGCAAACTGGAACACATTGCCATAAAAGCATCCTTCAAAGCTACCACACGAGCAAGCATTTGGAACGTGGAGTTCCAATGGGTACGAACATCGCTTATCAGTTTGAGGTCGGGGCACTTCTCATTCAATTGAATGCGCTTGAATTTTTCAATCCGTTGCGGTGAGGATCTGGTAAGTAGGCTATCCAGATGGGTCCATAATCGGGCTCTTCCAAAGACTCCTGGCTAGACTCCTCTTCTACTTGAGAGAAGCGACGCTTTACTCTGGTAGTTGTAGTCGATGCCACGGTCAAGGATTCTGGTGGCCTTCGCACAATCCAGTAAATCTTCAATAGCACACTTGGCCTTCTGAAAGATCTTCGTATTTGTCGAGCAGATGACATCCACGGCTTGGCTAAAATTTTATTGAAACTGTTGGTCTCTCTCCACCTCGTTCATTGCTATATTATATAGAATCTTGATCGTTTCATTTTCAGGTTGACTGTGGTCATATAATGAACGCTGCTGTTCAAGGAAAAAAAGGGCCAAGACAAGCAAATGATTCAAAGGCTGATCAACAGAGGTATTGGCAACGGTGCGCTTGGAAATTACGAAACATTCTTTGCCCCAGAGATTGCAAGGGAGGAAGTGCAACCATGGTCAATCAGGTGATGGCTGAAACTGTGACTGAAGGCCGTTAGGGTATACTTTGTCAATGCAAAAAACTAACATCATGGGCTTGCAATTGTACAAAGGTATCACTTCTATCATCAAGCGTGGCTATAAGCCTTGTGTTTATGCCACCATATTCGCTCTTCTTGAAACCAATTGAGGAATGCTTGTCCAAGATCAAGAAGAATATTAGAAGAAACCCACTCCACGAATCTGACCTCCTCACGCCACGCATTGCTGAGATATGCAACACCGTTACTGCAGCCGATTGCCAAGGTTGGATAAGACGTGCTGAGACTTATTGAAATCGGTGCCTGCAAAAAAGAGATCGTACATTTCGTCCCAAAAATTCGTAATCGTCTAAAAATAAAATTGATTGGCCTAAACAAAAATAGCTGTATCTTGGCATCAAAGTAAGCAAAACTTCCTCATCTTTCCCTGAAAGAAAAAATCGACCAGTAATTAACGCAACCTGATTACGAATGGCTACTGTAAACGCCGAGGTCATTGGTTGCCTAGCCCAAAGTCATTATCCAATAACATGTTCTGAAGCTCTGCTGCTTTCAAGGTTTGCTCCATAGCAACCGATGAAAATTATTTTTCATTTTCTTTTATAAAGGGTAAGCCCTCGTCGGCGACACAACGCGGTAAGTGTAAGGCGAAGGCCACCTGTGGTCTGATTGCATGGCAAGCCATTGACAATCAGACCGGGCGTAAAAAATTAGATTAACAACGAGCTGGACATGTCCAGCATTATAGTTGTTAAACTATAAAGAACAGATACTACACTTGATCTTAGCCAAAAGGCCTGAGAGGATAAAGTTCATCGAGTTCCCAAGTTTGCTGCCTTTTTATATCTTTTTCTGAGTTTAAATAAATCAGTCACAACAGCGGTCGTCTCAGAAACTTGTCACGTAGTAGTCCCACAATTTCTGTTTCTCACAATGGGAAATGCGCGTAGGGGTTGATTTTGACTTCCCCCTTTTGGAATTCCCAGGTCGCTACATTCCGCTGCCATGATACCCTTTGAAAACGGTTTGTCTTTACAAGAAATCATTTCTTTTATCCCGGTCTAGTACTCCATCATCAACCAGTCTAACCCTCGTTTCCATCCTCTGGAGTCTATGATCTCTAAGAACAGCACGTCAAGGTTAAATTGGTCGCAAGTCGATTTGTACAGCAACGGAACGTTTTTTTGCTTGCATCGAATGTTGGGGTAGATAAAGAATCGCGGATCTAAGTGGTGCTGCAGTTTTCTTATCAGCTCAATTCCCATGAGCCAGTATTACTACTGCTACTGGTGGTCTGGATGGCTAGACGTGCACCATCTCCCAAATTGTGAATCAAAGATCGTTCATATCTTTTTGGTCTAGCTGCACGGCGCTTTGAGCATATAAATCAATCAATTGACATTGCAGTATAATGCAAAAAAAATGAATATAGTTAGTCTGCGAACTTTGTTATCCATTCATCCCCCCGAGGAAACAAAACCAACTATCTGTGTCTAACCTGAAAAAGTCTAAAACGGTTGCGCTTTTGAATAAAGTATTCTCAGGATCCATTATTGGATACTCGGAAGAACAGGAATTGCGAAAGGACTGGTACACTCTACAAAAAAAATTATCTAGTGAATAAGTCAACCCCCTCTTAAGCCTCTGTATGCGAAAAGGCCCTGAGGAAGAAATTAGCTCTATAAAACATGCGAATTGCGCATTGACACATAGCCAAAACATTTAGTCCGTCAGTGCGTCCTCATTTTTTTCCCCCTTTTTTCCTTTTCCCGTTTGTTGTCTGACAAGGGGGAACTGTACCACTACACATCGTATTACAAACCGTTCATTGAGATCAAGATGAGATCATAGAGAACAAATCTTGCGGAAACCTATCTGATTGTCTCTCGCGGCTTTTCTGTTTGTATGGCGCAGCGGTAAAAGGATCATTGAACGGGCTTTGCTGTTCTACTTAAAAGGGTAAATAGAACCATAAACGTAAATAATATGGTACGGTCAAACTCGGCTTCTCACGTTGAAAGGATGCAACCAATCAATGACTTGGTTATCAATATAAGCCCACAGTATAACAGTTTACGTCATATATTGGTTGTAGATTATCTTAGTCTTTAAGTACATCATATTAAGGGATATCATCGATTGCTCTACCTTTTTCTCATAGGCGCACATGCATTGTATCAGTACACATATGATTTATAGATTATTACAGAACATAGGGTTTGTAATCTAATCAAAAGTAAATACTCATATGGACAGATTTGTCAAGAAATACCAATTTAAACAGGTGCTTTTGAAATCAGGCCTTAACCGACAATACCCGCAAAGATCAATTAATTTTTCCTTAATTCTTAATAGAGTATTTCAATGGATATCATTGTGGTCTTCCGCGCGTTAAACTTTAATTATTTCATCGTATCATTGTCAAGAAAATAGACATTAGCGCGCTACCATGCTTGGGTATTACAAATGATTATAACGGTAATTCGTGACGACACGTGTTTACTGCAGATTAAATTTGTTAAATCGACTCAGAAGAACATAATCATACAGGATCTATATCTTTGTTAAGCTACAGCAATTCAAATGTAGTTGTGCTTGAAACGAAAAAGTTGGTAGATGTATATCAATTACTTAATAATGACAAACACAGAGAACAGACAGAGAATCTAGACGTGTCCCCCCAATAGGAACCCAATTTGTCAAGCGGAGTTTATTACAGGCGCAGGGTCCCAGACACCTGACATGCAGAAAACAATTTTCCAGCCACAGCGGGACTCTTTTCCTTCCTGTCACAAGCTGTCACTTTTTCCCGAAAACTTAGATCATTGATCATCAATAATAGTAGTAATAACACGTTATTAGATACGGAGTCATTTTTTAAAAAAATTGATTTATGTGAGTAAGATGGTAAAAAATTTAAATGCTACAAAGATGCGAAAGAAATAATTGAGACTAGAAGAGAGAAGACCAGCTCTTGAAAAAGGAAGGGAAGGAAAGAGAGAGAGAGAGAGAGAGAGAGAGGAAGTGTGTGTGTATGACTGTATGTGTATGGCTTTTTGAGGATGTATTTGCCTTTTAGGCGATGAGCGACGGCAAAGGAACCTAGTATCGATAAGCGGCTTTCTCGGCAAAGCGTTCTTGTCTGTCGATGGTCATGTCGATACCCTTGCCGGTACACCACAGCAAGGTCGAGACAGAGATAGCAATGTAAAAGAGGGTTCCGTTATTTAAGATCTCTGGAGCAGCATAGATGACCGGTTTACGCTTTGGGGCAGCAGCAGCAGGTGTGGTTGTAGCAGCGGCTGAAGGAGAAGTAGCAGCACCAGCAGTAGCAGGAGGGGGAGCGGGTCCAGCAGGAGCCATAAGATGACCATAGGCAGCCTTAGAACTCATCATCTATTAGAAGCGTTTGTTAGGCCATCTGGAAACTGGCATTGTTTGTTTGAATTATCTTACCATGACCGAATCTTCCAAGTTCAGCTTGTTTTCAGAGACGACGGTAGCAGCGGTTACGGTGGAGATGACCAAGGCCAGGAAGGTTAAGAAGATTGAGAAACGCATTGCTAGTAAGATGACAAAGGATCAAGAAGTACTAGAAGTAAATAGCCAAATAAAGAAGAAGAAAAATAGACGAGGTAAAGTAAAGAAGAAGAAAAGAGGAGGATGACCAGTGGTCTCTTTTATATTTGAAGCCAAGTCTTTATTATCTGATGCTCTACCCCAAGTTATCAGATCCTCGTGATTTAAAGATCCGCTCATGTAAGGACACATCTTTATTGTATTACTGAGTGTCATTTCGTCGCCTCATAAAATAAAATAAAATAAAAATTTTACACATTATAGTAAAGTTCCCGGGTATCTTTTTTATTCGCGACGATTTTTTCTTCCTAGTGATTTGCTGCCGTTGGGAGTCAATGCGGCGATTCAAAAAGCGGGGAGTTAAAGGGTCTACTTTTCAAAGAATGGATCCCAATTTTCTATATGCATTAAAATTAAAACCTATGCATTTACAGAGCTTGGCAGTCGGGACTCACGTAATAGATAACATAATGATTTGTAAGAAAAAAAAGTAGACAAGATAACAGTAAGAAAATAGAGTAGTCATAGAATAAAGAAAACCTACTTTATACATCAGATAAGATATTGTCACACCCTACGCTCCCTCTCTCTCCAATATGCGGAATCGGAACCGTAAAACATAATACCTTTAACGCTAGTTTCTACATAAAAAAAAAGCTTTTTCTCCTTTTTGTGCATCCTTTTTAAATCACGCCACGAATGTATGTATCCCGGGGAACGACACCAACCGATCAGTGGCTGTTTGCTGTATTCTTTTCTCACATGCCATCCTTACATTTTGCCCTTTTCTTATTATTCTTTTTTATGTAAAAAGCTTCTCTTAGCGAATCGAAAGCCGCCAAAAGCGGTGAGTCCACGATAATGTACATCTCCGATAAAACCGACCTGTTTCTGTCATCCGGAACCAATCAACTGCAATACCTGCATATTCATCATGGCATCGCATCGTCTGTCTCTCCTGCTTATCTTTTCTACATACAAAAATCTGGCTCCGAAAGAAATCAGGTTTCTCTTTATAATAATATTTTACTGAGCTTTTTTTTTCTTTAGTGGTATTTTTATAAATCAAAGAATGTAGAAAAAAGAAAAGAAAGAATATCACCTTACATCTGATCGTTTCTCTTTTGTTAAACCAGAAAGAAAGTCGTGCAAGGTTTATCCAATGCAGACAAAACAAAACGAAAAGAAAAAAAGAGAGGAAATAAAAACAAAATAGACTCCTATACAAATGGATTGGCTGCCAAGATACGGATCAGAGGTGGGTTACGGATAGGATCGGCAGTGACAACCACACGAACATAATCAAAGGGACGAATGACCTGACAACATTCACCTGGATTTGTGCACTCTTGTTGACTTATCCATGGATTCTCGCCCTCGACGACCCTTAGCGACATGGACCGCGGTCGTCTTTTGGTTGTAGGCGATTGAATAGATAATTGGCTTACGGTTTCAGATAGACAGTCGAGATCCCCCATGTCGTCATCCTCCGTATCTGTATCAAATGATTGCTCAACAATTGCATCCGCCGTCGCCACACCCGGCTTCCAGTGCAAATGGAGTAACCCAGCGGCACTATCATACTTGGATGTATTCAAAGGGAGATTGATGATATGGATCCGACGTTCTAGACCCACCGTCGGCACCACAACATCAAATGCCTGTGCCTGAACGCCTACGACAATAGCTTCATGGGTCGTTGTGGCTTGACCGGACGCAGCGAGGAAAGTCGATAAAAACAAATGCTGTGTTTGCTCCCTAGCATTCATCGCGCCCTGACCCTTGACATTACAATGTTGGGCATACTTTTGGATCACCTCAGGTTCCATATGAAAAATACCTATTTTTTTTCATCTATTAACTCATCTTTTTCTCCATTTTATGCCATCATCAAAAATAAAATAAGGAACCTTTTTTTTTTTTTTTTTTTTTTTGCTTACCTCCAGCTAGAGCTGCTTCCAACTGACGATGGACAATTAAATCCGCATAGCGTCGCGAAGGGGATGTGAAATGTGTATACAAAGGAACATTGAGAGAATAGTGGAAGTACCGATTGATATCAAAAGCACCGGCACAAAAGTACTTTCGCGCACTCATTGTTCGAAGAACAAGTGTCGTAATCACTGATCTTGCATCCGGGTTTTCGATCGCGTCAATGGAGGCTTGTAACCGGCCAGTAGAGGAAGGATCTATGGAATAACCGACCCGTTGAAGATACTGTGCCAACTCAAGCTAAAATAAACAGAAAAAAGCTTTGTTACAAAAAAAAAGAGAACAAGGGCAACCTGTTTTTTTGAGTCATGGACCGTACCAGTTTGCGTTCATTGGGAGGTGATTGAGACTGCAGTAAGGCATGTTCTGGGAAATGACTGGAGATCTTGTGAGCCACACCCGTGTTCGCCAAGATCTTGAATTCTTCAATTAGATCTTCAGCTAGCATTCTCTCCTTTGTCGCAATTTGCACAGGCTTGTCATCCACCAGCTGCACGTTCAACTCCGTCTCAGTCAACATCAATGCTCCATTGTGTAGACGCGTCTGCTTAAGGTTCTGCGCCAAGGTATGCAACATACGAAGGTCTTCTTCCCACTTGGACTTCTCTGATTCTTTTATCTGCAAATGTGAAGGAAGCTCCCGACCATCTAGCACCTTTTGTACTTCAGCAGCCGAAAGAACACCACGGGATCTAATACGTAAATCATCCTTTCTCTTTTAGAACAGCCTTAACCCAGTCGATGTCCGCTTTTTTTTTTTTTTTTTTTTGGTGGAGTACCTCCCAATTTTCATTACCTGATCATGGTCTTTCCATACCAAACATCCAAAACATCGCCCGCTTGGCTCAATTTCCAGATGACAGAAAATGAATATCTAAGACATATATATGTACCGATGAGTCCATCTAAATAATAGAAAATCACAAAACCTTTTTTTTTTTTTACCTATCCACGTCAGGGGAGAGGTTTGTGACTTCCTGTAGAAGCTGGGTTGGCAAAAGAGGTACTGTTTCATGAAGATGGATCCCTATGGCTCGTGCCCTGGCTTCTTTATCCATGGGCGAATGAAGTTTGACAAAGGCAGAGATATCGGCCACATGAAATCCGACTTCAAACGCATTTTCGCTTAATTTCTGGATAGACATGGCATTATCCTGATCTAAGAAAAACATAATAAGAGAAAAGAGTTTTGATCATTTGGCAATCAGAATCGTTCGTGTCCTCGCTGTTATGTCTTGCTCTTTACCTCCGTCTGCAGCAGCATCCAAGGTGATACAGCGAATGGATCGAAGATCACGACGTATGGCAATCGCTTCTTCAGTTGGTGTCCATGGCAGTTGCGGTAGGCAACGCGTTACCTGCTCGGAAAAGTCTTGACTAGGAAAATTGTTGTCGGCCAGGATAGCCTTGAACTGGACTTTGATGTCGCTGACTGGACCCACCTCTCCCTCTAATACACCAAATGGATGTAAGGAGGTGATAGGCCATCGTTTGATGGAACCCTAGCAAAAAAACAAAATTGTTGTCTGTTCAGGGTTTGTCGCTCCCTCCAAAGCTCTTTTTTTTTTTTTGGCCCATACCAGAAATAGTCTTTTCTCAAACTGTTTGTAATTTTCAAGGAATCCATCTGGTGCTTGTTCGACTGGAATGGCAATCAAGGGGACACGTTTGTCTGTCGGCTTAAACCATACAATTCTTGGCGCATTGTCTTTCGATTGAAAATCTTCCGTTCCGTCCTTTTTCATGCGTTTATTACTTGGTCGCATCAGTCCCAAGGTCCTACCATAAAAAGCAAAACGGTGAGTTTCGGATTAACTCTATTCATGATCAAAGCTTTTTGCTTTTTTTTTTACCCTGAGAAGACTTGATTCTGGGCACGCTCAAGAATGGCTACAACAACACCACAGTATCTTGGTTTGACTTTGTCCACGTCATCTTCACCACCAAACATGATTTCCTTTTCGTCTTCTTCGTCCGGCTTACGGATGACTGGCTGACCATTATTCCGGGCCAATTTGGCGTCTTCCTTCTCCAATTTCTCACGCATGACTTTCTCTACCTCAACCAGCTTGACTGCGACGGTATCCCCTTCCAAAGCTCTGTTACGGTCACGCGAACCACAGATGTATATATCCGCATTGAATTCTTCACAAAAGACATAGGCATCTGATCGATTTCGTTTGTTGACCCGTAACAGACCGCTGACCAACTGGTGTGACTTGAGATAGGGAACCACGCCCGAAAAGGGTAGGTGGGCTGTGAACAAAGCCCGGCGTTGGGATTGTTGCCCCGGATGATTGTCCTCCCGAGAAAAATTCACCTGTGTGGGTGTAAAAGGCACCAAACCAGAAATAGGTGTTCGACGAGTTGCTCCGGAAGGAAGAAGAGGAGGAGGACTGCGAGCATTCGTTGTGGAAGTGGCTGTCATCGCTAAAAAAGAAAAAAAACCATGCATAAGAAAACAATTTTCCCCCCGCGTTGTTATTCTTGGGGCCATGAACAGAAACCCAAATATCAGAAACTTACAGCTTCGCCAGTCTCCTGGATTACGTGAAAAAGAACGTCGATTGGTTTTATTCATGTCCAAATTCAGACTTGGTGGCCGTCCACGTTGAGTAGGAGGAGAATCATGAGCATCATTGCTGTTGTTGTTATTGTTGTTGTAATCATTTTCTGGCCAATGCAGAGAAATGCGTCTACTTGTGTTGTTATAATTGAGTGATCGACGACTGAAATCTTGGTTGTCTGAGTAACGGTGACACGGACGACCGTTGGGCTCAGATAGCCGACGGTTCCTTTTCTGGTCAAGACTGGCAGCGGCATAAGAAGCATAGGACCTGGTCCGATCCTCTTGGACTTTCTGACCGCGATAACCCCCCGTAAGTTTTGCCTCCGTGGCAGCCAAGTCTTCTGCTCTGTTATAACTCTCATTTTCATCCTCATCATTCACATTCTCATGCAATGGTTCTGTCATCATGGTTTTCTCTTCTGAAAAAGCTGATCTTAGTTTCTGACTATATTCCAAAGCACTCGATCGACGGAAATTGGTTTGACCCATCGGAAAGTTGTTGAAATTGGCAATGGAGGCTCGTGTACGTTGAGCTTCCGTCCGTAGATCACCTTCCTCACATACGATCGGCAACGCGCTCCGATGACGTCCACTGTTATTATTGATGGTGTTGTTATGATGATGAATGCTATTATTGTTATTATTATTCATGGACGACAATGGTGTGTAATCTGAATTGCTGCGCTGACGTATTTTGGCTGGATGATTATCCGAGAACTCCTGCGCAGAATGGCGTTGTTGATCTACCTAAAAGGATCATAAAGATAGAAAGAAAAAAAAAGGGAATAATATTTTTTTTATCTGGTTGGTTAACTTTTCTCTGTACAAGAAACATGGTCCCCCCTTCTTTCCTTCAACCTTCCGTTCAGGTGGATCAAAGAGTCCCCGAGTTGATTCAGGTGCGGTCTGTCCATCCAAGCCCAAGATATCCATGATTGCAGCGAATAAAAATAATACACAAACCGCAAAATGAACGGGAAGGGGAAGCTAAGTAAAAAGGAAAAAAAAAGAAATAAAAAGAGAGAGAGAGAGAAAGAAAGAAAGAAGGGAAGAAAGGATAGATAGGAGGTTCAGGGATAGTGGAAGGAAATCAAAAAACTGCTGCAAAAAAAAGGAGAAGGGTGACTTGCATAGGGGTATTTTTTTTTTCTGTAGAAGGAAAAACAAGAGAAAAACGAACCGCGTTTTTTTAGTCTTTTATGTTTGGTACTCCTTATTATAAAAAGGACATTCTACCGAGAATGAAAGAGTTCTTCGTTGTCAATGTGGCAAAATTACTAAGAAAAGAGAAAAAGGAAAAAAGAAGAAGAAAACGAGTCATTTGCTGTTTAGGCTTAACCTTGCCATGCGATGGACAACACTAAATATAGCAGAACAACTGTCTATGATCCGTACGTTCGTCACTTTACTGAATGAAGGTTTCTTGGCTTGTCAAATTCTACTCAATCTTAGAAAAATAGAAGGTTAGTCTTCTCAACAGTCAACTTTGCGCCGCTTTAAAAAGTTGTATGCTGGCCTAACAGGTCTCTTCTACTTGCGATACACATTATATCGTTTCGTCGTCAATTAGTATGTAGTACCATACGTTTATACTCTTTGACTTCAACGATTGAATATTATTGCAAGTCAAGGATAGCTACCGTTTGTCCTCTTACTTTTCACATACTGCCGTCCCCTCCTAAACATCAGGTCAAAGTCATACTGACAGTGTCACTGATTCTTATATTCCTTACTGACAGACTCTATCTGCGCAACGCAGAAATTGGGTTACTTGCTAATGAATGTTACGTAGTTTCATTGGTCACTATCGTCAGGGAGGAACATGGTCCAAAACTCATTGAAACTATGCTGTATACACGGTTCCCATCTGGTCCAATGATAGATGAATATCAACGCGTTTATCAAGCAGTAGTTTTCATGCAAAAGAGTGTTAAGTTGTCCTAGTTAACAGAGTAATGACGTATATTTGTCGGTGTTTATCGTGAACTTGGTTTTTTATAAGCCGTAACGTTATTTTTCTGTATTATGGGATCAGTGTCCATTGGAATAAATATGGATATGACGATAAATGTCGAGAGACCTTCTTTTCGTTGTTTATCCTGTTTGACCGAATGTTGGAGCTCATCCCGCAAAATGGATTAGCTTGTCATTCCGACAGGAAAGTATCCTCTCACCCTGGATCGTCCGGCGATACCTGCAAAAACATTAAACTTGACTAAAATATGACCTGATGCTCAACAGGGGAAAGAAAGAGACACAGAGAACAAAAAAAAAATAAGTTGCAACGGAGAAACCATGTGAAACAGAAACCTTCTTACAGCCTATTTGCAACCAAAGCATCCAACTCATCTTAATTTGGGGGTTAAGTTGAAAAAAATATACAGATCAGGAAAAGATAAAAGAGAAAGATACAGAGAAGAAGTGAGCGAGCGAGCGAGAGCGTGCCTTCGTGCGTGTGTGCCTCTGTCTCTCCATGTGTGTATACGCAGTTTGCGGAGAAAAAAAAAAGGGGGGAAGCAAGTCATTTACTTTATTTTTCATATTTTTTGGCGCCAATCAAAGGCTTCATATTCTTCAGGTGTCTGAACCCATGTGTGGAAACATTGGTCTAATAGACATGCTTTGGCTTGTTGATATTCCTTGGCATCTTCTTTCCATTCTCGATAGGTTCTATGCTGGATCTGCGAATTGAACAAGGAGTAGATCTCGATGAATTTTTGAAACAAGGCGAGTTTGCAAATAGACGGTCTGGAGGATATGTTGGGGGTACAGATAGCCATAAATTAGATTGCCATCTCAGCCAAATAAAGGATGACTTGCCTTGTTTTCGGATTGGTCGGTTTACCTTTAGCGGCGCCTTGCTTTTTGCCATGCACAATAACTTCTGATTTAGGCATACCTGCAACCCACGATATGGCTAACATAGGATGTGGCAAAAAAAAACAAGGGTGGCCAAAAAAAATAAAGGGGAGAAGACGGGGTTGGTTGTTCAAAAGGGGCAGAAAAAGTGTCAGTTATTTGATTTTGGATGATGAAAAGGTTCCTTAGAGGAATTGTATACAAATAATAAAGCGTTTACCTGTTCCAGAAGATATCACCGATGCATAATGGCCAGATGATTCCAGATGTGTTTTGGATGCCTCGAACGTCATGTCTGTAAAGAAGATTCGAGGTTGATGAACACTGTATGGCATAGGCAGATCTGTAGGAGAAAAAAAGCCGACTTTAAGTGACATGTTTCATGACCCTATCCCTTGCATGTAACCATTCTTGCTTTTTTTTTCTCTTTCTTTTGAGTTTCCTTAGCACCCCCATCCTTTTCTCTAACTACTACTGTTGTTTCTAACTTTACCTTTTAGTAAATGCAATCGACCATAGAGGGCACGTTCAATGGATGTCTGGTCAAAGAGTTCACCGACAACGATCGAATCAAGATAGATCGGATCAAAAATATGCGATAATAGAGCCGATTGCAACCCAAGCACATTCCAGCGGGCCAGTTTATCACTTTGCGGACAATTAACTTTGGACCATCGACACATTTTCCCTTTATTTACCTGCATGACATGCAAAGACTTGGTTCCGAGTCAAGTCGGCCTAAAGGGTAAAGCACATCTCCCCAAAAATAAGTTCCAACTTGTATGAAATCCACAACCAGTCAAGAAATTTACCCGGCTTGGTGCGAAGTATACCGAGATCGTTGAATCCATAACGCCCTCTTTTAAACGTCACTTCATTCGTCTTGCGTTTCTTATTCATGTAAAAGTGTTTGGTCAAGACTTCATTTTCCTGGTCAAAATCCACTTTGCGCTTCCTCGCGCCAGATTGAAAAGATTCCAAGGATTCCGACGATTGCGATGCAGCCAACGCCGACATAGATGCATCACCACCTAATATCAGTATTTTAGGATTACCATTATGACGATCATCATGCGTTTTTTTTTTCGTTTTGTTTACTTGCATGGTGATTGACTGATGTACATGTGAAATGTGTCATCTGGTCGGAGCTTCAACCGTCCTGCGACCATGCGGAAGTCCGTGGGATCGCCATGGCTTGCTTTCTGCGCCTGCTCAAGCGCGTACCTAGAAGAAAAAGAAAAAGAAAGTAGCCCTTCAGGAGACTCACTTGTACAAAAAAAAAATAAAGCTTAAAATCCTAGTTTCGTTTACTTGATAAATCCTCTTCGGGCAATGACTTCTGCATGACTATCGTTTACTAGTTCACCAGTTCTGCACAGTTTGCTGTAGGGTAAACATTTGAGGCCGGTACTGCATAGATGAAAAGGAAAAAAAAAGAAACGGGATGAATTTGTTTCTTTCCTTTTACGCCCTTCCCACACAAAGAATATGGATGTATGAAAATGCATAATGGTTTTGTTTACCCTAGTGAAATCACTTGGATCGAATAGTCATCCTCACTTCCTATTAGGATATGGCTATATGTGAGAAATAAAAAGTAATTCCTTTTTGTTTATCTCCTTATTTCAAAAGGAAGCTCAATTTTACTCATATGCACTTTGAGAATACAAGCAAGCACTGTCCACTCTGCCTTGGTCGCATGAACTAAGGGCTTGCCCTGTTTACTTAATTTATAATATTGCTCCAAACTAGCCGAAGCTATTTTGTTGGCAAAATCCGGAATGACTTCCCAAGGTGACATGGTGCTCATGATCAGCGAAAAGGGGGAAAAGGAAAAGAAAGTCCGTCTAACAACAAAATGTGGGTTCCTAAACGCAGTCCCCAATTCCGTTAGGGTAGATTGGAGGGTTGACTAACACCTTACGACATAGGCTCCATGAATGCAGCTGGAAGCCAATAAAACTTGGTCGGATCTCCTTCTCATTACCGTAAGGAGAGAAGGAAAAGCGAGAGAATAGAATAACCTAAAAACATCATTACGCGCATATATTGAACCGAGAAAAGAATGAGCGATGTCTTAGAATAGTGACACCAAACTCCCTTCCAAAGTGGCCCTAAAAGTCGTTAAACCTACAGTTGGAATCCCTGCTTTTAGGTAAACTATTCGGTTTCCTCGAAATAGGTTACTAAAAAAATTTGAACGTTGCAAAAAAAGTGAGGAGTTGCGTCTTGTATTTTAGTTACGATTCAATTTTTATACGTGTTTCTTACAAATTGAACGCACACACACAGGGGGAAAGGGTGAATGAAAATATCGAGGATGGACGGTTGAAAAGGAGGGTCACGTACAGACGCATCATTATGTTGTCAATAGAACAACCAAAAGCGGTATGGTACAAAAAGAGATACATAGAGAGAAATGGTGGGTGGGATGTATGTGTGTTCAAGTTGGGGGGGAGTAGACAGACGGACAGACTCCTCATTTGGGGGACCGCGAGAAAGGTCAAGTCTTTTTCTGTTTGGAACGTGAGTGAGAAATGTACACACTTGGGCAAGGGGCGCTAGAGTTTTAATCCCAAGACCCAAAGGTAAGGACCTCTCTCTTCTCTCTCTTTCTCTCTCATCATCTCTATTAAAAAGTTCCGATCTTCTTCATAGCATAAATATCCCACTATTTTCTTTCTTACCCTTTTTTTTTTTACTCCCCTCTTTTCTTATTCTTCTTCTTAGTATTGAGAACAGAATGTCACCTTGTCCTAATCTTCATTCATCATCAGTATCGCTTCTTTCATGTACAAACACAGCACAGCTTGCCGATTTTTGTGCATCTTTGGTTCCTAATATCTGGGCAGGACCATACAAACTATTTATTCACGCGAAACGTCATACAGCCTTCAAATTGTTCTGTCAAAAGATCCTAAAGGCCACTCAGATTTCATCTACTTGCGTTGTCTTGGCACTGTACTACATCTATCGCCTACGATCAACCTATCCATCGATTCAAGGTTCCATGGGTTCCGAGGTACGGTTGTTCACCACCGCCCTTGTCCTTGCTAACAAATTCCTGGACGACAATACCTTCACAAACAAGGTAAATCAAAAAAAAATTACAACAGTATTGTTTTTTTTTGATTGCTCACATAATAACAGACCTGGTCAGACGTATCTAGCATTCCGGTTCATGAATTGAATATTATGGAAGTGGAGTTTTTGTCTGCATTAAATTATCGCATTTACGTTCGACATGGTCCATTTTTCGCATGGGTCATGCAATGCCAACAGTGGTTGTCCTTGGCAACTCAGACCAAAAACATGTCATTGTCAACATCCATGCCTAATCTTGCAAGCTCACTCAAACGAAGATCATGCGCCGAGCCTGATTACTATCAGCCCTCTGCAAAACGAATCCAACTACGTCGTGTCGATGCTTGTCCACCTACGCCACGCTACATGCCGCTTCATCATCATCGCCCTACTTATACACCTTCTCTCTCGTCTATATCCTCCTCCTGTTCATCCTCGTCATTATCTCCATCCTCTACGTTATTAATGACCAATACGCCCACGGTCACTTCCTCTTCCGCAGCGGCAGCAGCAGCAGCAGCAGCCGCGGCCGCAGCCGTTCTTGCCGCAGCGAATACGTCATGTTATTCTACTGGTCCTTCCCACTGTAGACCTATTTTGAGCTGGTCCTCATCGGCTACAGCCCTTGCCTCCTCACACCATGCTACTACTCTTCCTCTTTCATATCCCGTCTCGGCCCATTCCATGGCCGCTGCAGCCGCCACGGCTGTTCAGGCAAACCACTCTGCTATGCTTTGTGCAAGGGTGAAATGTCTAGAGATAGAATGATAAACATATAGTATTGTTTCCTTTGTAAATACTTTTTAATTTTTTTCTTTCTTAGAAAAGGAAAAAATTTACTAAATAACCACATACACACCTGGCTGATCTGCCAACTTTGCTTTCTTCTTTTTTTTTTACTACACGCACTAAACAAAAAATTCCCTACGTCTCCTTGTTTCTCATTCCTTGTTTTCTTGTGTTTCTGGAGAATAATTAGGATGTCAAAGCTGAAATCAGACACAGTGTAACATGGATGACAGGGCTTTGATCATTTTACCATGTTCTCTTGTTACTTCCTAAGGACATATACGGGAAACGGCGAGGGCCTTAATATAGAAAGTCATTCCAAGAATAGGGTTTCTTTTCTATGAAACCCCCACACAATCCATCTGGATCCATGTAATTGGGAGGATATTGATAATACATGCAGCAAGCCGAACGTTATGGTAAACAAGGGACGAAGAAACAAGCTCAAGATTTAAAACCTCTCCCCCCAAGTGAGATAGACAGGGATCTTACTTCTTTTTTTTTTAGTTATCTTGAGCAATGCATAAAAAATATACAGGGCCATATTCAAGTCATTTTTAGGAGAAGTCCGTGAATATATATATAAAGTAAAAGAAGAGACCAAAGGCAGGGGAAGAAGAAGGAGAGAGTATAGAGAGAGACAGAGACAGACAGACAGAAAGAGAAATAGATCGCAAGATGACAACAAGACAGCAAAGCCTGATATCTCTACTCTTTATTCTTCCAGTTTCTTTAAGCTCAAGAAAATTTCTCTAATATAAGCCAATAAATTCTGGAACAGATCGACCGAGATTTATTAACTTATTCCTAGATGGGGTACTGAAAAGACAAGGATCCTTTTTCGATTGCACACTGTCAAATAGGATTCGTTATGATTCGGGTTAGTCAAGTAAACTAACCCCCCCTTTCCACCAGTTACTCCACTTTGAATACTCCCCGAGACAAGCCATGCATTCGTTTGTGTTCCCTATCAGATGACAACAACAACACAAACGTACATTAAACTGATATCACATCAAACAAATCTATTTTGAAGGCGAGTGTGGATGAATAGACTCTCCTTCTTTCCCTTATGACCCGAACTCTCTCCCATCCTATTTCCAATCCACCCCTGTGATTTCGTTATAAGCATCTGCCTTCATCGAGGGCAAAACAAATCTGTAAGGTCGGAAATCTAAAGAGTTGAGATCACAAGACTATCTAATGCCGAAACGTAACTTGACGACTTTGGTCCTGTATACCTTGTTGTTCTCCATAAACAACATCGGGTCCATCTGTCCGGCAATTCAAGGTTTTTGTTGTAGATACGCCTAACTTCCTGAGTTTATACCTCAGATGTTTGTTTCTAATTTTTACGCCAAGATTAGATTGAAACATTATAATTTCTTTTAAAAATGTGAGAGCTGCCCCGTGACAAATGAGGAAAAGAAAGGGCTTTTGCCCTCTGACGTCTTCTTTTCGCCCTGCCATCATGCTGATTGATTAAGTTTTAGTCTCATACGTGCTGAGTATCAAACTAATGATGGTATGGTCACGTATATGATTCATGCTGCTCCTTTTTTTTTTATGTATCTGCTCCCTTTGCATAATCAATCGGAAGAAATACTCCAAGTTGGTTTCTCTATGATCTACAAACGTCAACAGAAGTTCCTCTTATTCTAAGTCTTTGCCACCACAGGCTTACTCCATACTCGCTGATCCTGATTCTACAGGGAGCAGCGGAAGGAGCGTTCCAAAACGGTTCCACGGTATATTCTCTCCTGGTCAGATCGGAATCGATGCTTTTTTGGCAACATCGATATGCAGACAACACTCTCTCTCAGTTTCATATCAATCCACATCAGAACGGGAAGCAATTCATACAGGTTACCTCTCTCCCTTATCCAAGTTCTTGTCTCATTTGTCCATAAAACTCTCTGTCCCGTCATGAGAGAGCATAAGAACTTTTCATTTAGAAAACGGGGCAAATGCGTTACAGATCTTTTTTTTAAGCGGCGCGAAACACTGCAGTATGTTCTTTTATCGAAACCAAAAACCAAAATTATCGCCCTTCCATTCTATTTAATGTCGAAGCATAAGGCGATAGTCTGCTTTCCTTTTTATTGTCGTACGTATAATATATATATATATATATATATATATATATGTGTGTGTGTGTGCGAACGGAGAGGAGATGGAGCGTTGCATCAAAAAGAAATCAGTACTTCAATATGATATAGAATGCATGAATCACGCCTAGTAACAATAAAACAAAGCAGTATAAGGATTTTCTTCTCGCTTATATCGAGACTTCTTGTTGTGCTTTTCTTACCTGGAACCCATCCCAAGATGGTCAAACCGATGTTGATCAAAAGGTCAACGGTGCATCCTGAAAACACCTGTTTGTGAGTAACAACTTCCCTTTTTCCTTTGTGTAAGGCATTCGTCCGAATTGTGTTACCTCGTTCGGCAAAGACACCAAGAGGGGGTAAGATAACAGCTGTCATAGAAAGAAAAGAGGTGGGATGAGTATCATCCAGGCTAACCCAAGGCAAGACGACTTTCAGTTTTTGTTTATACTTTACCAAGAATGAATTTACAAATGTCAGAGAAGGTCAAAGCCATGTTCTTTTTTAGGTTAAGAAAGGTAAGAAAGGAAAAGAAGCAAAATCCGAGCCCGAAAAGCAAACGCAACAATTTTGACAGCCATGCTGTTCACGTGCAAGCTATAGAACGCCGAAATTTTTAAAACAAAAAGAAAAGAAAAAAAACGCCAGTTGTTTCTGTGCAACTGCTAGTAAAAAGCACAAGATAACTTATGTTTCTTTTCTTTCTCCTTGCTTAAGACGGTGATGCCTTTATTTCCCTTGTCTTCATATAAGGCGAATCTCCCGTCAGCATAATATAAATGCTGGGATTCGGCCGATTAAGCGATGATTTTTAATAGAAAATTGCTCCCCAGCCAATCAATAATGCGGCGTGCAAAAAAAAAAGAAGAAGAAAGGTGGGCTGTGGGATTATCATTTCCCCCCGTTTCTTTCTTAACGCCAAGAGACAGAAAAACATTCATGTAGAGTAGCCGTTTTGTTAAAGACGGGAGAACCAAACAAGGTAAAAATGGATAGGCAGTAGTGTGATAGACAGATGAATTGCTTGTTTGTAGACACGTGTGTTCTGACGAATTGTATCATTTTACATGGCTCGTTCATACTAGAATGTCGCAGTAGAAACAGGGAATAGCTTATCTTTTGTGCAAAAACCTGTGGTTTGAAGCAAACAATGAGGGTAGTATATCCTTATAGACGTGCAGGTTTGATAAATATTGCCCTAGGCGCAATCAAAGATGCTTTCTAAGGGCTATCCAGAAAAATGAATTGCATACCATCATTCCATTTGCTTTTTTTCTTGTTTCTTTATTCCTCATCAACGTCCGCTACCGCTACTATGGTTACGACGTCGCTGGTAACTATCTCTACTATTGGACCGTCTTCGATACCGAGGAGATCTTGATCGATGACGGCGTCGTGAAGAACTGCGTGATCGGCTTCTACGACGTGGAGGAGATCGAGGCCGATGATGGTGACGATCGCGATTATGATGGCGTCCTCGTGGACTGCGCGACCGACTTTCAGTATGACGACGATAAGAGGGTGACCTTGAGCGGTGACGGTCGTGATGGGAGCGTCTTCTCGGACTGGGAGATCGACTCGGGTCTTTCCTGTCCCTAGATTCCTTCTTCTTTTCCCCCTCCTCCCGTGGTTTGGTTTTGTCCTGCAAGACATCATCCCAGGCACTCCAGCGTCCATCATCTTCCTCATCGTCATCGTCATCGTCCTCGTTCTCGTCGTCGTCTTCTTCTTTATCATCATTCTTCTTCACATTATTTTTATCTTCCTCTTCCTCAGTCTCGGCAGTAATAGTACTAGTATTGGTGATAGTGCTGTTCTGGCCAGCAGGCACTTGAGAGACTGTCTTCTTTTTTTTACGACGACCAAATTCATCCCATTCGTCATCGCCCTCATCCCGTTTCCGGTACTCCACAACAGGATCTCTTTCCATATAACCTCCGCCTGCTCCTTCACGTCGTGCTAATGGTTCAGATCCAGGTTTTGCTGTAGAGCACTGATTGCATTCTCCACGTCGCGCCCAATTGATGTTCCCACATCTAAAATGTGATATCGTCAGCTTTTACTTCGAAGCGAATGTCAATGGAGACTGGTCAAGTCTTTCTATCAGAATAACTTTGCTTACAAAGGACATTTCCAATCGTTTTCGGAGAAGAGTCCCTGTTAGCGGAAAAAATAAGTTTTGCTGTTTCTTTTTCTGTTTTTTCTCTTTGCTCTTCTTTTTATCCATCTATGCTCATATAGATGACCTTGTATTTCGACGCGCCCTCTTTGCCTAGTGTGTTCTCTGATCGGTCCCTCCTTGACATGGCAGGATGGGGAAGAAAAAGAAAGGAAGGAAGCAGAGTCTGAGCACGACCATGCTTTCGTGTTGCGGAGAGAACGTGACGTGCCGATTGAATGGGCTGTAGTACCCTCTTATGGGCTCATAGCATTGCGAAAGACGGAGGTTCACTGCAGCATAAACTTTTTTTAACTCCAACATATTTCAATATTTCCAGGTTAGATTGAGACATGGCTTCGAGTAATGATCCACGTTGGAAAGAAGGTTAGTTGTTGTTCTTTGTGTGCGTCACTAATTAATAACTGTTTTATAACCATAGTGATAGCCTCCTATTTGCTAAGCAATCCAGAATCCACACTTTCAGAGTTTGTTACTACCCATGAAGATTTCATAGTGGAACATACCGAAATTACTGAAGACGTGTCCCGAATCTGGTCATCACGTTATGTTTCTGTCTGTCAGATACTAGGGCATACCGCTGTAAGATATTATACGAACTTATGCGTAATTAGTGGTCGATTTCTGACTAAGATTTAGAGAAAAACCGGAGTGAACTGGAAACCAATTCAAGAAAGGCTCTTGCAGGTAACCGATGTTAAACTCATCAGCAAACGCCATGTTTATACTTTAATCAGAAAGCAAGCTCTTCAGAGAAAAGCGATGATTTTACCTCGGTTGTAAGCGCGGAATCTTCCGCCAGATCGTCCGCGACAGCATCATCAAGAGTGTCCTCGCCTAGTTTATGCAAGCCTGTGGATTTAGACTTCTTAAATCAAGTAATGAAAGCTCACAGTATCATGAAAGACGATCAGAAATGGAAGTTGCCCTCCGGTGGATATGTGGAGGATAAAATTTTCAGTTTCGCGATGCAATGCGCATTTGAGCAGTAAGGTGGAAAAGCCCAGTATTACCTGATATTGAAACCTATGAATCCCTCCCATTCTTTCATTCTAGACTTGCAGGATCCATGTTGGTTGGATGTTTTCTCTCCTGGAGATTTTGAGCATATAAGTCAGTTTCATGTTTTGCCCTTGGAATCTATGCCACAAGGATTATTGGAATACGCAGACTCATTTCGCGGAAAAGTCAGTATGGTAGATAGGAATGAAGATCGCTTACGCAGAGAAACTTTTTACACAGGAAACGATTGAAGAATTGCTGGACTGTTGCAGGCAAAGGCATTTCGATCTAGACGCTGAATTCGATTTCGACTGGTTACAAGGCTCTGTTACTGAAGCAATGCATCAATACAAGTTCCATTACTTTCCAATAACCGACCATACCGAAGCTGATCTAGTCCACGGAGTATGGAAATTCCTGCAAAACTGCTTCCGTGATATAGGCGTTCGTATCCGATGGTAAAATACCTTTCCAATCAATATTTGGCTTCTAATGTTGGTCAACATAGCGGGGAAAAGAGCAGCTCTTCATCCTCCGCACGGCTTAATTATGGACGAAAGCTCCCTGGTCTAGTAGCAGCAGACCGCAAAATAAACGGCCGCAAGATGGACATGATCCTCTTGAAAGACTCTATAGAGTTGGGTTGTGCCGAAGCGGCACGCGTCGATGGGGGCGATCGTGCTACAAAAGCAATGACAGACGGTGGCCAAAAGTTACCAAAGTGTATGAAAGACATGTTTCTCGCTTTGGCTTCCGTATGCCCAGAAAGCTTGCGGCAAGTACGGGTCATTGGCTTTCAGTTGATGGGTAATGTTATGGATATATGCAGTGCAATATATAACGTCGTTCATGTAGGTTTAACGATGTCGTTGTTAATCATGGACGCGCCGGTTGGATACGTTTGCCGCATAAAGCGTACCAGAAGCCTTAAATACCCGGAGTCAGTCGACATGTTCTCCTCCCGAGCCCTACCGATCTATGACATTGTTTGGAAGGCGAAGAGAATCGTTCGTGAAACCATCGGTCTGATGAAGCAAACAAACCTTAGCGCGGATTGTTTGTTCGACGAGGTTGCCGTACCTATTCCTCCCTGTCCTTCTTTCGCATCTTCTTCATCGTGCAGTTCCTCTACCTCGGGGAAGCGTAAACGTTCTTAATTTTTGTTCTTTATTTATTTTCTCTCTTGTCCTTTGCCTTCTTGCCTTTGACTCTCATTTCTCTTTCCCTTTTGACTTTGACTTCCCTTTCGTTACGGTGCATGGCGTGTAAAGCTGCCAATATCTTTACGGAAAACCTATGGACACGGGTTACTCAATCCGCTCTATGTGTAACTGAAACGCGAGCCCCTTCCTATTCGAATAAATCTGGAATTGGTTTTTTCTATTCGAATACATAAAGTCATGTTCATTCGCATTTGAATACACATATAGACCTAGGGCTTACGTATTGGAATAAAAATGTAGTTGGTTTTGGTCTATTCGAATACAAATAAATACGGCTCTATATGGTATTCGAATGCGAACGAACATGACTTTATGTATTCGAATGGAGAAAAAACTGGGTTTGAGCTATTCAAATACAAGTGAACATGACTTTACATATTCGATAGAGGCAAACTCGGTTATTTGCTATCTGAATAAAGATGAAATGATTCTATACTTTGGGATATATAGCATAAGGCTATTTTCTCTTTTTGCAACAAGCAGTTTGCGTGGCATATTTTGATTTGGGCAATAGGACTGTCATAAAAAATCATGTAGTTGCTATAAGTCTTATCATGAAGAAAAGATTTAATGAAATTATTGCTTTATTATCTTATTTCCCTTCTCTTTATCTCTTTACTTATTGCCTAACATGCCGTATAATTTAAAAATTTAACTATATATTCATATTTGTTAGCAGCCGGTCAGCTTGTCCAGAATGTCTAAAGACGTTCGTGAATAACAGTGCTCTCAATTTGCATATCCGTAATAAGCATGATCCAAATCTTAAGCACGAAAAGCCAGGACCAAATCCAAAGATCCCTGTCAATGCTACTGTACACAAAAGAGACAAGGGACGAGAACGTGCATATTATAAAAGAAACGCTGCAAGCATCCAAGCTCGAAAACATGACAAGCGTGTCCAGCAAGCACTTCATAACCATTACCTAAAGTTAATTGTCAATAGGGTGACAATTGAGGATTTGTACGGGGATGTATTCCAGAATATATGCAATACCCTGGACCAACTGGATGAAAAAGGGAAACTGCATAAGGATTACCGGTAGTTTGAGCGTTATTTTTTTTTTATATGGACAGAATCATACGCACAAACATAACATCGCATATGAAAGGTATGAGAAATGGGAGCATCTTTCTGTAGAAGACCGCAAGCAAGGAACTAACGCTATCAACGATGTCCTGGAGATAGCTCAGGTCAAATCCATTATCACTCGAATTACGTCTATGTGGATGGCAATGGAGAAATACACGGCTGTAATAAGTGATAGCTCTGAAACTTCCGAGGGGGAATATAGTGACGATGAGGACAACGAAAAATGAATAAATTGTATATGATGCCTCAGATTAGACGCATAAAACGAAGATGGTATTGGCTCCATACTATCATGTCCCAACATGGCAGTTCTTAAATAACGTAAGCTATTAACAGAAATCAATTTACCGATGTATATACTTACATATCTAGTTAAGTAAGATCAATTGATATTGTACTAAGGATATTGTAAATCTGCGCTCTTGTAAAAGGAGAGGTATCGGTTCCAATGAGTCTTTATGCGGTCCTTGATACCGAGCTCCTCACAGACTCTCTTATGAGCAATGTTGGTTATAGGCCAGCGCATCTTAATTGCTCGTCTTAGCGATATAGTGGCCCAATGAATACCATTTACATGGTGAAATACTAATGGTATAGGCATATCCTTCTTTGACATTGGACCTTCTAATGGTAGGTACGTCTGTGGCAATTCTTTGGCAACCTGCACGAAGGTCCCATCATCGCCCGTAATTGTGGCAAACCCTGCATCGGAGTATACTGCCACTGGTCTTCGATACGTGTCAGCAGCCAGCTGGAAACATTCTGGGCCTTGCCACCAGTTGCTAACGTACATTCCTGCGTCTTTCGTAGCGGCAACTCTCTTCGTCAAGTCGTCAACATCGTACCAAAACTGTGTCTGGTACATGTCTCTATGTCTTGCGAGCGTTTGTAGCATTCTTGCTTCACCTCGCTGAACTTGTCTTCATCTCCTTTAATTTGCAGAGCTAATACTCGGAAGCCACAAGCACCATCCGCCAGTACATCCATTGTGCCTTTAACAGCATCGGCTGGAATGGCGGGATCGACGGCAAAATGGAGCATATAAGGCTTCTTTCTAGGGCATCTAAAATATTTTTAGCTACGGCCTTATGTAACTCCAATTTACCTTTCTTCGGATAAGTTGTCATTATCCTCTCTCTGTCTTTTCTCCTTTTCTGATGGGATTCCATCATCCGTCTTTCATATTTCCAGCAAACATGTTAGAACCAATGAATATGAACGTTTCTAAATATAGCATACCTGGATACTTTCAACAGACTCATCGTTCAATTGCAAAAGTGTCTCGGGTTGTCTTCGCCATTTACCAACCTTGCGTAGCAGTTTTTGCCGGCGTGATTGTATTTTTGACGCTGGTCCAAACGATAGAGGAATTCTTTGTACCTTTTTATGGCGACCTGGTCTCTTGACATCTTCGTCAGTTGGATTCAGTATATCATCTTGTTTTGACATGGGCGTGTCTGTGAGCGCTTTCAATTGATCCAACATGGCATGCATCTGCTGTTTGTCTTCGCATTCTGCAAACTTAGATCCAACTTTTCGAGGTAATGCTTCCACAAATGCTTGAATTTGTCCGCATCTGACTCGGACTCCTCAGTGGATATCTCATCCTCGACGGTCAGATGCCATCTTCTAGGTATGTATGGCAGCATTATTGGGCCCTCTGCCGGAAGCGTATGTTTGCACGGAAAATTAAAGACCAAACGACAGTCGTCCCTTGCCGAATATGTCGGAGCTTCAAGCGTTTGCTCTTTGACGGTCAGCAAGGCTTGCAAACTAATCTTCCCAATGAGCGGAAGTAGTCCCGAATCGTCATCCTCCAGCATTGATATATCAGTAGTAAAAATGTCTTTCGAGCGCAGGAGATTCCATTCATCTTCCTAATAACCGTACCTATAAGAACCTGCTATGTAGGTCTCAGATAAAGTACCTTTTCAAGATAATGGCGATGTACCTTCTTAAACGCCCTGTCCAGTCTTGTAGAAACCTTTATGTCTTGCTTCAAAGACGAATGTGCGCTTTGTACTCTTTGCGTTGTAGTGCAGCCAAGATGGTTCAATTTGTCAGTGATGTGTGCTGCCCACTTTTCCTTGCACTCCATCCATCTGATCTATAACATAAGCAAAGTGTCTGCTATCTAGACATTACCTGTTCATATATTGCATGACTGCAACAGCACCATTAGCATTACAGCCCGCATTAGCAGCTTCATGGTATCTACACAGAGCTTCTTCGAATTTTTTTTGCGACCTGTTATTTATCATAATCGATAACGTATCGATACACTTATTGTAGTTATCAATTTCGCCCTTCTTGAAATAACCTTTTACGTTGGTCATAAAGTTCTTCATCATATGCCATGCGCACAGAAGTTTAGTGGTGCTTGGAAATAACGAGTCAAGTGCGTTCTGGAGGGCAGTGCATTGGTCCGTCACAGCCACTCCAGGTACTATCTCTATATACTAGGGACTTTACTGTTGAAGCGCCCAGACATAGGTAATTTCAGTTTCGTCACAAACGAATGCTCCTGCTATCGTAAACGATCGCAGCGTCAAACCACCTATGTTTCCCACACCAATAAATTCGATAAATGGCATCTTCATGCTGTCATATTCAGAATATCAACATGTGTTGCAGTTAGGTTTCGGGTGGAAGCAATAACTATGGAAATTGCTATTACTTGTTGGTGTTATAAGTGGCATCAATAAGAAGAACTTCGGGAAAAGCTCTAGCGCGCCATGCCATAGACGGCAGAAAGAAAAAGAGGCTATTGAGCCGATTCTCCTTTGTCAAATTATAACGAAACTCATACTTTTCTTCAGCCATCTGCTTAATAATTGAAGCCACAGCTGAGGTCTCGAGAGGCTCTGACTTAGTTTGCCAGTTGCACAGATCTCGCTGAACTACTGTAACAGCGCCTTGGCCATCATCATCCTTAGCGAGGGCGCGCTTCACGATCTTGACAGATGCTCCAGTCCTGAACATCTTATTGCTTAGCCGCTCTTGCTCCAACGAAAGCTGTCTGTTTTCGTGGTAAAGACGAGAATCCACGTTATCTAAACGATGATTATGGTAACGTTCATCATCGCTGCCTGGCTTTGGCGCATTGATTCTCCACTGCCCGTTTCTTTGCATTTAAGCTTTTATTCAGTACGGACATCCACAGCGCATTGAGCTTCCGAGTCTTTTGCGCTGATCAGGTTGGATACCACGCGTATTACGGTATTCATCCCCTTTCTTACACTTAATATGAAGGGTTCCATCTTTCGAGAATTTCGTAACCACAACAAAACCATTGCGTTTAGCCATATTATTTGCTGCTCCTAACAGATCCTCCCGGGTGCCATAAACCTGCCCAATCAAAGTCTTGTCAATGGCGTATTGAGCACACATGGGAGAGAAAATGGTGTCACGGCTGACGTTTTCTGTATGTAAAGCACATATATTGGGAATTTTGCAGACTAGCAAAGGCGCATAATGTACCTTGCAATGACGATGAAGTTACTTTTACGATGTAAGAATAAAGGACACTGGAGCTCAAGCTCGTTATTGCCTAAAAAGATATGGCCTGTGTAACCTGTGTCCGCAACGTCCATATATGGGATAGTACACCCTTGTCCCTATCATTGCCGAATAAAAATTTTGTCTTTTTCTGCTGTATCAACACTGACCCGGAAATCGATCTTCTATCGACTTATTACGATCATCATCTTAAGTCGATAACACTAGGTAGCCGATGCTTTCACGGTCTATCCACACTGGGGATACTGAAACGGAAACATAATTGTGAAGAAAATAGTGTCAGAACAAAGAAACGAAGACGAACTACATCTATTGCAACAATCAAGCCTAATATCGTATCAAAGCGATTACAAAAGTCTAATATGTCTGCGTAGAAGGATGGTACTACTATGACCTAGACTGTGACATTTGGTAGCAGACAGGACTGCCTCTGCAGGTGTGAAAGGAATAGAGTCAAAGATCATGGCGCAGTAGGCGGTGCGGGATACCAGTGCGTGTGCCTTGTGGTATTGTGTAGAGAAATATCTGCCTTCAGATAAGATGGTCCAATTAACAGATACGGAATATAAATGAAAATAATTTCATCATCATTAGACAGGGTACAAAGTTCAGTTGAAATCGTAGTAAAATAATCAGTCACTTGCGACATTAGGCAGGTTACCAAAGTCTGAGTGCTTTCAGAGTTCGGAGTTAGTTGTGCCCGTTACCTAAATCGCTTACAGGCATATGGTGCGGATTACTGGTTGGAATAGACGGTCCCTCTCCCACATGTCGTCATCATACCCCAAACTTTTATTTCCATAAACAACATCCTTTGTCACTCGATGGTCTTTTATTTTCTCTTATATTCTTTCATTTGCGATCATTGATACTCGGATGCCTGTCATGCCATCCTTTGTCACTCGATGGTCTTTTATTTTCTCTTATATTCTTTTCATTTGCGATCATTGATACTCGGATGCCTGTCATGCCATCCTTTGTCACTCGATGGTCTTTTGTTTTCTCTTATATTCTTTCATTTGCGATCATTGATACTCGGATGTCTGTCATGCCATCCTTTGTCACTCGGTGATCGTACTGGAACGCTTCGTCTTACCGGTGATGCCTCAAGATTCACCTCGACTGCCTGCAACATGAGGAGGCAAGCCCACTGCGGAACGCATTCGGCCAGCAAAAAATACATGGATTATAGGCTAGAGCTTCTTATTTTAATGGTGCTGAAATATACTGTCTTATTAAAAACCTTTGCGTCTGGGGGTTTTTTTTTTTAATTATTACCTTGCTATGGCGCGAGTATTAGCATTCCACGTCCACTCTATGTGGAAAAGAGCGTACGAAGAAACGCGTGCGCTCAGGTTAGATGCATCTGAGAGTGGCGAATGTGCCGTGAACATCGAAAACAACGGTCAGTGTTTGCTTAAATAGCCAGATCATAGGATAATATCTTGTTTACAAGTATCCGTGAAACGAACCGCTTACCCGGATCGGATGAGCAGGGTTGCTCTCTGACTTTGTCATGTCTTGTATTTCACGTCGCTAATCTCATGCTATAATTTACCAATGTGTTTTCCAATATATGTGGAGCATAAAGTACAAGTAAATTCGTGTGTAATGTATTTATTAGGCATAAGTTACAGGGTCCTTTCTTACTGAACGAGTTCGGTCGGGCTCTTAATATAGAATTCCACTCGATCCAAGAACGCCGCCGCTTTCTTATCATTCAAGATCTTACCCGGGGCATCTCCTTGCAACTTCAATTCAACGGTGTAACTGTGTCTTGGCTTTTGCTCCGAGAAATTGATTCGAGAATCTGACGTAGTTAGCTTAACAGCTCGCGGCTGGGTTGTAGAACGGGTGCCTCCAAGATAATCGATCAAGTCCAACATCTCATCATCGCCTGATCGTGATCTGGGCGTGCTGAGATCAATACGCTGAGCAGGACTCACATTAAGAGTATAAGGCTTGCATTGTTCGTAGGAATCGGAAATAAAGTCGTAAACTGGAGGTGCAAGATGGAAAACTCTGCAAATAAAAAATTAACCTTGATGAAGGATATCTATAGGATAACCTACTTAAATGCGCCACCCTTGTAGGTCTCCGAGAAAGAAGCTACACTTGTCTTGTGCACAATCCCGCTGTTACCAGTCTTTGATACATGTCCCGCTGTGACATCCTGCAATGCACGAGCAGCAGCCTTTTCGATGAAATCATTCACGCTCACATTGGTTCGATGTTGTTCTTTTTTGCCACGATGTTTTAGCCATCTACGATTAATTCCCTAAATAGAACTCACCATTCAATGTGCGACGCAATTGCAGCAAGTCATCCACAGCAACTTGCTTGCTGATGAAATTAGGAAGGACTATCTTCTTTTCTTCCTTGACAACAGGTGCTGCCGGCTAAAATGACAACGTCATATCAATAAGCATACATCTACACCGATCCAAATTAGCTCCTATAATACCTTGACAATCACAATTTCGTCTCTTGGAGGAGCTGCAGATGTCTTGAACTTAGGTGCAGGCTTGTATGGAATCATGCCTAAATGAGCAAGGACATCGCCCTTCAATATACGTCCTGCAGGACCAGATGCTTTGATAGCATCTAGATCCTTGATGTGATGCTTCAACACCAGACTCAATACAGCAGGTGACAGAGGTTTCTTCAATTTGCTGGTATCGAGATCGTGGTGGTCCATGGACGCAACGATCGGTTGCTTAGGTGCCGATGTAGGTGCGGGTTGCTCCTCTGCATTGATACGTTTTGGTCATCGCCGAACATGCTAGTCTTTATCGGTGTTACCTTTCTTTTCAGCAACTTGTGCAGGCTCGTCTTCCGGTACTTCCAAGTTTGACAGATCGTCTCCTTCCTCGGCCAGCAAGGCAATGGGGGTATTTACAGGTGCCTTCTTACCCTCCGCGAGCTAGAAATAGATACAAAAACGAATGCATTGTTGGATAATGATCTATTTCCTAATATTTTCCAACGATTTATACGTACGATGATCTTGGCAAGCACGCCATCCTCCTGGACCTCCACATCAATCTGAGCTTTATCGGTCTCCAGCTCAAGAAGAACATCACCCGCAGAGAAAGCTTCGCCTAGTAAATAAGGATAGATAAGCTATCTTTGCTCTAATGTGTGAAATAACCAAAGAATAAAACCTTCTTTTTTCATCCACTTATGGATAGTGCCTTCGGTCATCGTTGGACTCATGGCGGGCAAGTTGAACTTCGTGATGGCCGTACGCGCTACCGATGTGTGAAATCCTGTGAAAGATTGTTAGGCTAATACTTGTTATATTTCACAAGACTAGTTACCGGACGCATAGACTTGCTTTGCTCCAACAAAACGACCGACAACACGAAACATAGTTTAAGAGTCTACTATGCGGAAGAAAAACAAGGGAAAACAAAGGGTACTGGCGGGACGAACGGATCCCGATACGAGAAAACCCGTCACGGTCTGGGACACACTTGGCTGTTGGGAAAAGGTAAAATGTTCTACCGCTTGATATTGATGGGGTTGGAGAAAATCCCAGTAACATTTGATTATACTTTCTGGCTGAGCTCAACCATGACGAACCTAGTTTGCGATCTGGACTAATTACTAACAACAGTTATCCCATTTTAGATGTTTCTAGAAACAAGTCGTTTAATTCTATTGTCTGTATAGTAAGCGATCAGTGTTTATATTCTGACGTGCAGCATGCTGCATTACGCCATGCATGCGTAAATCAAGATTGCACATCCAAGGAAGAGATTGAAACAAACAAAACGATGGCTGCTTTCTATCAGGATTTGTCATGATATAAGAAGATCACCCACCTAAGAGGGCACGACGTCATGAGCATGTAATCTTTAACAAAGCGCCCAAACAGAGGAGAATAGTCTCAAGGGTTTCCCTTTTCCAGTTATTCTAAACGCGCCAATACGGATAAAAGTAAAGCGTTTGCTAATATACAAAAAGTAAACAAGATTCCGGATTTTACTTATGCGCCACTTACTCGCTAATGTACGTGAATAGTTGTTCGGGATAGTTTACGTTTTGGTCATCTCCTAATCATATTTTCTGTGGATATATACATGTTTATTTTAATTATGTATAGCTTGCCGTTTACCCAGAAACTCTATAGATGTTTAGAGCTTCTGGTAAACGAACCATGCTTACCTGTTGGCATTTGATCGTGAAAGTCCATTTTAAATGCTGCTTCTGTTCTCATCGTTATCAGCAGAGATTTTACGAGAATAGACGCGTTAAATCTTTTCCATATTGATCCAGATGTGCGTATCGAACAAGCGAAACCTGCAGAAGCTTGTCGTACACTGAGTACTTCTTCTGTGCCCGTACGGATGTTGAATTTGCCACAGTAAATGAGCTATGATTGGGTTTAAGATGCATAGTGTCTGAAGGGTATCCTCTTTAGCTTCGATTCAAAGGTGTTTTCTCCCTTCCATACACCGTCCATCCACATAAAAGGTGATGTTGTAACCTTTCTCATCTGTATTGTAAACCACGGAGTCATGCAAATCTGGCTTGTAGACGTACAGGATGAGTCATGTCCTTTATCTCCATAGACGTATGACCTTCTTCCCTAACCACCTTGATTGTGTGATTAAGCCCCCTGCACTCCACTCAGTAAGTGAATGACTGACCATTTCCATCTATTCAGGGTGTCACTGATACCGCTGTGCTTCAAACCCGCGCCAAACATCGCATTGCTTCCAGTCCTCTGCAGTGAGTCCCGATCCTGGTCTCTACATACCAGTTGATGTCTTTTTGGCGCTCTCTCCAAAACAGCTATGGGCGTGCACCTAACGCGCGTCAAGAATACCGTTCGGGGCTAAGTAAGAAGACAGTAAGCATAACATCCTTCTTTACTAACCATAAAATGTCACTGGATGACGGAGTTCATGTAAGTACTTTCCACATAACCTGCTTAATAATGTTGCATATTTATATTCTTTTAGCATAAACTGATTCTTTCTTGGACGCAAAATCTATTTGGAGTAGTCTTGGATAGCATTCAATGAACGGTAGGTTGGAACATAAAAATGATGCTACTATTCGTTCATACAAATTCATAATTATAGTGAGCGATCTGCCAATTTCTAAGCAGACACTGCAGGTGCTGACGGATCAAAAGCGGTCTGCTGAATAGCCACGCCGGTCAGTTCAAGATTGAATAGACCCCTCGTGGAAGACATCGATAAACAATGGTATTGGAAGTTGAACAGGCGGGCATTGGGATACTAATAGAAGAGCAAACGGTTCAAACTGCATCTACGAAGTCTGCATCATGTTCACAGATTTCTAGCTCTTCGTCCTCTCTGAAAGTCAGCTTTTGCCCACAGTCCTGTTCCACACTTGATGCAATCTATAAAACCTCGATGCGAACAGTTTTTGGGTTTTTTAAAAGCTAGTAAACAGCGAGCTGAGCCAGGTGGAACGGAGCCTATGTCCGTAGAGCACAGGGTTGTCAACGTTGCTTTGACCTGCAATTACCATCAGTAAGCCCAAAAGTATTAAAAAAGCACTTCTTACGTTCCGTTTTAGCCGAGCGAAAGCGAAGGATCCCTCATCTTCAATGAAACCTATATTAGCAGGATGCTCCCATTGCTCGAACTTGCGCTTGTTGGGTGATCCAGTATGGAGGATACTCTTCGATTGTTAGATACCGTTCAGGAAAGCTTAAAAGTCTCGATTCAACGAAGCATTGCATCCTGCTTCCAAATTTCACAGAAACTGCATCAATACCTCCCCATTGCCCACTTCGTCATCACCACCGTCCGCTTCTTCACCTTCCTCAAATAAACTGGAAAAGCTCTGACACACATACACATATGCATATTCCTTTTGTACAGGTACAGAGATTTTAATAAAACGACCAGTCTTGAGACATGGTGCTTTTTCTACTCCAATTCGCCATGTTATTGTCTTTAAATCATAGCTCTCATTGTTTCTTTTCCCGTATATTCTTGTCTAGTGCAAAAGATTCCAATCGAAAAGTCCTACAGTCTTAATAAACAGTAAATGGTGATGACGTTCCACTGGGTCTATGAGTGATGCAGTGCGTAAATCAAAGGTCTACACAATTTTCATACTTCAATTACCAAAGGGAACTGCTATCAATAAGCAATAGAGGAATCCTACACGTATTTAGCAGATATGGGACAGAATCCCATAAGAGCATGATTCGGGACTCTTAGGTACTATTTCCTTTGTTTACATGCTGTTAAAAGCGACAGATGCTTGTAGCCAACTGCGTATATTTACGCAGCCGAATTATACATTTAAGTTATTTCGGGAGTAAGCTGTGCATAGCAGCACAACCCCTTCTATTTCTTTCGCCACACCGTTCTTGGATAAAAAGGTGTGTTCCCACGATATCAAGCTGCATTACATAAACACTTACAGCATTTGTCAATTCTAACTTAGCATCTTTGATTTCTTTGCATCTGCATAAAATGTAATCTTGCTTCGCCTTCGTAAACGATGTTTTACTATAAGTGGTGCTTGTTCTATTCCTGGTTTACGCAGAAACCGGAGTTACAACAAGGTTGGATCTCAGAATGCAAAACTTTACTCTTCACAGCCACTTCATTGAAGCGGCCCGTCTTCTGTCGTTGCCGTTAGTTTCAAAGCATGTTATCAAAGAGACAAACATATGTTGCTTGTTACTACATATGCAAATCGTTTTTGGTTTAATTATTAATTACGGCTTGCATAGCGGTGTTAATACTCGGGAAGGGATCATCAGCAGCAAACCTGCGTGTAGCCACAAATAATGACCTTCGGTGCACGCCGGTTCACTCTTACAAATCGGGGGAAGGTAAGTTTGGAAGACAAAATGAGATTTGGGGGATATAATCACTTCACCCCTCCATTAGAAAAAAGAAGGTTCGTTCCAAATCGGCAGAAAAATGATTCGTTTTGATCCCCCCAGCTTCACATAACCAATCGATAGCCTTGCCAACTATGAGCTTGGCCCAGCTTTCATTCTAAGCGACAGAATGAACTATGTATCCCATCTCTGAACTTCCCATAGAATTAATAAAGCGTTCATCGGATCATTGAGAGAGAACTACTGTTACTGGTCATTGGACTCTGAATGATACATTTATATTGAACAAATCAAACAAAAGAAGTATATAGAGAATACCTTTCTTGCGTACAGGATATGTGAAACGCGGTAATCCGGACAGGGGTTTACGTGATGAATGGGATTTTTAACTGCAAAAGGGAATTTCCAGGATGATATTGCCATGCCAAGGGAATTTATTCCCATTGTGATGGCAACAATAGAAATCTCAGAAACCGGATAAAGAGCGATATTAGGACACCAATCCGTTTTGTCGTACGGTTAAACAGGCTGCGACAGCCAAATGACACTAGAAGATCGCAAGATGGCGGAACGCGAAAAAGAGCAAAGGAAGATCCACTTAGGCATCACGCTTAAGATTAACACGATTTGAATCCGCACGTAAGGTTACATTAACACCTGATTCCTAATTACGTGCTACCATGTCTTAGACTCTGTTCATTGTTTTTAAAAGGGCCCTCTTTTTCACTATTAAAATGAACGATATTCGTTCTATGTCATCCGAATTGCAATTATTAATCGCACCTGAGTTTTTCAAGGAAGTACCCGGTAACGTCTGATAGTTTTGCCGCTGTTGCATTTGGGGGGCGGTCGATGGCAGACGAAAAGTACCGATTGCCGCTGGTAAGCATATACATCAACTTCAGACCAAAAAAAAACTTTGCAGCTCCGTTGCCCGAAGTCAGCTTTCCGGTTAGTGACAATATGAACTCTGCAATGACTGAACAAGGTAATCAGCCTTGTGTCGACGCGATCTGTTTTCTACTTTCCATGTATTCTTCTCCGATTCTACAGGTGTTTTGAGTTGAACTCAAGGTTTTTGGGAAAGGATACCTTATTTGATTGATTGGGTGTAGCGTTTTTGCACCTCCGTTGCTCCGCATTTCCGTTGCCTTGCAATGCACGTGGCATAGCAGCACTGTTAGGGCTGCGGCATACCTTGGTAATCGAAGTAAAAAAGAAGAAAGGGCAAAGCAAAATAGAACAAGAAGACAGTATTTGTCGTATTTTCTTACCCACGATATGTTTCAGTATGGGTAAAAATAAGATTACCTTATCTTACCATTTCGTCTTCGAAAGAAGAAAATTGAGACCAAAATGGATATAAAGCACGCGGTAATTTTGGCTTGGTGGCGCCTATAGGGTTGAAAAAATGTCATCATTTCGGTGGCTGTGAGGGAGCTGAGAGAGAGAAAAAGTGAAAGAATAGCCTATATTTTGGTATTCCGACGGGTAACAGGCGCAAGAACAAAAAAAAATACTTTTTAGGCAACATGATCGATGCCTTGGATGACAGAAATAGGCAAAACATAGGAAGATAGAGGGCTTTGTCTGTCTAAGAAAAGGGTTAAATAAGGCCGACTAGAGCCAAAGTAGGATAAAATCTCTAACACGATAGCCAATGAGACAAAAGGGTGTTACATCGGTCCGGTCAAAAAAGGGATATGTTTGTCTTGTTCCTGGAATTCATCTTGTCCTACCTTACATGCAAAAATAGCTTCTGTGAAATGGCCCACGCGCGTGCGGGTGCCGGTAAAAGTCAAAAAAAATATAGGGCAGCAGATGAACTATAAAAGCATAGCGTTTTTCTTTTTTAGTTACTGTTGAAGTCTTAACTCGTTTCCCTTTCCCTGCCCTATTCACCATGTTGCCCAAGCTCTTCGTTCTTGCCGCAGTCGCTCTTTCAGCCGTCAATGCTCAAACTGGAAAATTCCAATTCAAAGAAACCTACCCTGATCCCGGCAGCGTGCCCAAGCCTAAGCCTGAATGGATGGAATTATTGAAGAACGCCAACATCAGCAACGCACCTGTTCTCAAGGCCAATGGTGATGACGGTAAGCCCTAAATTTCTAATAGACAAAAAAAAATAAGACCGATCGTTTATACCTATCCTTTGTTATTGAATTCGCTTCCTTTTCAATTTCAGGTCCCCAGCAAAAGGGCAGTGCTGACCCCTACTGCGACTGGACTTTCACCGGTTGTACCCGTGATACTGATATTGTTGCTTGCCCTAAGGGACAGTGGGGTATCACCTACGATGATGGTCCTACCGAATTCAGCCCAGCATTGTACGATTTCCTTGATAAGACTCAACAAAAGGCCACTCTTTTCATGATTGGTGGTCAGGTCGTCCGTTTCCCCGACCTTACCTTGCGCGCTTACAAGACTGGACACGAATTGGCCATGCACACCTGGTAAGAAAGGAATTGATCCGTTTACCACCGTTTATTGTATATTAAATCATTTTGCTTCACTCAGGTCTCACTCCTACATGACTACCTTGACCAATGAACAACTCGTTGCCGAATTGAAGTGGAATGAGTTGGCTATCAAGGAAGTGACAGGTGTTTCTCCCAGATTCTTCAGACCTGTAAGTTGCAGTACAAACAATATACCTCCTTCCAGGAGGAAAAAAAAAGACACCCGTCTATATTTCCCAGAAAACATCCTAACTTATTTTCCCAATAGCCCTATGGTGATATTGATGACCGTGTTCGTGATGTTGCCAAGGCTCTCGGCTTCACTCGTAAGTCTATTTTGTAAAACACAAACTTAGAGTTGTTTACTAATTAAACCAATTAACTCATTTCAGCTGTTATTTGGAACCACGATACCGATGACTGGAAGGTATGCTTGCATTAAATTTTTCCGTTCGGATAAATTACAGCAGGTTAATCTGATCTATTTTCTTTCTTCTAGGCCGGTGAAAGCACCTCCTTCAAGCCCGAATGGATTGATAGCAACGTTACTTCCTGGGCTCAGGAAGCAAAGACCGCCAAAGTAGGCGGTATCTCTCTTGAGCACGATCTTTACAAGGTGACTGTTGATGCTGCTATTCGCGTGTTGCCCACTCTGCAGAAGGCCTACAAGGTGACAACCGTTGGTCAATGTACCGGCCAGCAATCTTACAAGGAAGGTAACGGTGCTGCTACCAACGGAACTGCTACTGCCGCTTCTACTACTACTGCCGCTGCTACTACTACTGCTGCTGCCTCTACCACTCCCGCCGGTTCCACCACTGCTGCTCCTGCCGGATCCTCGCCTGCCAGCCCCAATGCCTCCAACGCTGGCCAACAGTCTGGCGAACAGAAGCCTCAGAATGCTGGTAACCATTTGACCGCCACTGGCGCTGGTTTGGCTCTGGCTGTCGCTGCCTCTTACCTGTTGGCTTAATTACTCCCCCTTATTTTTCTTTTTCCTTTCTTAATTCTCATCTGTCTTAATATCCGTGTGTATCAAGTATCATTTCTTCTCCTCCACGTTTTTTTGTATCCTTAATGCAACTTAACCAAATCAAGAGGTCCATCAAAGAAAAAAATTATTTTTTCATGCATATGCAAAGAGATAACAGCATCTAAAATTTCATCCGTTGATATCCCTCCGTCTTTCAGGACGGCCGGCAGCTCTTTGTCCCTGTAGCAAGTTTTTCCATATTTTGCTTTAATACTGCTTTGTTTTTACAAAGATTACTATTCTATCGACAAGCTGTTAAAAGTGGAGTTCCAATTATTACAGAAAACCAGGTAGCACATTTGTTACCATTGTCTCTATCATTGACTAGACTAGTAAATACCCAATGTTTAGGATAAGAATAGAGGATAGACGATAAAGGATTGCGTAGTTTGAAGTTGATTTACATGATTACTTACTACCTGCAAAAGAAAAAAAAAGAAGTGTGCATAGAGCAGACAGAGCAAGATTGGTAATGATCTACAAAAATGTTATCCTGAGTTAATCTGACGCCGTCTCTGCATGGTATCATGCGTGTGAAACTTCTGAGTGCTGTTGTCCATCGACAACTACCCTTTGCACACGGCTAACTTTGTTGACCAATGGTATGCGCTCTCTATATGCATGCTACTTAAACCATGTGGTAGCTTATCTTGATAGATTTACACTATGCGGAAATCCACCTTTTGCAAAAGATCTTTTTATTCTTGGTTAGTATTAATACCATTGAACGTCAATGATTACTGCATGTCTCCTTAGCATACTTTGTCCTTGTCATTGACTTTTTCGTCTTTAGCTGAATATTGAAATCTCCGCCAACGCTTCGGAGCTACTTGACGTGTCTGAAACATTGACCAGATTACTTCGATCCTTAATTATATTTGTCATTTCCCGTTTCCACCATTATCCAAGTGGCATGTAACGTTGGCGCTAATGATAGACCAGCTTCTTCTATTCTTGCTCAATTTATATCAAAAGGTAACAAACTATCACTGCTAGACACAGAGAAAGAGTAATTTCGCATGAATTTCTCTAATCATGATTTAAGTTCTCGTATCGTAATCAAACGCCGAATATTGGGTCATGAGACTTGTGAAAAGCAGCATGGTTCGTTTTTTAAGCCTTTTCCCAATCCTCCCGCCAAACATCTGGTGATGTTCCATATGTGACCGTAAATTGTCTTCCAATATGTCAAAAAGGCATTTATAGCCGCTAAACAACCTCTTTTCTCTTTCTTTTCATTGTAACAAAAAGCAACCAAAGATGCAGCCAGCAGAACCAATGGCCAAGATAGATCATGAAGAAAGCGATGATGATCCTATGTTTCCGGAACACATCCCCGTGGATATGGCATTGGCGCCGCAACAGCATCCCTTCGGACAGACACACAAGATCCGTCCACAGAATATCGAAGAGGACCAGCGTCATGTATCTCGACATAGTTTGTCTCCAGAAAAACTTGGCGTTGTTGGTTACGTAAAAGACGTCGCTGGTTTTGTCAAGGATGCTGTGTATGAAGCGCGCGATAGGACGTCAACGAAACGACGCAGTTCTCAAGAGGAAAAAGAGCGACAAGAGCGTGCTTCCTCTGCACCGCTTCCAGAACAACAATCCAAACCTGCTGAACCCGAGCGGGCAAGGTCGCCCTTGGTGGAAGCCGTGACAGGTCTTTTCCCTGGAATAGGGGATCCTCATGCTACTGTAAAATGCACCCATACAGAGGAACTGAGGAATGATATGGTTCAATTCCACCATAATCTGGCTCAGGGTGGCGAATCCAGAATTGTGAAGGAACGGTAGTCATGATGAAGAACAAGTATTTGCTTTGTATCTATATTGTATCTATATTGTATCGGTTTTTACATTGGTGACAAACTCTTATTTCTTTTTCTGTGTCTTCGAACTAATGCGAGCTGCAGCCTCAGAAAGCGTTTCCAACTAATTCGCCTGAATAAAAATTCTGAAAAAAAAAAAAGCACTACCGTGCTGTTGATGGTCTCTTACCAAGTGATCGTTCCTGCGAGCACAAAGCTAAATAGGGAAGACCGATCTATCAATACAGTGAACAAACAGAAAACGGAATAGCTTACTTTGACATCTTCCATGGAAATGGCCGATCGCTTTCCATGCCTGCCATGGGAATTAGGAAATAGCATGACTATGAAATCTCTTTACTTTGCAAACGCCTCGAGGTCCAATGCCATGATCTCTAATGTTTCGGTATCAGACTAAAGGATACTAGAACCCTAATTTCCATATTACCCATTTGCTTGTAGACGATGTCAGCGAGGGCGGCCACGCAGTCCTTCGATACAGTTTTGCCAAGGCTTTCCGCTAGAGCATGCATTTAATTCGTCCATCTGGTGATCCTGTATACCTTCTTTCTGAGCAATTTGATCGACAATGTACCAGACCGTTGTTTTCAATCGCTGTAAGAAAAATAAGCAATGTGACGGACATAGAGGAAGAAGGAGAAGTTGCAATATACCTCTTCCGCCATGAAGTACTGGTTCTATGCGTAATGGGACGTTTCCAAAATTGCGTTTGCCTGCAAATATCGGAAAAGCTTACTTTTGCCAAGTCACGTTGCGATCGTATATGCCGCAAGTCTGAAAGACATATATGTAAGAGAAGTCCAAGAATTGACTGGATACGCCTTCATTGTATACAGAAGTACTTGTGTCTGGGACGTTCAAGCGTAAACGAAGCTGCTAATATGGTCACAAATTGGCTATAAGCTTGTATATGCACATATGCTTTCTTGATCAGACAAAGATGGGTACTGTCTACTACTTCAACAAACCTTTTGGTTACCTTTTCCTTTTATTACTGACCAAACAGTTTGACTCTAGTCAGCTTGACTCGCGAGCAAGTGGTGAACCTTATGCCCGAATTTGTGTTGCAGGAGGTCATACCTTGACAAGACTTCAATGCGGTACTGACAAGCAATGGGGACTTCCTTGATGCAGTCTAATATTAAAAAAAACACTAGTCAAAACCCCTGACACTGTATACTTCTTTCAAGTGCCTGATGGTTCCCTTGACATCATCCGAATAATTGGAAAAACCAGCATAATCAATGCAACAGAGGCGAACGTACTTGACGCAGACGGGGAGAAACTGGAAAGGGTCCAGATAAAAAAAAAAGAGTAAGATCTATCCACATGGACCTTCTCTTTTTACCCTGCGTATCATCATCACCCAACTTCTGTTCGTTACCAAAGTTACGGTCCAGTAATGGCATTGACTAGCTTGAAGAGGGACAGACAAAGACCTTGTATACAAAGAAGCATCTGCAGAAACGCATGATCATTGCTTGCGACAGGCAGGCATAAGTTTCGAAAAATTCGCTTCCAGGTGATTTTCGGCAAATGCTTCCTCAGAATTGCATACATTTCGGCATTTGTTCAAAAAAGAGGTATTCGCACAATTTGTTGTTGGAAGGATCAGTTGGAAAAAGATGCCCTTGACCAGCTCCAGGATTGATTTCTTGCTATAGTCCGCTGGATCAAGAGGCATAGAAAAAGAAAGCCGATGTATGTAATGAAGGTTGAGCATGTCTCTGCTCACCTAAATTGAATTGCACCGAGTTGCTTGAAGCATTGGTGGTTGCGGACAGGCTTTTCTAAAGAATTGGATTTGAAGGTTCCACCAGAAAAAGAAAAAGATCAGCAACCCAAGAAGATATCGAGCTGTTGGTATTGTTCCTTACCATGGTTATCCACAGATTCTAGAGAACTGCTTGTCGGTGGGGTTGGGGCATAAGTGCGATACTTCGATGGAATTAACTGGATCATAACTTCGCATAAGGCTTGAAATCGGCCAGGGCAATCTGACTTAATCAAAGTGGACCTGGCTTTCGAACTATTTCAGCATAATCTTTAAGCTTAATCGTAATAAATTGTCTCCATGTCAAACGAATAGTTACCCTTTGCATCAAACACGTTGTCATACCCATCTTTATAAAGAAACTGCATATCATTTAGAGTAATGAAAGAACTTCTGTGTCACCGATAAAAATCATATTGGCTTTCTCAGGGTTTGATTGAGCGTCAACCCATACCATACGTTCATCGAGCCGAGCTTACGAAGACTTTCCGCATAACCCAATATCAATTTAATAAAAAAAGTTTTGAAAAGGGGAAAAAACGGATGCATGCCAGTAATGATCCACCTTCGCAGTAATGCTGATTCCCGTCGATGAACATATCTAGCTTAAAACAAGCTGACATCCAAATTCATCAACATACGATAATCTTTATGAAGAATCAAACGGCTGCTATAGTTTCAAAAAAGTGCTAGAGTGTGACTGGATGACTAACCAAATCTTTTCCTTGTAGTAAAGGTGTCTCTTTGTCATTCCCGAGATTGTACTTTTTACTGATAACGTTTGCATTGTTACATTCAGTTCTACTGTGCAGCCGTTGTGAGATCACAGTATTTCATGCAATAGTGCAAACTCATCGGCTATTTCATTGATCGTTGTTTTTTGAGTGCGCAGAACCGGCAATAACTAGAAACGTTGGGTATTGAGCGCCAAACCCTCGTTATCGAGCATTTTTGTGCGTTTGTCTTAGCATTTGTGTCACGTTGGCCTGTCGCTGTTCGAAAACAATGCCCAAAAAATTTCCCGCTGAAAGATGTGGGGCCACCGAACTTTTTTTTCCAACAACTGGGAGGTCCCGTGACAAAAAAGACTTGCTCACACCGTTTTTGGGACTCTTCTTTTGCTCTTCTTCCCTATACGCCATGCCTATTCCATCCGCTCAAAACCGTAATCCTTCCTCACCATGTGCCAATGCCAATAATTGCAATGATTTATGCCTTCATCAGAAACATATCATGCGATGCAAATCGAAAACCTTTCAGAAATCGAATCGACCGACACCATCCTTAAAGCACCAACGGAAAGCTCCACTATTAACTAGTCGTGCAGAAGACGAACATTGGGTCGACCTGTCTGATAGACGTATACGTAGTTCTCGTTTAGGTGCACTTTACGCTGGATCAAAGTTTCAGGGCATCCAAAAATGTGGAAATAAAAGCTACGAAGTAACAGTAGACATCCAGGTATAAAAAGAGCACATTGTAAAAGGAAAAACACATTGTGGTTTTTAACATATTGCATTGAATTAGCATGTCAATCTGAATGACAGCATGATAAGTGGTTACCTTAATATTTCGGGCTTGACAGACGAGTTTCCCGAATTGACGGTACATATCCATCCCTTTTGAAAATGTAGAACTCACCGTCATTCTCATGGAAGACTTATTTCGAAGGAGAAATCATCGGTCCGAAGTATTCATTTTTGACTCGTAAATGGCAAGCGCAGCATTCTACCGATGTACAACATTGGGTAAATTGAAGGAAAAGATTACGTATGCTTACCATGTTCCTGATACTGATTGAAAAAAAAAACCAACAACAATAGAAACGATTTCCCTCCTTTCAACCGTATATTTCTGTATTTAACCAGGATGGCTTTGTATATGATCCGACAGATAATGATTTTATATATATGCGATGGAAAGAGAAATTTCTAGTGCCAGATCATCGTGTGGATACCATCGACGGTGCCAGTTTTGCAGGATTTTACTATATTTGCTATCAAAGATCTACGAACAAGATCAATGGATTTTATTTCTTTCGTCATCATACCGAGATGTAAGCGAGAAGGAAGAAAAAAAGAGACAGATGAAATTCGAATTCTGACATTTGTTTCTTAGGTATCAAGAATTGATACTGGATCATGTCGAGGAGCGTCATTTTGGCAATTTTGAATTCCGTTGATATATCATGAATTGGACAAGTCGTTATATTTTTCTTCTTTTTTATTTTATATTGTTAATATATTGTTGTTATAGTTCTTTTTTTTCTTCCTTTTTGTAATACCGCATCCTTACTCTGACCCCAATTGGGAATGATCAATAACAAAGATATTTTACCATAAAATTAGAAAAAGGATGTCTTTATTGTAGCATAGATGAGCGCGTGTGCGAGATCTTAGATCGAATGATAAGCATAGATAGATAAAACAAATCTTCCGTAGACGTACATCATAGCCAAAGTTGTTAAGCAGGGAAACAAGTCATGTATCAATTATACAAAAAGAAAGGGGGCATAATAATAAGAAAACGGTGTGTATAAGAAGGTAGAGATAAAGGAATGACAATAGTGAAAAAGACTGAATAGAACATAGAAAAGGAATGGAATGGTTTGTGCAACGCAAGACACGTGAGAGTCTGTGCGCTCATTGCTGCTGAGAAAAATTTATCTGAAGGTTCGCATGATGCTGTGCGCCGATCCGTCACGACGGGTCACCACGAGTTCAGATGTATCAACGAAAACTTCGGTGTTACCAAAACAAGGGCTGAAGATCCACCCGTCAGATCCATTGAACCAGAGCTGTTCGATGTTTTCTTGTGACGTCTGATCAAAAGGGATCCAGTTGGAACCGGCAGAATAGTACCATTGAACCGACATAGTGTGGAACGTCGTCTTGGGCAATTTCTGCATTGAGCAATGAACTGTTTTTCTTGGTTGCATAGTGAGTTTGCTGGTTTGATTCGACATTGATTTCAATTTCCAGGCGCTTATATACAATGTGTTTCGTTGTAATGCCAAGGAAGCAAAACGCTTTCTAGCTTACTATGTCTACTACGAAGACAAAGAGGCCATGAACCAATCATATGTGGAAAGGACATTAAGCGAAGACGTACTTCTACAATATGAGACTGATCACCGAGAGCCAAGTCCCGGTGTTCTTCTCCATTGTATTTTTTTTTTCGGAAAGCGATGACCGCCACGGGAAGGCAACACAACCATCGGCGAATAGAAAGCGGCCAAGACGATCTCGCCACACTCAGCGCCACGCCTGCAATAAGGCTCCATTGGATAACACGGGCATTCAAAGTCCGTCATTCTGTGTCTCTGATGATGGTTTCCTTTTTCACTCTTCCGTTGCCCTACAGTGAAAAATGGTATATGATCTCATACCACAGCTTTTGACAAGAAACTAAGAAGCAATATCGCAGTCCTACTTAGCTTGAAAACATACTCTATGTTACTTTCATTGGATTTTATCATAAGCCATCACGGTTTTATGTCGCTGCATGGATCATAGCAGTTTGCTCTCTGCAGATCCCGGCCGGTGATTGGCCAATAAGCCATCTGATCTTGTCTTTTTTTTGCATCTCCGTCATGCGTGGTATATGTGTGTCCGTGTGTGTGCATCTGAAAAGGGAGTTCAGGCGCAAAGCGCGTAATAGATGCACCTCTCCTCAAGATTTTCTTTTCGAATATTATCGCGTTCTTACTCGACAATGACAATTACATACAAAGTAATTCATTTACATTGAATCCGGGACTATTCCATTTGTTTATTCGATCTTCATTGCAGGAAGCCGTTGAGAAAATCAACTCATTGCAGTCAAACGCGGCCCTTCTCAGCCAGTTACGAAAAGCTGGTCCAAGAATGAATGAGCGTAGCCTCCCAGAAATGAGAGAATATTTTAAAAGAATTGGTTATGAGGTATCTAAACGCCAAAAAACAGGTGGAAGCGTCTTGCCGTATATTTAGTATGCTCTTTATTTTCGTTTTATTGATTTTGTAGTGCAAGGAATTTGATCGATTGAACGTTATTCATATTACTGGGACGAAAGGCAAAGGATCTACCTCTGCTATAACTCAGTCTATCCTGGAACATTTCCCTACAGGCGATAAGCCGCTCCGCACCGGTCTCTTCACCTCACCACATTTGGTAGCTGTGAGAGAACGTATTCGTATCAATGGCCGGCCACTCAGCGAAGAAAAATTTGCCAAGTACTCGGAGGAAGTTTGGAAACGCTTAGAAGACACGAAAAGTGAAGCCTTGGCCGCCATGGAGGAGATGGCTGCTAAAGATGGAATGGTGGGTTACCAAGGGTAAAAAAGCTTGTGTTCCTATACTAACTCAAAAGTTCTAGGATTTCAAAGCAGCTATCAAGAATAACAGAGAACATCCGGATAAACCCGTTTACTTCCGTTACCTTACTTTGGTAGCTCTTCATACGTTCATCCGAGAAAACGTAAGAGTTCCTGTTCTGTGGAGTAGATGTTTATTCGCGTTGAATAGGTGGACGTGGCTATATTAGAAGTTGGTATCGGTGGCGAGTATGACTCTACGAATGTAGTTGAACGCCCGGTGGTTTGCGGTATAACTGCCCTCGGACTTGACCATGTGAACGTACTTGGCAACACAATCGATCAGATAGCATGGCACAAAGCAGGTATTATCAAGGTATGATGCAATCATTAAGTTGTTCTTTCAATCACCGAATTAATAACCATGGATTCTTAGCACGGAGTTCCCGCTGTCACATTTGACCAAGTGCCCGAAGCTTTGGCGGTGATTGAACAGAGAGCAAAAGAAAAGGAGGTACAAACATTTCTTTTTAAGTTTAGACTCTGCAATGGATGTATCCTGACACAAAGTTTCACCATTGCAGGCCCCTCTTCAAGTTATTCAAGCTCGTGACATCGACCGGTTGAAAGATATTGAGATTGGTAAAGAAACAAGAAGAAGTTGGCGAAAAAAACAGTTGTGGTTATTAATTTTTGCTTGGGTTCTTTAGGTTTAGCGGGTATCCATCAAAAATACAATGCCTTGGTGGCCATTGAATTATGTCGGATATGGTTGGAAAAATGCCGGGGCCTGAAGCTATCTACTAACCCGGTGCCTGCCGAGTTCACGGAGGGACTCCGACGCGTACAATGGCCAGGACGAGGCCAGAAAGTCGACATAAGTGAGACAAAGTATGCCGGCAAGGTTTCTCAAGAACTTTCGTGGTACCTTGACGGAGCTCATACTGTGGAAAGCTTGGATGTCTGCTCTGACTGGTTCTCCACTCAGGTGGATCAGACTGCCTCGCGCGTTCTGATTTTTAATTGTACCCATGGACGAGACGGTACCAAGTTGCTAAGCTCATTAAGCAAACTGTCATTTGATCATGTTATCTTCTCAAGTAATGTCACATATCGTCAAGGATATGCTTCAGGTAAAATGTCAAAGAAAGATATATGGTTATACGGGCTTTGCTCTAAACGAAAGCCATTTCAGATAACGCCGACAAGACAACTTCGGCTGAAGAGATCCAAGAGACGCAGCTCAAGCTTGCCGAGGGTTGGAAGGAGCTGCATCCTTCCTTTGAAAGTAATAAGATTCATGTCACACCGAGCCTCGAGGATGCTGTAGAGTGGGTAGTCAGCCATGCCAACAAAGCCGATAAGAGAGTACAAGTCCTAAGTACAGGTAGTATGTTGATGGTTGGCAACATCATGGCTGTCCTTGATATGCCCTGTAAATAGTGAAGGATCCTTACTTTCCTTTCTCCGGAAAAACTCTCCATTTATTTTATGCTTTGGTTTGCATACAAATAATTTTGTTCTATTTAATATCCATTATCATGCCGAGAAAATAAACTCTTTGTCAACACATATAACCTGCTTCAATGTACCGAACGTCTTGCTACCTTGGATCCACAGGTATATGATTGATTGCAGTCATACAATTTTCTTTGAGTACTAGTGTGCTTAACTAGGAGAGATGCAGTCTATTGTTTAACCAAAGGCTAGTTTCATAAGTGATTTTCAACTCCCAAGCTTCTCTTTTAGTGTTGTTTTAATGCAGGAACTGAATCTTGGATCAAGACCAGATTGTCAGTCTCCACTAAAAATTTGAAGCAAAGATACAACTGTATGTTGTTAACACACTGTTTCTATCAGTATTGAAAGGCGCCCTGTTACATCGTTATAAAAGAGAATATGCGGACGGATGTGTTTGCTCGTAGTCGCATGCAGCTGCGAATCATGTCAAAAATCGAAAAAGGATAAACGTATATAATCAAACAAGGAAATATGCTAATTACATGTTCCCATTCTGGTGTGTAGAAGTGCAAAAAGAGAGAGATTCAAGGCATTGCCACATGGATTTCTTGTGAGGGATATTGAAAATGTTTACGAACTAGTAAATGGAATCTATGAGACTCTCGGTGACAAATAAACAGGGAGAAAGTAATAGCGTATTCCACATAAAAAAGTAGAAAAACGGTTTTGAGAATGCATATTTATTTTACATGACTGTCCTGCTTGGTAATAAACGATGGCTTCATCTGACAATAACAAAGAGATTGAACATACAGCTGGTAGGAAGTTTGGAATGTAGTAAGAAGCAAGAAGGGAAGGGAGAGATATTGAAACGGGATTAGAGGAAAATATACAGATTAATACACGTACGTCATGGAAGAAAATTCGAGAAAAAAAGTAAATCTAAAATGGACATAAAAAACCAATAGAACGAAGGGAGGCATACAAAGAAAGATAGAGAAATCATAGTAAATAAAGAAATCGGAAAAACTTTGTACAACATAGGACGGACACAATACCGAATTGTGCCGAGTGCTTGATTGTGGCAAATTATTCAAAGGTTCGCATGATGCTATAGGTCGCCCCGTCATCGCAGATCAGAGTCAATTCGGACAGGTAGATGTAGACTTCACGGTTATCAAACGAAGGGCTAGCAAATCGACCATCGGACCCATGGAACCAGAGTTGTTCGATATTTTTTTGCGAGGTAGCATCGAAAGTGATCCAGCAGGAACCAGCGGCGTAAACCCATTGAACGGCCATTGTTTTTATGCAGATTTGGTTTCTTTTGATTTGGTTACGGTGTGATAGTCTGACTTGACGAAGTTACTACAAGAGAGACGCGTTTAAACGCGCTTATATATACTACATCTTGATGACCATTTGCCAAGGATGTGTAGAATGTGTTAGTACGATGTATCATGGCTACCAAGAAGAACAGTACACTCTACACCAATAAAAACTAAAAAGTAGTCCGAAGGGGATCATCTCGTTGACATTATCAGAATGATCACCGAAAAGCCAAGGCATCTCTCTTTTGGATTTCATAGAGCGCCACTAGTGAATCCGATGCATCCATAAATGGACAATGAAGAGTGGCGCCAAGATGGATCTAGCCACATGTGCCACGTTGATGCGAGTCGCACGAAGGAATCCGATGCGAATGGCCATTACTGTGACTATTGATTCCGGCTGTTGTTCCACTAGAAATCCCACAAATTGGCTTCCTTTCCTTTTTGTTGCATCCTTTGTATCACATTGTCAAAAGGAAAGAGTAGAAATCAATGATCTCACGAGGACAAAGCATCAAGTTCCGACAATATGTATTGCATGAATTGCTGAGCTTTTGGAAGGGCAATAACTTCGAAATCCTATACGCAATCAGATGAATAGCAGGTCTTCCTAGTGTAACTTTGAGTTGAGCTTGATTCGACGATTCGCAAAGACATGACAGTTGTCAGACTGAAAAACTACTATCGAAGGACAACTGCTGGTTACGACAATAGATCTCATTTTTCCGACAGAGATACTTGTATGCTACAGGTAATAAGCCATCGGAACCTGTCTTTGTCATTCTCTTTGTCGCTAGCTGCTTTCTGCAGTAGTTCTGACGCGTTTATTCAGATGCTGAGCAGACCCCAACAGTTTTGCCCAATGAATATCAAAAGGAAACTCCTTATCATGAAACTAAAGCATAGATATATCGGTGTCATCCCTTCTGCATTGCCGTCATTAGACGGTTAAAGGCTCGATTTACGTAAATGACCATCGCTAGCTCCAGACTTTGAAAGTAATTGGGCTCTGGAAATTTGACTGGCGCAGAAGGAACTGGTAATTTTATTAGATTTCGACCCAAATTCGATCCTGCGTTACGATGATTAAATGGGTCTTTTTTATTCCGCATCAACTAATTGATCACTTTTGCATGAAAACAAACAATCTATAACTTATAGATATAAGCGCAATGTAAACAGCATGACTATATCATAATAACAATTGGTATTGCTTGAAGCAAATCATTTAAATTATTTGAAACCTAGCCACGTAAGCAGAAAATATTCAAACGATTCGTATCGCTTAATACTTTGATGACGAACGTGTTTTTAGCAGGATGGTTTGATTATTCGGAACTCCGGAAATTGGTGGTGTTTGTCTATGTGCTTGTTCAACGGGAAAGCAGACATATAGGAAGGGGAGACTGGTCACCGGAAGGCGTACCATTCTCTAAAGCAGGAAACGCCTTCTTGCATATCTGCATCCCAATCATATTTTTGCTTTGCTTTGACCCGCGCGGCTTAGCTTTTACATTTTCCATGATAACATGCTAACTTCTTACTCCCTTTTCATCAGTCAACCATGAGGCGTTGACCGGGTAGCGTCAATAAATACCTCCTTTTTCTCTGAAGGCTCTTTTAAAGTTCATTCCTCTTATTTCATGATGACGATAACCTACAAGGTTTGGCTTTGGGTGCTTCTCGCTTTGCTTTGCAATGAGTAATACGTAGAATAGGAAGCAGTGGAAAAAATTCTGTCATTGAAGAGAAATGCCGAACTCTATCATCAACTGCACAATAAGATTCCAAGGATATACGAATACAATCTCTTTGAAACAAGACAGTATTTCCGAAGAATCGGTTATGAGGTATGAGTGGCTAACACATGTATGGAGGCGAGATAACAGTTGTCTTCAGTGCAAGGACTTTGATAAATTGAACATGATTCACGTTGCTGGAACCAAGGGGAAGGGTTCAACTTGCGCTATGATTCAGTCTATTTTGAAACATCTGTCGGCAAATAACAAGCCTATTCGTACTGGCCTGCTTACTTCCCCCCACCTGACGTGTATGCGAGAACGCATCAGAATAAACGGAGAACCCATCAGTGAAGATAAATTTGCAAAGTATTCAGAAGAGGTCTGGAAGCGGTTGGAAGATAGCAAGGAAATCGGTGTGGACTATGTAGACGTTATATTCGGCCAAAATGGGGCGGTATGTTCACCCTTTTGTTTATGTTTGAGTAACAATTGATGTAGACAGAAGAAATTCGGACAGCTCTCAAAATATACAAAGATTATACCGAGAAGCCCACTTACTACCGATATTTTACTTTGGTTGCTCTTCATGCCTTTATGATAGAAAAGGTAAAGCAGAGTGAACGGCTGAACAGAGCTTTCACGTAAGGTATGTCTTTAAGGTGGATGTAGCAATCATTGAGGTGGGACGAGGAGGAGAGTTCGACTCTACCAATGTCATCGAGAAACCGGTAGTGTGCGGTATTACTTCACTCGGGCTAGACCATGTGAACAGACTTGGCAATACGATAGACCAAATTGCATGGCATAAAGCGGGTATTATTAAGGTGGGTAAAACGATGTTGCACAGGCCATGTTGTTTGCTAAATTGGTCTTACTTATAGTATCAGGTTCCTGTCGTGGCAATCAATCAAGTACCTGAAGCGTTGACTGTGATCCAACAAAGAGCAAAAGCGAAAAAGGTGGAAATGTCCTGCTTTTGGTTGATTTCACGTAGGAAACAAGACTAATACGAAGTAATTATAATTACAGGCACATCTGCAAGTCATGCTTGCTGAAGAAATCGATAGGCTGAAAGACGTTGAGATTGGTAAGTAAGCAAAATGGAAAGGAGGGAAAAATACGAGAAGATATTCAGTATCATGTTCCTTTAGGCTTAGACGGCGCACATCAGAAATACAATGCCCTAGTGGCTATCGAATTGTGTAGAATATGGCTAGAAAAATGTCGAGGAATAAGGCTATCTGACCCAGTACCTGCCGAGTTCAAAGAAGGTCTTCGACGCGTCCGATGGCCAGGGCGCGCTCAGATAGTGCCTATGGTTAAAACTAGATACGCTAACAAGGTATCTCAGACGGTTTCCTGGTATCTCGATGGTGCCCATACAATCGAAAGTTTGGAATACTGTTCAAATTGGTTTTCTAATCAAGCAAACCCAGAAGCCTCACGTATATTGATTTTTAACTGCACGCATGGACGAGATGGCGCAAAACTGTTAAGTGCCTTGAATGGTTTGCACTTTGATCATGTCATATTCTCCGAAAATATGACGTACCATGACGGCTTTTCACCGGGTTAGTAAAAACGGACAGTACCGAGTTGGAACCCTGTACTAATAAAACGGAAACATGCTGCTCAGATAATAAGTGTGTTACGCCGACGCCCAAAGGATTAGAACTTAAGCAAACTTATCTTGTCAACAGTTGGAAAGAACTTCGTCCTTCCTTTTCGCAAAACAGCATTCATGTCACACCAAGCCTCGAGGGAGCGGTAGACTGGATCGTCGACCATGCAAAACAAAACGAGCAATCAGTTCAAGTGCTGGTTACAGGAAGCATGCTTATGGTTGGAAACATGCTAATACTTCTTGGTATTCCTACACAATAAAAATTATTTATTATCTTAGCGTTAAATGCAAGAGAAGTCCAATTGTAGGATATGCGCTAGAAGCAGGTCATGCGCTGACTCAAGTAAAAAATTGAAATACTTGCAACATTATGAATTATTATATTGATGCCTGGTACGTTAATAGCCACTGATAGAGGGTAATACTAGAACAAAAGGCGAAGCGAAAGGAAAATAGGAAAAACTAGAATAATTTTTTGATGTTATTGACTGTTTGACTTAATAAGGTAACCTTATGGACCATTAGACAAGCACTGTCATCGTTTGCTGGTATGAGCGTACTTGGTTGTTATATTGTCTTTCTTGTGACAGGCTATGGTATTTATAATCCTCAGTCTTTCTTTCGATGTCTTTATATGCTTAATTCTTGCGTGTAATTTGATTACGTAACCATGCCAACACCATTTCTGAAGTCAGAGTGAAATCAAAGTTACATCGGAGGCTACAGACTAGTTAATATGTCAAACTTCAGTTAGGCGTGCTAGGTGAAGCTGGGAGGTAACCTTGTCTAGACTGACTATAAACCTTAATCCAAAGCAAAGAAAAATAAACTACACTTGTAGGTCTTGGAAAATCACCAGCTCATATGGATTTATTATACATAATAGTAGCCTTGTTCGCAAATATCAGTACTATCACTAAACGTGAAAAAGAAGTCAAAGATGCACATTGTGTTTGAAAAGGGAAGGTAGTTGACAAATTGAATAAAACAGGGGAGAGGGTATTAAAAAAAGCAAGTTGTTCTAGAGAATATCATACACGTACGTCATATAAAAAGCAAGAGAAAATCATAATAAGTACATAGAAAACCACAACAGAACAGTGCAAGCATGTGTGTCAGCGAGAAGGGAGAAAACGAGAGAAAACAGAATATGAGAAGCGAAAAGATTACACAAAGGAACGGAAAAGAGTTTGTACAACATAAGACGGACACAATACCGAATTGTGCCGAGTGCTTGATTGTGGCAAATTATTCAAAGGTTCGCATGATGCTATAGGTCGCCCCGTCATCGCAGATCAGAGTCAATTCGGACAGGTAGATGTAGACTTCACGGTTATCAAACGAAGGGCTAGCAAATCGACCATCGGACCCATGGAACCAGAGTTGTTCGATATTTTTTTGCGAGGTAGCATCGAAAGTGATCCAGCAGGAACCAGCGGCGTAAACCCATTGAACGGCCATTGTTTTTATGCAGATTTGGTTTCTTTTGATTTGGTTACGGTGTGATAGTCTGACTTGACGAAGTTACTACAAGAGAGACGCGTTTAAACGCGCTTATATATACTACATCTTGATGACCATTTGCCAAGGATGTGTAGAATGTGTTAGTACGATGTATCATGGCTACCAAGAAGAACAGTACACTCTACACCAATAAAAACTAAAAAGTAGTCCGAAGGGGATCATCTCGTTGACATTATCAGAATGATCACCGAAAAGCCAAGGCATCTCTCTTTTGGATTTCATAGAGCGCCACTAGTGAATCCGATGCATCCATAAATGGACAATGAAGAGTGGCGCCAAGATGGATCTAGCCACATGTGCCACGTTGATGCGAGTCGCACGAAGGAATCCGATGCGAATGGCCATTACTGTGACTATTGATTCCGGCTGTTGTTCCACTAGAAATCCCACAAATTGGCTTCCTTTCCTTTTTGTTGCATCCTTTGTATCACATTGTCAAAAGGAAAGAGTAGAAATCAATGATCTCACGAGGACAAAGCATCAAGTTCCGACAATATGTATTGCATGAATTGCTGAGCTTTTGGAAGGGCAATAACTTCGAAATCCTATACGCAATCAGATGAATAGCAGGTCTTCCTAGTGTAACTTTGAGTTGAGCTTGATTCGACGATTCGCAAAGACATGACAGTTGTCAGACTGAAAAAGTTGCTAGCAAAAGCGCAACTACTAATTTTTGATCCTGTAAGTTAATCTTCTGATAGAGGCACTGACGCACTTCAGGTAATGATTCGTCAAAACCTGCTGATTTGGTTAACCCTTTTGTCAAATGCTGAGCAGTCTCGTGAACTGCCATTGAAATGATATCGACCAAACGTAGGATATGATTAGGATGGTGATGAGACCTAAAGCTACGTTATGACTCGGTTCCTGCGCAGTTCACCGACGGTCACCGAAGTGTAGAAGGACAACCAAAGCACAGCCAGAGATTCAACATAAGTTGTCATACTTTGACAGCAGGTTTCTGGATTAATACGCTTGTCTAGTAATAGCTTCGCAATTTATAAAGATCAAATGTCGCGGAAAAGTCAGTTCAATATCGTTCACTTCTCTTGCGCAGAATCCAATCGCTGGGAAAATAAAAGTGATTTCCGAACTTCTATAAAATGCCTGAAGGGTTTACAAACCAGAATAATAACGTCTAGCATTCTTAACTATCTATTATCTGAGAAATCGATTTCGTAATCTCAGAACTCGAGATTCACTGCTAGTCGTCAAAATGTTCTACTTGCAAAAAGATCAATAAGGATTCATTGTTTATTATTTTGTTTCTAACAGAGTTCATGTCACCTGGATGGCCGTTTGACCCAACATGATTTGTTAGTGTCGAGTTCAGGATTTAAGAGGTGTCAAGCCAATCTGCGACACGCGCCGTCGATTAGAAGCATTGATGTAGATGACTTTCAGGCAACGCCGCCGATGAAACTTGCTTACACGGATTGATTGATAGTGTGAAGCTAAAAAGTGCTAAACGAAGAGGTGCAAAAGCAAAATAAGGAGAAAGAGCTGCAATTTACGTACCACTAATAAGAGCAGTTCATACCCATCGAACATATTTCAGGCACAGTCGCTGACTTATCCCCTAGCGCACGTATCTCTGGCTTATTGTAGTTGACTCTAAACATACATATGTTGGAAATCCTTTGTTTAATAGGCTATCTTGACCTTACCTCTACACTCTGGGCAATATACTTGTTCCAAGAGCGTTAACCCTGTACGTATGGATAGAGCAATAATAGTACACGCGCGTGGCTTTTCAGCAGTTAAGTGCTAAGTCTATACCGATTCACTCCTTAGATCGTAAATTAACAGAATGTCACAGATGAGGTAGGAAAAGAGGAGCACAGACTACAAATCACTGAGACAGGATATATGCTACTTTGTATTACACATGTGAAAAGAAAGAGCGTCCGTGCTATACTACTGCAAAGAACACAGGAGTTCTGAGACATGATCAATCACAGGAAAGAATATATCGTATGCAACCATTTAGAATGGTTAATACATTTATAGAGGCTCCTCTCTGCATACGTGCGCTACTCTTGAGGATTGATTTCTGTTTCTGCTTTGTGTTTGTCTGTCTTCGTCCTGAAACGGTACCAAATACGCTGTTAAGCGGGCTTACTAGACGAAAAATAGAGTTGCCGGGTATTCTCAGAGTTTGTCGGTTCTGGCGTAATCAGACTTCATGAGCATGACATTTGCAGACAATCCATATCAGACAAAACAGGCATTCCTGCATCTAACATTAGTAAAGGCTATAGGCAATGGTTCAGCTGACTCGAAGAAGAGGTGCAGAATATTAATGAAGTTAACAGCAACGGATGTTCTGATTCATCGTCCGAGTGTAGAGCGTGAATCAAAACAATCGTTGCTGTACCACAAGGGAAACCTTTATCAACAGGAAAAGCCAATGTGCATTTAGATATGACCAGAAGTACCTGCGCCTGGAAAGTTCTGAATCATACAATGCAGTGAAGCCTAACCTGCATTGGCAGCAGCATATAAGCAACGTCGCCTCTAGTTTGGGTGCGAACATTATACCTCCAAGAATTAAGGGTATCATTGACAGCGCACCATGTGTTAATACCTTATAAGTGAAGATAAATGTCTGCTTTTCATTTTTCTACCTTGAAACGCTTTAACGACTTCTCGGTTTGCTTTCTATCAGTTTGAAAGCCTCAGCCCGTAAGCAGGTGGATGCAGGAGTATCTATGCACGTCGCTCAAATAGTTTAAGCATTGTGTAAATATTTGGCTTAGATGCATTGTGTATGTGACTGAGAGAATATTACATGTGTCTTATCGTGATTTTTTCCTCACCTTCTGAACTTTATCAACACCATTTTTACTCACCTTCTTCTGAACATTATCAATACCATTTTTTTCTAATGACGCTCACCTACGAAGTAAGACAGTAACCTTCCTTTTCCTTTTTCAAGCTTATGTTAATATGGTTATACGTAGTAGGGCGCGGTTGACAAAGTGAATGCCTTGCAGTCAAATCTTTTGCTTCTGAACCATTTGCGAAAGAAAGATCCGACGGTTGACGAATACAATCTCTCGCATATGAGATATTATATGAAACGGATCGGCTATGATGTAAGGCACAAGAAATGCAGTCATCATATAAACTTATCAAACGTTTTCCATTCCTAGGACAAGGATTTTAACGACTTGAAGGTTATTCACGTCTCTGGAACGACGGGTAAAGGATCTATCTGTGCGATATCTCAATCTATCTTGAAACACTACCCAATGAAAGAAAGAAGTCTACGTACCGGGCTGTTTACAACTCCTCGTCTTAAGACAATGCGAGAACGTATCCGAATCGATGGAATTCCTATAAGTGAAGAAAAGTTTGCAAAGTACTCGGGAGAAGTCTGGAAGCGACTAGAGGAAACTAAAGTTGGTGTATCAAGGCATGATGGAACAGTAAGCTCACCGTTTGTTTATGTGCAATTGACTAAAAAATGAATCGATCTAGACTCAAACTGTCAAACCTCACCTTCACTATCACCCAGAACTCCTGGATAAACTAACACACCGCCAGTTTTTTGTTTTAATGGCTCTGCACAGTTTTATCTCCGAGAAGGTAAATGTGCAAGTGCTAACATAAAAGAAGAAGACTGTTCAACGGTTACATGGCAGGTAGACGTGGTCATTTGGGAAGTACACCTTGGCGGTGAGTATGATGCCACCAATGTGGTTGCACAACCAATCGCATGCGGTATTGCTGCTGTGGGATTTGATCATATGGACGAACTGGGTAGCACGATTGAAAAGATTGCGTGACACAAAGCGGGCATTATTAAGGTAGTTTAACCGTGAAAATACTTTCATTGTGTCCAATTGATTGCTTCCTCCTTTGCGGCCTTCCAGCATCATGTCCCTCTTGTAACATTCGAGCAAGTGCCGAAAGCCTTGGAAGTGATCAAACGGAGAGCAAAAGAAAAAGAGGTAACCCAACCTCTTAATTCCAGAATTTGGAAAGCCATTTGTATTTTCACAAGCTACTCTTCACGTTATGGAGGCCTCAAGCGCATCTGTTGGATGATGTGGAAATTGGTAAGAAAGAGCTTATAAGTTAAAGGAAATCGTCCCCGATCAATATATGTTAACGTTAGTATCTAGGCTTGTCTGGTGTGTACCAGAAACAAAACGCTTTTGTCGCTATTGAATTATGTAGGATATGGCTGGAGAAATGCCGACACATAAAACTTGCCGATTCGGTGCCTGCTGACTTCAAGGAAGGTCTCCGTCGCGTGCAATGGCCAGGACGTGCACAAACAATTGATATAGCTGAGACAACCTACGCTAACCGGAACACCCAAAGAGTTCTGCTATACATGGATTGCGCTCATACCATTGAAAGCCTACAAGTCTGCTCTGACTGGTATTCCACTCTGGTCGATCCGGCCGCTTTACAAGTGCTGATCTTCAATTGCTTGGGCGATCGAGATGGACCGACATTGTTACGCTGTTTGAACGGATTATCTTTTGACTAGTGTTTTCTCACAACATAACGTATCGGAAAGGCTATACCCTGGGTACGTCGCAAACACCAATACAAACTGCTAGCAGTCGCTTAATTTCTAAACATGTAAATCTACAGATAATATATACCAATTGTGTACCGACGAAGAAGTTCATGAGATGCAAACAAACCTAGTAAACTGCTGGAGGAAACTACGCCCTTCGTTTGTTGAGAGCAATATTACCGTCACATCTAGCACCGAAGAAGCTGTAGAATGTTTGTAGATTGTGCTAACCTGCAGGGACGACAAGTCCAAGTGCTTACAACTGGAAGCTTACGTTTAGTTGGTAATCTGATGGTCGTGCTTGGCATACCGATTGCATAAAATACAAAGGACATTGCACAGTCTCTGTCCGTAAAGTGATTGTTGGTTCTCTTTTTTTGCATTCCATGCTAATACATACTGGACCTCAGGCCGGATATTCGGGGTAATTAAACATAGATAAACAGATACGCTACAAGGAAAAGAGGAAGAATAGTAGTATCTGTAAACATGCTTCACGCTAATAAGTACTTTCTGTTACCGCTCTGCATATGTGAAGGCAAAAATTGATGATGCGGTTGTATCAGTGTTCTTCGAACGATGGACTAAGCGAGTTAGCTTTTCACTATCATTATTTGAAATATTGAACATATTCTTTGTCAACATTGCTAAAAATTAATAGAAGGGGAAAAATTGGACGATCTATTACGACGTCTTTAAAAACCGCACATGCAAGATACAAGTAACGAAGTGAAGTACTAAAAAGGCAAATAATAATAACGAAATAGTAAAGTAGAAAGAAAACAGTAATTATTTCAAGAAAAGGGGTACCCTTGCATTCAATGCTGTTCAGCCATAAAATTATTCATAAGCAGATTCTTTTTTTCTTGTTATTGTCATTCGTTGGCCCAAGATCCACCACGTTTTAGCCATTTCCCAAGTAACACGGCAACGTCGCGTAGCACAAATCCTCCAACGACGACACTAATCACGTCGCAAATCTTGATTAATTTTTGGAGTAAAACATCACACTGTGGATGGCTGTTTTCCTCAGTTTTCATATTTGTATAGTATTCGATCCAATCCTCTAAAGTTAGAAATGCGATAAGTAAATACGCCGGATGAGGATTTGTATTCCTTTACCCAGGACATGAATCTTTAGAAATAATTTTTGTAAATTCTCTGTATAATGACGATACTGGTCTTCCCTGCAAAGAGTTTAGTGACGACTGTTATCGTTTATACCACTTTCTGAACTTGTACTTACGCTTTAGTAAGACTAAATGCATTCATGCGTTCCACTGATTTGGTCAACTTAGTACCCCACGACATGAAGCTTTGGCCTTTTTTGGATTCATGGGCATGTTGTGTGGGGGATGGATGATCCACCATACTATCACGTTTTAACTTTTTGGACATGTTCGTCTGAAGCAAATCGACCGCTTCCTCTAAGCCTTGGACTAGCTTCAGGCTCTCTACGATATTTTCTAATGCTGTCCATTGTTCCAGTCTTGCTATGTCACCCATTAACGTTTCACAGGCAGCCATTTTAGTATCCATCGATGGTAATCGAATGTTAGGTTGTTGCCTTTTTTTTAACCGGGAGTCAGCATCAAGTTCCAACTGTTACATTTGCTTTTGTTACCATATACTTTTAGGGATATAGAGTCGTTGTGTAACATAACCACCATGCATCATGCTTCTTTCGAGAGACAAAATTAACTGGAGGTGCTGTGTCGTACCGATTGAATGGGTTGTGATGCTGTTATGTCTGGTGCAAAAATAGTCTACAGAGGAAGAGGAAGATGCAGTGGAGCGAGGTGACATCGTGTCCTTTGTAAATAAAGCAAAAATAGGTTGCACTTTATCTTTTCGCGGCACACCATCTAGACTTGATCTCGATAAACGATTTGCTTTCTTTCGCATACTTCCTAACCCACTTCCTTGGCGGATCATGGATGGTCGCGGCTCGGGTTGTCGGGATGTGGGTATGGGTGTCATGGTTCGTCGCGCTGTCGGGGCTTCCCGTTCAGGCACAGGCACAGGCGCAGTGGCAGGTGTATTTGGTCTTACCAGATGAAGCTTTGGGAGACTACTTGTTCGTACACGAATCGCTACCTGAGGCTTTAAATCTGCTCCTTCGTCTTCATCTTCCTCATCATCACCCTCTTCCTTTTCAACTCCTGTTGAATCCGTTTTCTTTGTAGAAGCTGGTGTTTGTTCATTTGGAGGTAATGGCGGCAAGGCCATAGTCGGTAGCGTATCGGTAGTCATTTGTTTGAGATTTTCATCTTTTGCAGAACATGTGGAACAGGCGGAAGAAGTGGAGGAGGTTGAGGATCGATTTTTTGACTGGTTCAAGGTTAAGGTAGTTGCTACGGAACCCTGTCGGACCCGCGGGTTTTCATATAGATCGGTGTAACCGTTGCTACGTCGTTTTGCCTTGCGTTCAACAATAGGCCTTGTTTGGACAGGTGTACTTTTTGAGGGTTGTATTACACCAGGAGGAGGCTGTGCCGGTATACGTGATGTGATACGTGATGATCCAAAATTGCGTCCGGATCGAGCAGACGGTGGGGGCGACAGCAGAGCCAGGTCGTGTGAATTTTTCAAGTCGGCTGTAATCAGACTATCGATGGAAGAGGTGGAGGTCGTTCGTCGAACATGGGAAGGGCGTATATTGCCGCGAGAATATTTTCTTTTTGCAGGCTTCGATAGCCATGATGATTTAGGGTCGTCAGGGACATCGTCGTTAAATGCTTCGTAGGGGTCGTCTGGATTTGTCTTTGGTGATAATGCTGTTAACAATTGTATACGCTCCGAGTATGAATCATGCTATAATAAACGTAAATAAAATGTATTAGTTTCATGCAAAAAGATCATCTTTGCATCCCTCTTTTTCCTTTTCCTCACTGGCTCGTTTTCTTATCAATTCCTTTTTTTTCCCTTCCTTTCTGAATAAAGGGACTTATTTTAACTCACAATTTCCTGCAGCCTTCGTCGATCGTTGTCCTTATCAACCGTTTCCAAGACTCTGTTGAGTAAATTGATGGCTTCTGTATAGGCGTCAATAGCACCTGCTACATCGTTGGATGAATCGCACAATACTGCTGAATTAGCTTTCTGCAGTGCTGTACGTAAGATGACCCTGGACAAGTGTTTTGAAGAAGAAGATGATGGTGGTTGAGGGGCTGGTGTTGGTGGTGATGATGATGGTAACGCGTGTGCCGTGTCAGGTATAAGTGCAGACAAGGGCGATGCGTCATGACTCATTGTCTTATTTCCAATGAGGAAAGAGAGGTAGAAAAAAAACTGGTGGTTAACAAAAGAAGGAAGAAAAATAAAAAAGAGTCAAGTAACCAGGTACTTGTTGGGCTATCTCAATTTTTTTTGGTTCGTATGTGCGGTGCGTGTGTGTGTGGAAGAGATAGTCTTTTTAGTTGGGCAGCAACACAAGTGCGACGCCTTCCGTTAATGGCTTCAGTCTTTTGTCATACAATCCGCAACAACTAAAAAGTGACAACAAAAGGCACAAAGTATTGGGAGAGAGAGCGTCGGAGAACTGAATGACTCCCTTAGGTACGTAGCACAAAACCTCAGTGGAGTTTCTCCTGCACCAAGAAAAAAGCCTTGGGTTCTATCCTTCGCTTCCCCTTTTTCTAATTTACCGATACGCTAACAAGGGTAAAGATCCATTTTGCTAGCTGGTTCAGTGGTCGGAGCGGCAATGAAATGCTGCTATTTGGCGAGGAGAACTGACTTTGGTCAATGGTAAATGGCCCTGATGCAGAGTAAAAATCGCTTCTTTTCAGTCTCCTTCTGCATGAGTTTCTTTTTCTTCGTATAAAAGGGTTGCATTGTTTGTGCGTATGACATTTGGGTGAATTAAGCTTCTCGGCCCGGGAACTTTCCTCTTGTCTAGTTGCATAAGAAATGGTAAAAAAGTAATTCGGCTATTCCAAAGGCAAAAATGACCAACCAAGTATCTCATTATGCCGATCTACCCGTCAACACTTGTTATGTTTCCACGATAAAGAAATTAGGTCAAACTATTCTTTTGGACCCTTTTTCCTGTTATTTTTTAGTTCTTTGTATCATAGTCCCATGCTTGATTAACCCCTGTGGCCTTATTCCACGGTTGCATGAAGAGAGCAAGCGTAAATGTGCATAACATGGCAGCGATCATAGCGACCCGATTTGCCTCTCTCAGAGTCACTACTTTTTTCTACGGCCGCTATGGCGTCCTATGAGCCCAGATTGGTCGTATTTAAAATTCTGTCATTTAGAGCCTCACTCACCGGGGCGGCAATGCCGGCATCTCCCTTCGAAAAATAAGTAAAAAAAACAGAAGAGAAAAAAAGAAGCTTTTTCACCTGACATCATCAGATCTATGAGCTGCTTTGCCGTCATCAAGACAAGGGGTATAAAGTATCAAAAGTAGGGCATCCTAACTTTGGCTTTCCTTCTTTTCTGCTTCTCTGCAAGATACGTGACAATACGTGCAAATACATCTACTTCTATCCACATACGTCTCGACAAATATACACAAACACGAGTACGCAAATATATCCCAACATTTGAAGGACGTAAGTCTGCCCTCTCCTTCTGAATATTTCTCCCTTCCATCCTCTCTCCAACCCCTTGAAACCCTTGGGCAAAAAGGACTTCTCTCTCTCTCTTCCACGCACGCTCTTTTTTTCCCTCACCCGCTCTCATCTTTGATCTTTCAAATCCGCTTCTCATTTTAGTAGTACTAGCAGTTTTTTTTGCTGCCGCCTCCTGTCCCCTGCCTCCTACAAACAAAAAAATTATCTTCCGTCACTTTTTGTCTTCCCTCTTCTTCCCCTTTACTTGCTATTTCTCTGGGCTTGTACATGTTAATGAATAAGAAAAGGCCGTTTCGTTGCTAACACTTTTTTCTTTGATACCAATCATAGTGCTTTCTCTGTTCGAGATCTAAGAGTCGAGGAAACCACTTCGTTTATTAGTTGCTAGATCAAGGACCTTAATCTTCTTCGATACTGGCTAAAAGGGAAAAGAATATAGTCTTGACGATATGTATCCAAATCCTTCTCCGCAGACGCCACACTATCACTACGAGAATCACCCGCAGATGAAAGTACCACATGACAATAGTAGTACTGAGACGAGTCCCCACGCCCTTGGAAGACCAGCATCGATGCCCTCACTTTATCAAAGTTATGGTGGAGGTAATAAGAGTAGACTTGAAGAAAACAACTAAGAGATGGAGAGAGTAAAATACAGGATATCATGTGGAGATGTTTGGCATAATCGAAGGCGTTGTTACTAATAGAAAAGAAAACATAGGATGGCATCAACAACATCATCGACAAGCCCCACCACAACAAGATTTCGCCACGGCAACCGCAAGTAATAACAGTGAGCCCAATAGTTTGATAGGTTCGCCTACGCCAACCTCACCACCGATGAGTGCAACTGCAGCATCCTATACCACTTCGCCGCATTATTTTGTGGCACAAACAACAACACAACAGAACGGTGATGGCTTTCAAACATCATCTTCACATCATCATTACTCATCCAGTCCCTACGGTTTATCTTACCTGTCCAACCATGGTTTAATCCCTCGGCCCAAGTTGACAACAACTCTTTGGGAGGATGAAGCTACTCTCTGCTATCAAGTCGATGCGAAAGGAATTTGTGTTGCAAGAAGGCAAGGTAAACTACCTATCCCTTTTCATCGTCCTTATGCCTTACATTGAAACAAACAAATTTTATTTTTTCTAGATAACGATATGGTCAATGGCACCAAATTACTGAATGTGGCCGGCATGTCGCGTGGCAAACGAGATGGGATACTCAAGAACGAGAAAGGCCGTGTGGTGGTGAAAGTTGGAGCCATGCATCTTAAAGGAGTATGGTAACTTGACACATTGTTTTTTTTTCTTTTGCTTTTAAAAAGAAAACAGCCTGGTTTACACAACATTTTTTATAGGATCACTTTTACCCGAGCGAAAGCACTAGCAGCGCAATATAAGATCCAGGATATCTTGTATCCATTATTTGCCGACGACCCCAGCATGTTCATGTACACTTCGCCATTCCAGCATTATCCTATCGGCTCGAATCGTTTTATGCCGAGCGCGTTTAGACCACCGATCTCAAACTGGGATCCAAATACATACCATGACACACTGGGTCAACAGCAACAACAAGGTAGATAACACCGAAAATGAAAAAAAGGAATAGAATGTCAACGAAAAAGAAGACTAACCATGAACTTGTTGCCTATTTGTCTAGTGTATCGTTCATCTATGGATGACATGTATGGTCCTTACCAATCTGTTGATTACCGATCTTCATCTGGGACAATCCCAGGCGTGGGTGGTATGGTGGGTGATACCTATCATAATCACCGCCTATCCGTTTCCAAGAGCATGTATTACGAACCATCCTCTTTGGATGATTCTAAAAGACAAGAGACAGCAAAACAAGACGCAGGGGGAATAAAAGAAGGTACAACGGTGCAAAAAGAGAGAAAAATGGGAACAATAAACATGACAAAATACTAACGCCTATTTGTCAGAAACAGGTTTATCGCAGCCAAACTCGCCCAATCTTAAACGATCGTCTCTTCAGCAACTCTCTAGTTTTAAAATGGCAGATGCCAGAGAACGGTACTATTCCTCGACTGCAACGGACGTGGACTCGAATACAATGGGCTCTTCGCCCACGATGCGTCGGAACAGTCTATTAATGAATGTTCCAGGGCGTATGGGTAGTCCACGACATCATCCTTACTCAGTCAATAATAAGATACACCCGCCTTCTATGATGTCTGCATTGCCTGGATCACTGAATTACCGTCCTGTAAAGGCAGAACAAGAAACAAATGAAAACGAAGATACCTCGACGAAGAACAACAACAACAATAACAGTAACAGTAACAGCATCAATAGTGGTAATAGGACAGGTTTTGCCACAGATGATATTGTCAATTCCCAACAGCCTTGGTAGGAATAAATATTACAACTCCTTTCTCTCTTTTATGTTTTGCTCTTTATCGTTGTACGTTGTTCCTCCTTTTTTTCTTTTTCTTTTTTTTTTCGTTTATTGCAATGTTATCGCGTTCTTATTCTTTTCTTTATATCAAAAAACACACACAACAAAAAAAAAAGGAACTCTTAATTTTTTCGACTGCTTTTTTTCTCTTAACCTTTGTTTTTCTTTTTCTTTCTATGTTAGTCTTATGTTTTAATGATTTTTAAGGATAACGCTTTTTTCTTTTCTTCTTTACGCAAAACAAAAAGAAATAAATTTGGATTATCATATAGGGTTCTGTTATCAGATCGACAAATCTGTTACATAAAACCGGATAAACGCGCAGCTAGATATGTCAAACGATAGACGCGTGCTATACGGATTTAAGTGGTAGTAAGAATAAGAAGGTTTATATTATAGATCATGTAGACATGTAGAAGGATGCAAAGTATGTAGGATATTGTGTCTAAGTTGCTTATGTAATAAAAGTAACATGTTCTAGTTGGCCTTGGTATAGTACAACACGTCGTTCTTGCATTCTTGTGCGTAGGCGTAGACCAGTGCGCCAGTCCCGGAGAGAAAAACGAACTTTTTGCCGACTTGAGACAGAGAGGCCAAACGAGTCAGACGGGGGTACATTCGTAGCAAGATTAGGTAAGAGAAGTAGAAGAAGTTAAGAGCAAGAAAGAAAATATTTATTTATTTCGTTTGACGGAAAAAAAAATGAGCAACGGGAAAGAGCGGGAAAAAATGTAAGGCAAAAGCACGGCCCGCGATTGGAATGCCGCAGGGGTATTATTCTTTTTCATGGCCAGATATCACTCTCAGCCTGCGACAATCTAATGTCCACAACTTCTCGATACCTTGACTTGACAGCGTTAGACACCTTTTCTTCTCGTTTCCGACGTCCAAAACTTTTATGACATTCAAATCCTGCTTCTCGACGGTAAGGTCCAACAAACAATTCTTCATTCCATTGAAATCCCTGATGACGAGACATGACCACAACAGGACATGGTCCACATTCCGTCGCTGTAGGACTGATCCCTTTATCGTATATACGATACTCGTAATCGTCCGCCAATGAATTAGGTCGAGGATAGGGTGAAATCTTAATATCTGTAGATGACGTTTGGTCCATATCAAAAGGGAAAAAAAGCCAAGTAGATTAATTGCCACTTGCTGCCATTTCCACAAATTCATGCGGGTCATGTTTTTCCTCTGTCAAAAATCACTTATGATTGGACGGATATAACCGGGAGGCAGACTTTCCCATTTGCCCATCATTTTACAGAATAAAGAAAGACAAAGAGAGAAACAGTACATTATCTGCGCTAGACCGAACTAGCTTACAGATATACATTATAAACGCGTCTGGATACAACATTAACAACATACTCTCGTTCACTACTGCCAACAATTGTCGTCTTTAATTCTGGTTGAATTCATACTGAACATGCTTAAAAAACCATATTGACCAAGTATTATCAGATCATGATAAGGTTGCTTTGATTCTTTAAAAGTCATATTTCAGTTATTTACATTACTTTAGAATATTCAGGCGACTTTTAGGCAGGTTAGAAACAGACACCTGCATTACCACGCAGTTGTCATTTGATCATACTGCAGGTAACATACATAGGAGGGCTATTAGACTTGTTCAGTAGCCGTTGCTATTTGACTCGTTTCTTGCTTTGGTTGGACAATATAAGTGGTTATGCAATAGAGAAATTCGAATGATTCGCTAGAGCATAACATAGATAACTTCATGGTAGATGTATGTACCAGTATGTGCTCTTCCTTTATGTGCAGTCGAGAGGAAATGGAGAAAGCAGGTCTTTTTCCCTAGAGCAAATTAAGAAGTTTTAATCCCTCATTCGAGGCAGAACATCAAGTCATGCACATCCATACCAAGAGAGAAACGTCTTATCTTGAAGCAGCTTGAAACATCATACAGATGACGTAGGATGGATAGACGTGATCACTTTAAGGCTTCCTTGAGTACGTTTCAGCTCACTACGTATGTTCTGCAAGTATTTGTTTAATAATATGCTCAAAATGCCTTTTATGGTGCAAGTCTGTATTTGTGAAAAGAGCCGCTAAAGAAGAATGTAATCGCTCAACATTCTAAACACTTCTCTCAATTTAGATTTAGGGTGATCATAGTTCAAAGTAAACACAGCCATTTTATAGCGAACTTTTTAGATCCGTGAAGGACTACAAAGGAGGTTTAACCATACACATCTGATTTACTTGTCAGTGTAACATAGTCCGAACAGCGGTAAATGGTGGTTCAAGTTGCTTTTGGTTATGGAGAAATGCAGCGAAAACCCCTTTGCACGTAAATTTCGGAGACCGCCGATTACGCTTGACTATCTATTGCTCTCACGAGACGTTTGTTTTCTGGCTTGCACTTCTTTCCCACTAATGAATATAAGATGAGCTTCTATAATTTTTTGCAACAATAGATTTAGCATTGCTTAGCTACGAGCTACGGCCATCTGACGTACCACCGCTCGCAGACAGCGCAAACAAATCCATTTTACGCACAGCAAACGAACACCAAAATAGTCTATTGACCTCAATTGTGATTGGTGGAACCGTTGGTTCCGATTCAAGCTCATTTTTTACCGATCGTTTTCTTTCCTTCTTTTTCCCCAATTCTTTGTCCCATAACTTTTTTCTTTCGCTCCTTTTTCTGCACTATGCTATTTGTCAAGCACAATTCTGTTCAGTCGTTTCGCTTGTCAATAACGTCGAGCGGGCTTAATAAGCCAGTCGCCTTTGGACCAGGATCGGTTGTCAACGGTATATTAATCAACTAATAGCACCAGAATCTACGACTCACATAAAATGCTTTAGGGTCCGTATTCTTGGCACTGAATAAACAACTGTTAGCTCGGCGACTTCGGGTTGTGTTTAAATGCGAAGAACAGCTTTCAAACAAACAAACGAATACTCTATTTTCCGTTGAAAACGTGGTGTGGACTGCTAAAGGTAAAGCAAAAGAGAAGAGTGTGTGAGAAAGGACAAAAAGCAAGCAACAGCGCCGTGTTATTCAGTGCCCTATAATCTGATCTGATTACATAGATGATATTCCCGGATTGATGAGTTCCGGAGAGCATTTGTATCTTTTTGCCATCAAACTTCCCAATGTCAACTATCCACCTTCCATACATGATAGGAGTTTCGGCCATCGGGTTGAGTACAGTCTGCAAGGCTTTTTAGATCTGGAGTCTGGCGCAGCTGAAACCAAGAAATTACAAGTCATTTACCTTCCACTGGTGGGCTGTGGCACGGAAGAACCACCTAAAGATCAGGCTAAACAAAGCGACATTGAGATGACGGCTGAGCTGGTCCAACCGGCGTATCTACCAGGTTAGCTAAACGGAAAAAGGAGAAATTTTCTAATTTAAGAAAAAAAATTCCTGACCTCTTGACCCTTCCCGTTTAGGCGACATGTGTACCGTGAAATTAACCATCCATAATCAATCCAACCGACGACTGACTCATATTCACATCGCTTTGATCTCGAAAAGCGACAAAAGAAAACAACACACTATCCACAACGAAACCTTCTTCGTATCCATTCCAAAAAATACCAGAGACAACCATTCTATTTTTCGCTTCCCCATCCCTTCAACTTGTCTCCCTTCGAATGATTGCGTCCATTTGTCTTATCAGGTCATCGTCAGTGTGCCAGCAAAGTCATCCTCATCCTCCAACATATGGCCTTTTTCATCCAAGTTGAACGATAACCTGACGGTCACCTTACCTCTCACCATCGCAACTGTTCCTGCCACGTGCGGTTTGCCACAACTTCAAATTCCGTTACATTCGTTTTCTGAACAACAGGAAGTACCATCCTTCATCCCTTTTGTGGATTCACCAACACCTAGCCCGGTTAGCCCGTTTTCTATGGAAGGTAGCTGGTTAGGTAGTCCAGTAGAGCCATCGCCTTTAGAAGGTGATACATCTAGGATGTTGCAGGATGACACAGGCCATTTGATGGTACCTTCTTTCTCGGATAGCCTTTCTCGGCGCGTTTCGACGAGTTCAACATTAGTTGCGAGCGACTGTAACATTGAAATCAACGTTATCCCATCAGAGTCTGGTTCAAGCCAAGTGGCTGTGCAATAATGCTTTGGATTGTCTGAGGAATGAGACAAAGAATACTAGAAGCCTCACTCCTACTTTCCCTCCTGATTGAATACATATTACCTCGTGTAACTACATGCTTTTTTTTCTGTTAGCTCTTTAATAATATAATGATAATGATAACGGTACTTTATTTCCAAAAGTTAAAGTCGCATTAGCAAATTCACTTGACGCTAACAAAATCATATCAATTCTCGTGTTATAAGAGTTTGAATTGATCAACTTTACATGCCTGTCAGTAAACTGGCGACATCATACCCATATCCCCTCCAAGTGAATGCAAGATGCATATATCAATTTCAATTTCAATGGCCTGCGACTCTGATTTTCGTAGTTTGCGAAATCATTTTTGGGAAATATTGTATATGCTTTTCTCTGCTCATTGATCGGTTAGACGACACACGACAAACAGAAACGTGGGGCTTTTTTCCAAATTATCAATACATAAACAACCTCAGTAGCCAAGAAGTAAATATAGTATACATGAAAAATGACGACATTTAGCATGTGAATACCCCGTGGAGGTCTGGGTAGCGGCAGAAGAATTACGCTTAGAGATTACTGTTCGGACATAGTCCGGCATATCCGGGGATGGAAGCCGGGTTAACAAAGACGTCACGTTGCTTTCCAGGCTGTTCCCCGGTTTTATGATGCCCGCGCAGGCGTGAAGTTATTCGGGCCTCTTTATTCACCAGGTGCATCCATCCCACTAGGTGAGTAAAGACCAGATAGAAACCTTAGTTTGCAGACCGAACGACAATAGGAAGAGATTAATTCATCCCGGATCGCTAACCGATGAATATTTTATTGCGGATGGATCTTTTAGTATGGCTTCATTAGGATTGCCCTCGAGCGTTAGCGCTTCCGCTGACGGTTCGCGTAAATTGTTCAACAAATGGTCTTATGAAGATGTCGAGGTGAAGGACATTTCTCTTGTCGATTACATTCAGGTTCGCCAACATGTCTACCTTCCCCACACTGCTGGTCGATTCGCCGTTAAGCGTTTCCGCAAAGCTCAGGTACACAAATTTGGAAGAAAGAGAAAAGAAATAGAGAGAAAGAGAGAGAGAGAGAGAGAGAGGAGAAGGTGTTTAGACGAGCCAGACATAACCGACCTACGTTTTTCTTTGTCATTATCCAGTGCCCCATCGTTGAACGTTTGACCAACTCCCTTATGATGCACGGTCGCAACAACGGCAAGAAGTTGATGGCTGCCCGTATTGTTCAACATGCCTTCGAAATCATCAACTTGTTGACCGACCAGAACCCCATCCAGGTTCTTGTTGATGCCATCATCAACACCGGTCCTCGTGAAGATTCCACCCGTATCGGTTCCGCCGGTACTGTTCGTCGTCAAGCCGTCGATGTCTCTCCTCTCCGTCGTGTGAACCAGTCCATTGCATTGCTGACCACCGGTGTAAGCATTTCCTTTCAATTTTATTTCTTTTACCTTTAAAAGCATCCGACGCCGAGTAACTAAACACTGGAAAAATCATGCATAGACTCGCGAAGCTGCTTTCCGTAACGTCAAGACTATTGCCGAATGTCTTGCCGACGAATTGATCAACGCTGCCAAGGGTTCTTCCAACTCCTATGCCATCAAGAAGAAGGACGAGCTTGAACGTGTTGCCAAGTGTAAGCAAAACGAGGATTTGTACATGCGTATTGGATCTAATGACGAATTGCTTTTTTTTTCCTTCTTACTTTATAGCCAACCGATAAACAAGATGCATCGGATTCCTGGGTGGGACGATGACTTTCTTTCGGATTCCTCTATACACATGATTAGTCTTTCGCTTGTGAATATAAAGAGAAGGAAGAGGGAAAAAAGAAAGGAAGATTCTCACAAGAGAGGTAGAGAGAGTATTTTCTTTGGTTTTGCTTATCGCTTCATTTTCATTGTTTGCAATTTGATTATTTATGGAATGGGCTATGGAGATTGGCTTTAGCTTTTTTCTTTACTCATGTGTTACCCCTATGACACATTGCAACAAACTTGATAGAGTCATGTCTTTATCCGGTTATTTTCCATGACAGGGACTTCTTAGTCTAAGTAGTGACAAGTAAGGAAAAGAAATAGAACATAGGGGTATTATTCGGTTGGACAAATGGAGATGGGAGTAGTAACACTGACTATCAAAAACTGGGCTGAAATGACATCAATCATGGAAGCAGCCGATCCAGAAAACGGGGTGGCTGGGTAACAAAGAAAGCATTATCTCGTTTTGGAAGCTGAGCTGTCACATTGGCTTGCAACGAATGCTTGTGATACCCATAATCTCAATCAGCCTTGCGATCCCCTTTTATTCCAAACATGTGTGGGTAGGAACCTTGGCGCTATTCATTGTTCTGAGAAGCCTAGCCTGGATGGTGCTACGCTATGCTTTTTCACTTAGCCAAACATTAAACAAAGATGCGAGAACGAGGTGGGAACAAAAGGAACGTCTCTAAGCCATCTCTTTACTAAGTTTGATTTAAACGATAACAGCAGTTGATTATTTCTTCCACAACTCTGAAGATAATACTATCGGAGTGTAGCTAGTGCTATAAAACATCGGGATCGAAAAGGTGCCACACTTGTCGGAAGTGGCGCTATTACAAGTTTAAAGTAATGGCGTATCTTACTTCAACGACAGTGTAAAATGAAATAAGCAATAGAAGCAACATGGTGAAAAGACACTGGTCGAAGAAATCGTCAAGTCAAAGAATTCGGCAACCTAGTAAAAACATATGGGAGTCGATCTCAAATAATTGATCCCTTACTTTATTTTACAGATGTATGCTAAATTCGTATGGATCTGAGATCCATCAAGCATAGAATTCGTGATATCGAAGAGAATCTTGTTTAAATTGGATAAAACGAACGCCCTATCACAAAAGCTTCTTGTAAGAACCGATATAGTAACTTGACCTGGATCATTTAGAATCCTTCTGCTCAAGGTTTAACCCGCACATTTTACACACATATTGGGATATACATGGATAAAGGCGAGTGATTATATGAATTATAGCATCGCTTTAGGCGGAGAAAAACTTTCTGCGCGGGTACTGTCTAGACCGTAGGGAAGCAATACGCAATATGGACACAGTGAGTCACTTGGCAAAGCTACACACCGTATTTTTCATAAAAGATAGTTTCCTCACAATGCCAGACTTATGTTTGATTTACTAAGAATAATACGCAACGTATTTCCTCAACAACATTGGATTATGGTCGTTAAGTTTGCTTATAGTGCATATCTTTTACTAGTAAAAACTTAAAATGTTGTAAAACGGCCAAATTTTACAATAAGCGAATCGCTTCATAGTGATAAAAAGAGAAGGCAAAGGAGCATAAAGTAACAAAGGGAAATCATGGACCAATCACAAAGAAAAAGGATTGTAGAAAAATGAATGAAGTGACATAGATGAGAAATATAGGTTGCAGATGAATATAATAGGAATTGTAACAATATTTGAAGAGGGAATGACGCGAATGTAAACTAGGAAAAAAAGAAAGAAACGAACTTATTCATAGGTACGAACAATAGGAATCTGGCATCCGTTCGCTAGCCGGAGGACGGCTTGAGTAGGATCAACATAGACTTGCTGATTTCCAAATGTTCTGCTAATAACCCAGCAGGCGTCAGAGGAAAACCATAACTTTTCAATGACTTGTTGAGTTTCCTGATCGATAGCAAGCCAGCAAGAACCAGCGCGGTATAACCAATGAACGGCAGGCATGATATGATAGTCAGATTCGTAGTTAGTGATTGGCTTCCTTTTTTTTTTCCTTTGGTTTGTTAAGGGATACAGCTGAGTTCGCATAATGTGGACTTGCTTTTATATCCGTCGAAATAAAGTGCCACTTTTGCAGCAGCATGTATCAAGTCAATATGCTAGCGTATCACAATCAGAGGAATAAAGAAGATATCGCTTGGTTATGGAATGGAGGATCACAATCCGGCGACTGAAAGTAAACATACCGGGTTCCGCAGCATAAATCATAAGCTTCTTCCTCTTTTTTACTTCCGCTCATAGCTAATGGCACTAAGAAAATTCTGGTTTATGGGTGCCACCAAAAAACAAACTAAAAAAAATTCGGTATGCAGCCCTTTTTGTGCTGCCATAGTAAATGCCATTTCTACATACAATTAATAAAGACGGTTATCGTATTTGGTTGTAGATAACTTTAATTTGCCTACTTGATGCGACTACCTTTATCCTCAATCTTTTATACTTTGTTATGGCAAAATTGAGTCAGGGAAGGGATTAGCATAAATGATGATTCTTTCATTGAACTTTTACAACACAACAGGTCATTAACAACGGCACATGATCTAGTTGCTTTTATTGTCTGAGTAAATATTTGTGATCGGATCTTACAACTATAACCACTTGACAGCTCTTCTCGTTTCAATGTTTATGCGCCTGTTCAGACCTTCAGTTTAAACAATGAATAGCATGTATTAACGTACGAACATTGGTGCATCTTTCCATAGCATCAAACAAAGAATGAAAATGATGCTCTATCTTGTGTTTGCAGTTGTTTGGCAAGTATAAAGTGGGATCAGTCCAGCAGCTGAAAAAAAACTTGTGGAATAATGAAAACATGGCTACCAAGTTGCCTTATCTCGCAGATCCTTTTTCTTATCCTTCCTTAACCATTTCTTCCGATGATCTCAAACCACCCGCACAAATCAAAACCACGGAGGCTTCCCCCTTTTTCGGCTGTCAACCATAGACGGCATCATTTTAAGCGAGGGGTTTGGATTACTACATGAATATAGAGAGGATACGCACGAGGATAAGGAAAAAAAGTAAAAATAAGAATCTACCGTAAATGTAATTTAGAGAGAGAAAGGCTGTTATAAAGGCCACAAAAACCCAACGTTTTTCACTTGCGTTCTCCTCTCTTTTCTATTTTATTTCAGTTAATATCCTTCTTATTTACTAACTTAATCATGCACGTACAATGGTTGTATGCTTCTGGATCTTGTTGGATCGCGTTAGATCCAGCTACACAGCAGACGATCGAGAAACTGTGGTACTGTGAAGGTGCCGCCTGGGTTGTCAGTCGGTCCTTTGGCAACGGGCACGTCTATGTCAACACATCGGAACTGACATTGATATGCAACGGTTTCGCATACTGCATCGTCCGAACCTATTCTTAAGCTTGCATTGCAGCCTCTCATTTTCATTGTACGCACATTTCCATGCAATCAGCACGCACGCATGCACAATTTCTCTGGTTTTTATTTATTTGTAAATTTCTTGCTCTCTTTTACCACTGTATACCCATATAACACATATCATAACCATAACCATAACCATAACCATCATCATCGTCATCGTTAGCAATGAGCAATTAGCATTATCAACAACACATTGTTTTATTTATTTATCCTTTCTTATGTTTCTAGTTTCAGAGCAGGTCAATCCCTACCTTTCTGATCTTATGTATCTATGCTTTTGCTTGCTGTTCTTCCCTCCCCCCCACCTTCCTGATTTATATGCGTTGAAAGACAGGCGCTTAAGCTTTTTTTTACACATCAATGACAATGAAAGTTTGTTTAACTCAAATAATAACAATAAAATGCTGATCGTTGATCAAACCAGTTTCTGACGGAGGAAGGAGGAGGAGGAGGAGAACGAAACTTTACCGATCTTTCTTTGGCATTGTCCCGATCGGCTCACCCTTCCTAAAAAAATTAACTCCTGATTTACCATCCATTGTTCTTTCAGAACGAAGAGGTAGAAAATAGGCTTTCTTTGTTGGCTAAGGGGAAGAAAAAGAGGAAAACGGATAGTGAAGACTATCATAAGCCTTATACTTTATCAGGATCTTGTCAATAACTAATATTAGCTTATTTGTCAATGTTGACATGGTCCGCCAGCAAATAGTATGAGTACGCTCTTTTCTCCATAGTCAACCTTACAAGATAATACTAGCTTTTAGGCACTTTCTTCGTTCAGCTCGTAGTGCCTATTTGCGGGATAAGTTCCATATAAGCAATGAGTAAATCGTCACTTATTATACGAGTTAATTGTTAGGATGACTTTCAAACAAATTGTTGTCAATGGATGGAGTAATCTACTCGCCTCCCCCATAAGAAAAAAGGGATGTTGGAGGCAAAACGCACGAGACAAGCCCGCGGTTAAATTGTTTTCCATTGGCTACCTGCGCTGCACACTTGGATTCGCATATTTTTGTGTACATAGGGGTTCTTGGCGATAGCCGTACTCTACAGATTTAACTTTATTCCTGCTTTGGATAGAATAAAACCGAACTCCTAACATAGAAAAAATCAAAGGAAGCAAACGTCTGCTAAACAAATCTCCTTACACTATTTAGGCCAAATCTTTTCTTTTCAAGATAAACTCACTTAAGGTTTGTACTTTGCCCCGGCTTAAAATGAATTTTACTTCTAAATAAGCCCCTTTTGCACCATGATACGCAAGCTCCTGTCTGCTTCCAATCAACAGTACCTTCGTATCGAGGTTGAAGTCTACCATATCCATTTTCTAACTGATTGATTTCTGTCTAGCAGATTGGGTCGGCCTGGTCATTGTATGCCCATGTGATAGAAAAATAGCCAGCTGCTCACACAATGTATGTATAAGATTGCTTGCTTGCTGCTTAAGGCATTTAGGTACGTAGTATGCAAGATATGTTCAAAGTCTGTTGGTTATGTTGAAAGCTTCATGTCGATTTCCTCCCAGTTAGCATAATCACGATATTACTCGGCTCCTTACTGACTAACTTAAAGTCCGCTCAATTTTTGGTGTGGATGTTGGCGCCTATATCATTAACTTATCTGGAATCCACTCGTTCTCCCTTAATACTCGCCATTCAAATTCCTTATGAGATCTCTCGATCGCCAACCTTGGAGTTACATTTGCAAATACAAAAGTGGCGTATCAGCAAGTTTCCCTGTAGGCTTGGTTAGTTAGTTTAAATAGAATTACGTTATTCAGCTTCTATTGTCAAGCCTTGTAGGCAGAAAATTGAGGTTAACTTATTGGCGGCGGACATAACAATAATGTCGATCAAAATTTGCACAGGATTGGAAACCCAGTCGGCATCAGGTCGCTTCGAACCGATACGAACAGAAGATGAGTTTGGAGTTTCTTTCATGGTTGGCAAGTCATCAGTATATTTCATAGTATTTGGCAGATGTACAGCATTTCAGTAGAAAACTATTCATGGAAACGACGGTCTTTATCAACTCTTTGTTTTCAGCAAGTGTTTTCTGCTTGACGCTTCAGCATGAAGAGATCGGGAAGTGGACGTTTGCCTAAATTGCTCTTCACCACCAAATCAATAGTTGCAGCTCATCAATCAAAATCCGGTTCCCGACTTTTGTATGGCATCAAACACTTTTTTTTAAGAGAATGACCGGATAGTTTTTGCTCTATCCCTATCATCTTGCGTAGAGCATAATCAGTTTCTTGCACCGTTTATCACAGCCATGCATGGTTTTTATGGCAGTTATGTGGTTCTGACATCGATATAGTTTCTCGCAAATGCATTGAGTAAAGGCTTCCATTGAATGATAGGATACTAGATTCGACGCGTTTAAAGGCAAACTTGACCGAAAGTATACAAACGATCCTTTTTTAAACCAACATTGGAAAACCGCAACAAAGGAATATGGATCGGCGACCTTTTCTTTCCGCGCTGTGTAACCGCATCAGCTTATCCAAAGCAAATAGATCTAATTGGCTTAAAAGATCAGCAACTTGGCCAATCGATTACAGTCAGCAAGAGATGGGTTGATGAGCTAACCATATGCAGGTTCCTCTCAGATTTCCTCGGAAGCATCAGAACGCGAAAAAGAATCTCCGCCTGCAAAACTTGTTCCTGTTTTAGTCCAACAGCTGAGTGTTGGAGGGGTTTGGTTGAGTGTCATATCGTCGCCCCATGAATTCTTTGTCCTTTTTGTGTTTGTATCGTTGGATGCGTGAAGGGTCATAATGAACTGGAGGTGGTCCTCACCATAAGTGGTGACTGTTGTTCTGTTTGGTGCTAGCTTCACGGGTAATGGTTTCCGCGTTTGCTTCATTAAACTACTGCCTCTGGGTAGGAGTTTTCCCCCAGATTATGTCCAAAGTGGAAGAGCAAGTCGAAACAATTGCCTCCACGTTGACACTTGTTAGTCTGTGATACAAAACATGACGAATTTCCGGATTAGGGAGACACTGGTGGGGCACTGGTTTCAGTATTTGGTAAGCGCTTCTTCCCGCAGAATGTCTCTATGCGGGATTTCATTAAACCTCCAAGATGCTAAAGAAAGATGGAGGCCAGGATCGAAAGCATACAAGTTTAAATGGGACGTATCTTTGGTGAAATTGGTACTTTGATGATCTGTCGACCGATTCAGAAGCGTAAGTGGCTGCGGCAATCCTTCTTTTATCAAATTGTCGACGTCATACAGCGCGTCGGAAAAGGGGGGAACGGTCCGGTACGAAAGGAAAGTTACGGAATGACTACAGTTGCCGGGGTTGTAAATGGTCGGTGCTTTAGAGTAGGGATAAGAAAAACTTTTTTCATAGACAGCGAGTATGTATATCAGACATGGAAAAGAGTATGATAGACAAGGTAACGTGATCTGCCAAGCTGTTTATTTTGCTTTTATGTTCATTGAAAAAGGGAGGATAAGAGAGGGAAAGGGTGTTAGAGTAGTAGATATCAACAAACATTTACCCGCTTTCGCTAGCAAACGGGGACTCATGGAGATTGAAATCGGAATAATCCGCCACACAACAATTTTTTATTTTTTAGCGACGTTTCTGATTGTACCGTGTGCCCGTGTGGTTTTCCCTTGTTTACCCCACTCTTTTCGCTTCTCTTTTCTCCCTTCTCCACTCTATTAAAACCATGTATCGTTTGACGGCGCTATCTCGTGCCGCACGACCTCTTGTTTCTCGGCATATTCCACAGACAGTCAAACCTTTGGCTGTACGAACACCCGCTTCGGTGGGTGCTTTCCATACTGGCAAATCGCGTTTGGCTGCTACCAAAACTGCACCCGAAGCAAATGACGTGTTTCTGCAAGGCAATGCCGCAAATTATATCGAGGAAATGTATGAGGCCTGGTTGCGGGAACCCTCCAGTGTCCATTTGTCATGGCAAATCTACTTTAAGAATATGGCCAATGGCGTGCCTCCCAGTCAGGCTTACACTCCCCCACCTACCTTGTTCCCCTCCGCAAGTGCACGCCTCCCCGACTTGCCCGGTGCCACCATCACTGACCCTGCAAACGCATCGTCCAAGGAAGTCATTGACCATATGAAGATTCAGCTCCTCGTGAGAGCCTATCAGGTGCGCGGTCATCATATCGCCAATTTGGACCCCTTGGGTATTCAGCATGCCGACCTTAAACACAGCTCGCCTCCCGAGCTTCAATACTCCTTCTACGGCTTTACTGAAAGAGACCTTGATCGTAAATTCACTCTTGGTCCCGGTATCTTGCCCGCTCTTGGTCAGACTAACAAGGAATTGACTTTGCGCGAAATCATTGATGTCTTGCAGAAAATCTACTGTAAGTAGGACAAGCCCACTTTTTTGGGAAAGGAAAAAAAAGGAGGTGATTGAGTTAACTGATAATGGATGTTATTTAGGCGGTTCCATCGGTATTGAGTACATTCACATCCCTGACCGTACACAGTGCGACTGGATCCGTTCGCGTATCGAGAACCCTCAACCCTACAAGTTTTCTGTGGATGAAAAGCGTATGATCCTCGACCGTCTCACATGGTCTGACAGCTTTGAACGTTTTGTTGCGTCTAAGTACCCCTCTGAGAAGCGTTTCGGTCTTGAGGGTGGTGAATCCCTTATTCCTGGTATGAAGGCCATGGTGAGTAACGTGTTGGTTTTGGTCGTGTTTTGTAAACTTATCTGGTTGGATTAGATTGACCGTTCGGTTGACCTTGGCGTCGAGTCCATCGTTATTGGTATGCCTCACCGTGGTCGTTTGAACGTCCTCAGCAATGTTGTCCGCAAGCCCAACGAATCTATTTTCTGTGAATTCAGCGGTTCCCTTGCTCCTTCTGAGGAAGGGTCCGGTGACGTCAAGTACCATCTTGGTATGAACTATGTTCGTCCTACTCCTTCCGGTAAACGTGTCCACCTTTCGTTGGTCGCCAATCCCTCTCACTTGGAAGCCGTGGACCCTGTCGTTCTTGGTAAGACCAGAGCTTTGCAATACTACAGCAACGACATTGAGGGCAAGCACTCCATGGCTGTCTTGATGCACGGTGATGCTGCCTTTGCTGGACAAGGTGTTGTGTACGAAACCATGGGCTTCCATGATTTGCCTGCCTACTCTACTGGTGGTACCATCCACATCGTTGTGAACAATCAGATTGGTTTCACCACCGATCCCCGTTATGGCCGTTCCACCCCCTACTGTACCGATATCGCCAAGTCCATTAATGCCCCTGTCTTCCACGTCAATGGTGATGATGTTGAAGCCGTGACTTATGTCATGCAACTTGCCGCTGACTGGCGCCAGACCTTCCACAGAGACGTCGTCATTGACCTTGTCTGCTACAGAAAGCATGGTCACAACGAAACTGATCAGCCCAGCTTCACTCAGCCCAAGATGTATCAAGCCATCTCCAAGCAAAAGCCTGTTGCTGAGAAGTACACCGAACAGTTGAAGAAGGAAGGTACCTTTACTGAAGAGGAGATCAATGCAAACAAGAAGCGTGTCTGGGAAATCCTTGAGGAGAGCTATGCTAGAAGCAAGGACTACAAACCCACTTCCCGGGAATGGTTGTCCAGCTCATGGCCTGGTAAGTGAAATGAGATAAATAAGAAAATTGCACAAAACAAAAACTAACTGCTTGGCAGGCTTCAAGTCGCCTAAGGAATTGGCTGAAGAAATCTTGGATCACTTCCCTACTGGTGTTTCCGAAGAAACCTTGCACCAAGTTGGCAAGGCTTTGACCACTCTTCCCCAGAACTTTAACGTTCACCGTAACTTGAAGAGAATCATCAACAACCGAGAGAAGAACTTGAAGGAAGGCAAGGACATTGACTGGTCGACTGCCGAAGCTTTGGCTTGGGGATCTTTGCTTTTGGAGGGCAAGCATGTACGCGTTTCCGGTCAGGATGTCGAACGTGGTACCTTCTCTCAGCGTCATGCTGTTTTGCACGATCAAGAGAATGCCAACAAGTATACCTTGTTGAATCATATTTCTCCCGAGCAAGGTGCTTTGTCTATCTCCAACTCCTCCTTGTCCGAGTTCGGTGTTCTTGGTTTCGAGCTGGGTTATTCCCTTGTGGATCCCAACGCTTTGGTGATGTGGGAAGCTCAATTCGGTGACTTTGCCAACAACGCCCAATGTATTGTTGACCAATTCATTTCTGCTGGTGAGCAGAAGTGGCTTCAGCGCTCTGGTCTTGTGATGTCGCTTCCCCATGGTTACGACGGTCAAGGTCCTGAGCACTCTTCTGCTAGAATTGAACGTTACTTGCAAATGTGCGATGACAACCCATACATCTACCCCTCGCCCGAGAAACTTTCACGTCAGCACCAGGACTGCAACATGCAGGTTGTCTACGCCTCCACCCCCGCCCAGTACTTCCACGTCCTTCGTCGTCAGATCTGCCGTGAATTCAGAAAGCCTGTAAGCACAAAAGAACCTTTTTGCAGCAAAGAGGAACATGGTTTTACTCATTGTGTCTTTGTTATTTCTAGTTGATCTTGCCTTTCTCCAAGGCCATGCTTCGTCATCCCTTGGCCAGATCCAGCTTGGCTGAAATGACTGGCGAAACTCACTTCCAGTTGTACCTTCCTGATCCTCATCCCGAACACTTGGAGTCTGCTGAAAAGATCACAAAACACGTGCTGTGCACAGGCCAGGTGTACTATGCTTTGTTGCGTGCCCGTGAACAGAACAAGCTCAATCATGTCGCTATCTCCCGTGTGGAACAATTGAACCCCTTCCCTTACGAGCAAGTTAAGGAGCATGCTGATAAATATCCCAACGCCGAAGTGATCTGGTGTCAAGAAGAGCCAATGAACATGGGTGCATGGCAACACGTCCAATCAAGAATTACGACCTCATTATCTCAAACCACACATCATGCTGGTAAATCCGTCAAATACACTGGCCGTGAGCCCTCTGCATCCGTTGCCACTGGTAACAAGAAGAAGCACTTCTTGGAAGAATACGATTTCTTGAGTGCTGCTTTGTTGGGTGAACCTACCAAGCCCAAGGAGATTGAATCTGGTATCCCTGTCTGGTAAAAACAACCAATGAAGAAGAAAACAATCCAAGCCAAAAACCATGAATAAACTTTTTTACATTGTTATGCATCCTTAATTTATATAACCGTTTTAAAACAAAAACAATACGTAGAGTGCTATTGCAGTGATCAGCCTGGGCAGTAAAGTTATACAAGCTATATCGTTGATGGGGAACATATGGCTGTATAAGGAGATGATTGATTTTTTTTTCGCGTCTGTGCGTGTTTGTGTTCGTGTTTATCGTGGCATAAGCCCTTATTGTTTGACAAAATCTTTCAATTGGATCTCAGGGTCCTCCCATCTTGACATAATGACTGCAATAAATCCGTTGTCTAGGGGTCGCGTGTAAAGTAACTCCGAGATACGCGGGTTTACTTCCAAGAGTTTGCCATGCATGGTTGCTTTGATCGGATAGACTTGATCGCCAGCCATTAGTTCGCAGATCACGGTGTGTGGTTGCACTTTGGCTCCGCATGTCACTTTTTGGATGACCTTGATTTCCGGTTTCGAAGAGGCGCCTTTAAGAATGGCATGGTTTGGGAGCAATCCCACAACACAGACTTTGCTGGGCGACTGGCGGACGTAAATGGGATCTTGTTGGTGATGGTACATTGTATAATAACGAGGAAGGAACGCGGTAGGATCGTTGTCCCAGTCCTTTGTTATCTCTTTGGCATTGACCAAATCATAATCATGCTCATGCGAAGTCATCTCAGTTAATTTTTTTTTGCCTACAAAAGGCTTTTCTACTGTTTAGGGGAGTCGCGTGGGCCACACTTTTTTGCAGTGTGGGCTGAGTTTAGATTTGGCTAAGGGATGAACACCAGTCAATGGCGAAAAATAACAGCCTATGAGCAACAGTAAGGTGACGGTGAACTTTTTTTTTCTGCCAGCAAGCCTAATATTGTTGGGCCCTGTTTTTTTGGTCGTTCTGCTGTGTGTGGCGGCAGAAACGGCTGGTTAGAGTTTTAGATCATGCGACCCTCCGCTTAGAAAGCGGCCTCTCTTTTGTGCTTTGTGTACCCTTCGTGCTCAGCCCAGAATAAAAAAAAAGCTTTTTTTTTTCCTATTCATGATACCAAATATAGGTTTTTCAGAGGAAATGGCATTGCCCTCTGTCCTTGCCTCATGGCTTAGAACACCCTGACAGATGAAGCGCTAAATAAAAAAAAATAGCATATAAAAGGCTCTGCTGGTTTTATGTTTCAGGGTTTTAGATCAGAAAACAAAAGATTCTCTTCTTCAACTTATCACAGATCAAGAAAAGCAAACAGTTCTAACAGCAAAACAAACAATGTCTACTATTCGATGGGTTTACGCTTCTGGATCCCAGTGGGTCGTCTTTGACAACGAATCACAACAACATCTGGAAGTCCTCTGGTCCCGTGAATCTGCTAGCTGGATCACTAGTCGTTCCTTTGGCAATCAAGATGTCTATGTCGACACGTCCGAAATGCTGTTGATGTACGGAGGCTATACCTATCCAATTGCACGTACCTACTATTGAACAAGCTGGTCTATTCCCTCTCAAAAAAAAAAAAGTCTAAATCATTGCGTACCTTCTCTTTAAACTACCATCATGCTTGATTTGTCCTCTCATTCTCTTCTCTCCCTTTCATCTTTTTCTTCTCTTCTCTTCTACTTCCCTTCATTCTTCCTCATGTCGACATGTTTCCGAAATCCTTCAAACCCCATCCCATCCCATCCCATCCCACTCTCTATCTTGCTATCTATTTTGCTATCTAACTATCTATCTTTCTCTGATTCTCTCTTTGAACATTTGACATCTAAAACTATCTAGCCTACCTATCTACTTTGTTTTTTATAACTCAACCCATCAATCGATTGATCTCATCTTTTTTCTGGAAAAAAAACCCCAAACATTCTATATGCTTTCTAATTCTTTTTTTTTTCTTATTTTTTTTTCTTCATCTCATACTTACTTTCCTACAGTACTGTAATTATGGAAACTAAACAAATAAAATAACCGGTTATTTTATTTAATTTCGCCTGTGCTAGATCGGTTATTCAGATCCGCTCATGGCGGCCTTTATTTTTTTTTTTCTAATGTACTGACGCGATATACAGTACAGTTCTAATTTAGACGGAGAGAAATAATGAAACGAGTCGATCATCTCCCTTCCAGTAGGGAAACAGTGTTACTTCTGTGGCACACGTGTAGAACACAACAGACTTACCAAGCAATTCACATTTACGGTATAGTCAAATCCTACTTTTTTCTTCGGATATCCTCGGCCGAAGAAAAAAGGATCATTTAACTTCAAGTACCAGAACAAGGTTCAGCTTACCACGCGAGGAACGCCAATGGTACGATTGGGATTTTTTAAAGTTGGCACAAAGCATGTATCACACTAACCTTAAACCATTAAACTGATCCTATTGTGCCCCTTTGGCCTCTCCTTTTGATTGCAGTGGCTAGGAAAGAGACATTCCCTAATAGAGAAACTTCTCTTTTCTTTCTCTTTTTTTTTCTATCTCTTTGCCTCTTTTCCTTCTCAGCTAAGGATCATCAATATAACTTTTATGGTGATACAAAAATAAACCGTGTCGGATCCACTTCCATCTAATAACAACAACATATTAGGTCTCTTCCTAAAGTTACTGCCAACAATTGTTCCAATGTGTCGGAGAAAGTGTTGAACCTTGGCATCGATCTCATCAGATCCATTTTCTCTTCTTTCCAAAGCAATATTATTGCAAGGAAGGAAAAAAAAAGAAAAGAAAAGAAAAACGAGAAGATAGTGTAACTCGGAAGCTCACTGGGGAAAACATGGCTCACTGTCTTGGCTTATTCTTATTTGTTAATGTTGTGTGTATTTATTTTGTCCCTCGCTCCCTGCCATTATCTAATGTCAGAGCCTGAAGTTTGCACTATTCGTACTATTCTTTTTTATTTCTGTACCCGTCTTACCTAGGTAAATTCCACGTTTTTTTCCCCATCAAATGACTTAGCGTAACTATGACATACAGGCAAGTACTCTAGAGAACCTTGGTCTAAGCCAATATGGGCTAAATGATGTTACTTCGGTAGGGTCCGAGACTAGTGGAGCTTTGATAAAGCAAATAAATTGTGGTTAGGCAAAATGTCAAACGTTTGGCAGCTTAGAAACCAGTTCTAAGATCGCCTTTCGCTGACTCCGTGGAAACATTCTTTGCATTGAATGTAGAAACCAAGGTAAGTCGTCTTGCCATAAAAGTGGATAACACCATGGTTTTATTGACAAATAAAGGCGGAAATCTTATTATCCGCAAAATAACGAATGGCCCATGGTAAGCCGCAATTCATTTGATTGGTAATGACAAATGTTTCTCCAATGGTAACTCGTTCTATTCTTACTATAACCTTTTCGTAAGACTGCAGCATAACTTTCCAAAAGTAGGAAGGTTATGCAGATAGTTTAGTACATGAGCCTAGGGTAACCAAAGAGCTAAGACCATAATTCGACCAGGGAGATGATATGACGCGATTCCTGTTTCCCAACCAGCCAATGTCATTTTAGCCAGTTTATTTAAGGAAACAGTAACCCAAAGCTGCTAGATAAGAGTTCAGTCATATTCTTTGTATAGAAGGAGGGAACTTTATAAACGTTTGTTTGTTTTTTTTTTTCTGCTAGCTTGCTAATCTTCTCTAAGAAGCTTTCTACTTTATAACGTAGGGACATGACGTACATATTTTATCTAAAGTACATAGAAGAAAGCGTTCATCGTTTTTAAAGCGGCTATGCACGGCTTTGGAATTTCAGGTCCGTCAATAGCAACAACAATAATAAACTAGGAACCCCTTGTTCAGACTTACGGATCTGCCAATGCTGGCGTTGTAAAAAAAGAAATGGAGCCTATCAATACCGGAAAGAGGACCGTTGCAACGGACGTGCTGATTGCAATTTTTGTCCTACGGGAAGACAAATATCTTTCTCCGGTTCGTCGTTTATCGACTCTACTAAACAACCCAATGTTTCCTTTCGCGCTTTCCGAGCGCATTGTTTCAAATCCTGGTCGGCTCTTGTTCCTTTTTGAGGGATCTACGTAGTATCTCGGTGAAGTCTAATGTTAGCACATAAAAAACAAAAAAATAAATGTGGATTAGCCAAAGACAAGCGAGGGCCATTTCCAACAAAAAAAAAAAGGCACTTTGTCTACATCAATCAGTAGGGTTACTTGGTTAGCTCTTCCCCGGTGTGACCTAGGAGACGGGTAGCCAACGTTGTCCAGTCGGATAAATGAACGGAGAGGATTTTCCGACAAATAAAAGTAAGATTTACAGCTGTCCCGCACCAGCGTCGTTTCTGCTATTCGCTGCTGGGCTGTGATCGCTCTTTCTCCACCCTAATTTCCATGTAGCGATCGTCTCTTCTTTGCGTCCACCCGTTCCGAAATGTTGGCTTTGATTTTTTTTCATCTCGTGGAATGTTAAGAAAACATATCATTCTAAGTTTACACGTCTATCGATTCGTCCTACATTCGGACGAGCAGATCTATATGGTAGGATACCGATAGTAGTTTACAGAGAGTCTGAAAGATAATTCGTAACAAGAAGAGAAAGGTCCATAATGGAATCGCTCATTGAATATGACGATATCATGCCATTCTATCGTACCTTTCGCTCAATTCATTACGAACTGGCTTGTTGAAGGCAACTATCCGGTTGCGTTTTAATCTTTAGAGTGTATTACAAAAGAAAACTATGCGAAAATGCAACGATCCAGAATGCAGGATATGGTGGTGTCATCCTTACCCATTTTGTACCTTGAACATCACGAGCTGCCCGAGTTATTGATCCCAATCTCAGGATACAATGCAGAATCAGGTATGGAAACATCATGATCGATAGAGTAGGATATGGTTGCTGTATTAAATTTGACGATTAATTTTTTCCTCGGTTATTTCACAGCTTTCTCAGAATGGAAATCATTGGCTTAAACGATGTTAAGCCTACAATTGCAATTTTCTTTATTCATTGTTTAGTGTATTGTCCAGGTGCCCCATTTTCGCACATTGGACCCGAAGCGTTGTGACCTCGATCTGTGTCATGATCTGTCGCGTTTAGCAGATAAAGCTATTGGTAGGTTGTCATACTTACCGGAACTGGAACAAATATTAACACGATGATGGTGCTGATTCCTTTTGTTACCGTATCTTCTTGTTTAACAGTCTAAGCCTGAAGCAACACAAAGTATCGTCATTGATTGATTTCTATTTTTCAATCAATTAGCAACCTTTCTGTGGTTCGTTTTTGCGTGCAATGAAATACGAGCAATAACTTGTTGGCTTAGATGGCGAAAGGAACGTTGAACCACGTGTATGGTGAGCAATACTAAGCAAAACAAACCAAAGAAATTGGATTATGCAAGATGGGTTGGTTTATTGGATACATTCTAATGTTCCCCGTAATGGGTCCCAGGACGAGAGAAAGTCCATAAAGGGAACGGTCCTAAGTACGCCGCACGCCCTTCCTATCACTAGAGCAATTGTCGAACAGTCTTTAAGACAAAATTTTTCGCAAAATAGGGACAAGTACTTGAAGGCTAGCTTCTTTAAGAGAAAACCTGTACCTTTGCCTAGGTTAATTGTCTATTCTCCATAAAACAGCGTCCATTATGGAATTAAGTTGTTAGCAAAATGCTGGTACAACAGTGGATTGTGTATTAGATCTCTGATCAATTATTTTTTTTTATTCAAATCTATGCGACACTACATTCAGAGGTTTATAGATCATTCAGGCAACGTTGCTCTTTTCCCCGATCTTTTGGTGTAATATAAAGATGAATGTCCGACTGGCAGCAATTTGTTGAATAAATCTCTGGAGAGTAAAGATCAATAGAGGTTCATTGTAAAGCCTGCACCATGGTTTACTCATTTTATCGGTCGGTGGCAAGCACCTCAACGGAAATCAGCCGTGACTTTAACTTGCCTGATTTGGAGGCGGAGGGGCAAAAATCAAGTTCTTTTTCTTTCTTTTACCCTCCAGAGGTGGCATACCATGAGCGATTTCGAGGAGCAAAACGATAATAACAATAATAACAATGCTGTCAAGGCAAAAAGGCACAATCTGACTCCCGCAGAAATACAGCAACGGCAACTGGGAAGATTGTTCGATAACATCGACAAACCAGTACACATTCCGGAACGACCTAAAGAAAAATCAATCTTGAAACAACCTAAAGATTTCGTCCGCAACGTGCCAGGTTAGACGAAAAGAAGATTGAAACACGGCATGAGTCATCTAAACTTGGAGGATCTGTAGGCTCCAGTGCGGGCGCTGGTAGTGGCGATTTCCACGTGTACAGAGCACATCGACGACGCGAGTACGCCCGGATCAGAGAGATGAATGAACAAGAACGCAAGGTAGACAACTACTTACCTATATATTGTCCATTCGTATGCTAAAAGAAGAACACTCCAGGAAAGAGAGAAACGTGAATATGAAGAGAAAATGAAACGATTAAAAGAAGAGAGCGAACAGAAGACAGCAAAAAATAGAGCTAGACGACAAAAGCGTAAAATGCAGCGAGATAATAAGAAGGGCGATGAGAATCAAAGCAAAAAGCAAAAAACGGATGCTGATACTCCTGCAACGGAAGAGAAACCCGACGCTAAGACTGTAACTGAACAATCAGGAGATGATGCGGATACGAAGAACAAAGATGAAATTGCCATCCATGACATTGAATAAAATCAACGCTATGCAAGTCCAGATATATATAGGTCTTTTTTTGTTTATTTTGCTTTCGGACCCCTCTTTTACGTTGTTCTCATTAGAATCAGATGAAAAGGGGATTTGGCATAGTGCAGTAGATTTACATAAGAATGACGGAAAATTGTGGGAAAAGAAAAAGAAAAGAAGTGAGGCAAAGAGGACAAGGGCAATAAGAAAAGGAAAAGAAAAAGAGATACATGACTAGAACGATGAGAACTGAAGATCGTTGTTAACTTTTCATACACGGAGCTTTTGGGTTGGTCTAGTTGTCTTTGTCTAGTCTTTCCATCCATTCTTCGGGTATGATTGGCACAACCACCTTTTCTCTTTTAGAATCGTCCGGTGCCCACCCACTGATGTATACCATGTGTGCTGTTGTTGGAACCGAGAAGGGTAGCATGAACTTTGGATCCTTCGTTTCATGTGTCGATTCGATCTCGGGCTCACATTCTTCCTCTTCCGAATCCTTCACCTTAGAAGACTCTTCCGTTGTCGACGCACACGGTACTGTGAGAGGTAGCGATGTCGACGTTGACATGCCAACGCTGGACATAATCGAACCCACAAGACTTGACATGCTTTCAGGGCGTGAACGCTCTCGTCGCATGGACACACTTTGGGCGCGTGCCATAGGTGGTGCACTCTTACGAGCACGTTCATATGATTTGGACTTGGACTTTCGCGATTGTTTCAATCGTACCGTGTTGGCAGCCGTCTGAATTACATACTTCTCAATCTCTTCGGGCAATCGACGTTCATTGACTTCATAACGATAATTAACAACGCAACGCTTAATTTGAAGGGAATTCAGAGCGTCAAATTTTTCGACAGTAGACATAAAGCTTTCCATATCATCCAACTGCGAGAGACATTGAAGAAGCTGCAAAAGCTGCGTCGTCGGATTTAGGTAACTGATCAGGCTCGATGGTAGATGGTTATGACGAATCCAATCCTCAACATGAGATAGATTCATACGTATCTGGACTGCCTTTGAACGGTTGAGCAACTTTTTGTTGGTCAAAATACGGTTAAATAACTCGCACGACATGTAGTGAAAGTACTGCGCCAAAGCTTGAATAATGATTGTAGGATGAACCTCGTACGATTGTAGGACAAAAAAGGTAGAGGTCAACAGGCTTGTAATTGAACGCGGCGAAACGGCACTCGCTGTTTCGTTAGAACCGTGAACAGGCATACTAGCGTTTCGTCGCATCTGTGTCCCTTCCATGACGACGGATCGTCGGCTGTTGCTCCGTCTGAAAAATCGCTGCCAATCATCAGCAAAGTTGATGTCTTCCATTCCTGGAATTTGCTCAAATTCCAGCATAGCCGGACCTAATACTTTGCACAATCTTTGCTCGGTATCATTAACAATCATGGTATATGTTTCTGATATCAATTCGGACAAGCGTAACTGGTATATAGCCGTGTCTATAACAAGACCGGAATCCTTTTTCAGGTAGTACAAAAGTTGGGTAAAGTTGGTAATCCAGAAAGCAAGAACGTGAACATTGTGCGCATTGCCCTACAAATGAGAAAAGCGCTTGGTTATTGCTTTTGCGCCTCATTTTTTGTTTTTTGTTTCGCCAACCTTAATAGCTTGACTCATGCGTGACAAAGCCCCTTCTAACACTTCATGAAGTAAGTCATTGGTAGAGTAATAGTGAGCAAAACGAGCGCTTAGGAACACAACGTTCGCTGGCACACATATTTCCTGTCGCGATTGTACTGGTAATTGCATATCGGTAATGACCATATTCAGAATGTTAGGTAGATCATCAGCGCCAAACACAAACATTTGGTCAGGCAAACATTTATCCCAGAAAAAATCGTGCGATCCTTCTTCATTCGTGGATTCCTCGTACTCAGAGTCGTCTTGATCCGAGAAATCATCACCTGCAAGAGCAAGAGCCGTCTCTAACAATTTCTGACGGCGATCTGCTTCCTCAGCCATAAAGGAATCAAAGCCTTCAAGAGTAGTTTGATAATAGAAGTCCAGATCTCCAGCTGTGGATGATGCCGATGATGCGCTGCGGGCCATGAGACTTGAAGTGGACGAATAACTGTCTCGCGGATTGGTTGGCAGAATATCGGCCATCTTTTGATTGTCCGTGCGTGCAACATCGTACACAGTCAAGCCTTTGGCAGATCTCGTCTGCGGGGAGGCACCATGGGCTAACAATAGCTTGACTAGAGCCTCATGGTTGTTGGTTGTTGCCCACATCAAAGCCGTCCAGCCCACTACATGATTTCATTCATTAAATCTAGTTTATAACAAAGGTAGAAAAGAAGAAAAGTCGTGTATTATATACGCTTTGAAAGGTTGATAGAAAATAGGAAAGAGAAAAGAGGAAGAGAGTGTACCTGAATCTTGAATATCGACTTTGGCATTAGCTTCTAGTAAGACTTTAGCAATATCCGTTTTGCCAAAGCAGGCGGCATAAATCAAGGGAGTTGTTCCATCTTCATCCTTCGCGTCAATATCAATCAAAGGTCTTAGTGTCTCGTCATTCAATAACTGTGTGACTTTATCGACATCACCGCTCGATGCTGCGCGGGAGAATATTTTGGCCAATTTGACCGTCTTTGCCTCATCATCCAGGTCAGCTAACTCATCTAGATCACCCGAGGTGGGTATGTCGTACACATGTGCATCAGTCTTGTCGGAAGATGTAGCAGAAGGCGTACTAATACGATGACCAAGCATTTCCGTCAATTGCTTGTAATTTTCGGCCATACGTTGTGACATCTCGTCATAGGTCATATTTTCATATTCATTTCGTACTTGTTCGGTGTCCTCTTCGTCTTTATTCAACATAGATTCTGGCATAGATTGAGGCATAGTAAGTATTTCTTGAGTAGTTGGTATTGTGGAAGCATCCATTCTCGTAATTATAAAAACTTGGCGATGGTATGGTTCTTCGCAAAGAAAAAAAAAAAGAAAAAGACCGATATGTTCTATATATAGTTGTGTAGAAGTTCACTATTTGCACCCTACCCTAAACAATGACATCAATGGACTAACTGATTGGATACTTCGTTTCCTAAGCTACGGATTACCCGAAAGCATCGACTGGTTTATTGCCCAAAAAAATGGTGATCCCCGTACCTGATGGATAGCCTTTGGCTGGAACAAGATTTAATCAGGGAAATAATACACTGCATGCAACTGATAGGGAACAGCAGAGTGAATGATCGCACATTGCTCCGGTGCTATACAACAGATATGACCTCGGGCATACATAAACAACATCTTCAACGACGAAACAAAGGATCCTGCTTCTACGCTGGGCATAAAAGTTCAACATGGATAACAAATACATGTGTTTATAAACCATTACCGCATAGGAGACAGTCAAGGCCTATGTGACTATTTCAAGCAATTCAAAGAATGGGAAAAGAACAAAAGACAGTAATACCTGATTTGGATCATTTCAGTTCGATCCGCAATATGCTAAACGGTACCTGAAACAAAAAATTTCGGGCAGCTTGGACAGATCACGCAGCTTCAGGGCGAATGCAATGTCAACATCTCGTCCGCCTATAAATGGATCACAGCTAGCTATCAGAGGATATATACTGCAATTGTCGTAAATTTGATAAATTTATGCTTCAAAAAGAAATGACCAAAGTGTTCTGATAGCACAAGGACTCCTTCGTCTAACGCCTAATCTAGCAAGTCTTATAATGTAATCTTTGATCTGCACGTTGCTTACTAACGTACGTTTTCTCTGTATTACGCTAGAATGTTAATTTAGACGATACAAAACGTGGCATTTTAAGTTGTACCTGTTGTCCGCAAAAACACTATTATTCCAGGCACGGATTTCCTCAATGTCAGGCTTAACAAATCACATCAAGAAAAATAACAGAGGTACCTCTATCTTCGTCGCTGTTATTCTAATGAATAGCGTTTAGATAGAACTCATGTTCTGGTAGTGTTTTAGATGCATGCACGTGCTGAATACCCTTCAAAAGGGAACAGGGCAACATTCAATGGGACGTGACGTTATCTCTCCGCAGGGTGTCCCCCATCGGAGAATCCGGCGATTACTGTTCTGCAAATCTTTTTCATCTCTCCCTACGACCGTTAGAGGCGGCTTTGAGCTTGACATTCAACGTTTGGGCTTATACATTATTATGCTTTTGTTATGCCCTGTAGCCCCTTTTTATTTCAACACAGCGGCACTTCAGCGGCACCGATGATATTGGAACCGGCACGTGAGTCCCGAGCATGCCGATTGTTGACGTTTGGCATTCAGGTCACTGCAGTTGGCATTTAAAACCCCGGGTAATCTGTTCTGTCTTTCTCTTCCTTGCGTTTCTTGCTTTCTTCAAGCTGGCATGACTCTCGGTTCGGTCATTGAGTTTTGTACGCCTCCTGTACCTGGCGAATCACACCAATACTATGGATTCTCTCATAATAGCTTCATCAAGCTGCCTCACTTGACTACAGCACCCAAGTCCAACAGTCCAACCAACATTAAAAGCAAACAAACAAACTTACGAACTGCGGCATCAGCTGGCAATTTGGCCTTGTTAAAACAGATTTTGTTGCTAGTATCTGATCCGCTTAAAGCGGTCAATGAGGCTCAGACTTCAACCGGTCTCACGCCATTGCATATTGCGGCTTCTCGTGGTCACCTGGATATCGTGCAGTGCTTGATAGAAGAGTACGAAGTCGCAGTTGATTCGAGAGATAAAGAGGGCGAGGTGAGAGACAAAACAACATACATGTGTTCCATATGCGTGCGTGTGTGTGTACGAGAAAGGAAGGAGAGGGATGAAGAGGGAAGATGATTTATTCCTGTGCTTGGTGGGTACTTAAGCTTTTCCAATCGGACAAACTTAGACGGCGCTACTTAAAGCAGCCTATGACGGACGTTTTACCGTGGTTCAATATCTACTTTCAAAGAATGCCAATGTCCATCAAAAAGACAAAGATGGTTGGACAGCATTACACAACGCTTGCTCAAAAGGCTCTCTACCCATTGTGCGATTACTTGTGGAACGAGGCGCACAAGTTAATGTGCGTAGTAAAATGGGTCATACACCCTTAAGTAAGTCGATAGCTTCTTAGCTACTTTTATTAAACTCATGATGCAAGAACAGTCAATGCCGCATCGAAGGGTTACATGTCTATCATTGAGTATTTGTTAAATGAAGCACATGCTAATCCTCTCATAAAAAACAACTTTGGCGAAGCCGCCTACGACGTCAGTGCCGCGGCAGGCGAACCATACATCTGCGAGATGCTTATAAAAGCCGAGAATGAATGGTGGCACACAGCTCAAAGTATGATATACTATTGAAATGAAATGGTTCTTCTAGCTGACCTCGTTTCTAGGCCGAGAAGCTTACGACTTACATAATTTCCATGTGACCGTGCTGGTCATACTGCATGAAAACCAGCGTTCGACATCTCTTCTTGGCTTCTCACGTCCGCATTTCAGTGAGGCAGCATTGGCAAAACAAGATAACCGTGCGCCGTGGTCACTGCATCCATCAGGGGCACCATCATCTCCAGATGGTGTTGAACTACCACCTAGACAGAAAGGGAACCCGTCGTTAGGATCAGACTGGTTCTGGCTGACGGACTGGGAGGTTGACAGCAGGGATCCTCGAGTCGATCCCACTTCGGGATGGCAGTATGCCCATTCGTTTGATGAAGCTGAAACGGAATGGACGCCTGTGACTCCTACAAGCGGTTACGGATGGGTCCGACGCCGAAAATGGGTGCGCGTGATGAAAAGACGCATGGATCTGGGCAAGGATGGTCTTAGACAGAGCGAGCACGATGAAGAACAAATGCGGCATGACTATTTGTATCGTGCGGAAATTATAGCAAATAGCAATCCAGTTGATTCCCCTGTACAAAGCCTCGATATGAGTAGCAACGAAACGCATAGATTGGAAAGTCTAACTAAAAGGCTGCGAGCATATGAGGAGGCTTTACAGACCATTATTGCAGGAATCAAAAGTAAGACAGAGAGTGAACAGAAACAGGACATACATAAAATACTGATTTGCTTCTTGCGTTTTTTTTTGTAAAAACCAATAGCCGATCCCAATCAATATCGCAAACAAGAAGCGTCCGTTAGGATGGCATCATATTCGGCAAAAGTGGATGAATTGAATTCAAAGATTAATGAGCTGGCACCTAAAGTAACCACCCCGATTTCCTCAATCTCAACTCAACACAATCGAGAACTGGAACAAGAATTAGGATTTGTTATACCCACACAAGAAGTACCATCTGGGGTGGAATCAGATACAGAATTTGATGCTAATCCATGGTCGTGCGACTCTGAAACGGCTGCTACCTTCGAATGGCAGACTTCCTCTCAGCTTAGTAGCAGTATGAATAATATTGACCTTATAAGCCATGAAGATTTGCCATCAACTGGGCAGGCAAGTGGAGCTACTCCTTTTGGAGAGGATCAACCTCGGCAATATCAATGGGAATCGGATATGGATGCCAAAGAGTGTCGAAGATGTGAACGTAAGTTTAGTATACTTGTTAGACGACATCACTGTCGACGCTGTGGTCTTGTTGTGTGCAACCGATGTTCTGGGTCACGGGCCTATCTTAGTGAATCTCAGATATT
>JNDP01001292.1:0-77003 GCA_000696975.1 Apophysomyces trapeziformis B9324
ATCGCTGATGGAAATACAGTTCATATGGTTAAAGGATCAGCATCTGGTGCACCCAAAGGTGATTAGTAGCATCTCATGATAAATAAGCGAACTGGTTCTCACATCACGATACAATAGCTACACCTGCTACACCTGCCACCGCTCCCTCTACCGGAAACACGACTTCTGCATCGAACCCCTCTGCTACTGCCACTCCAACTAGCAATCCGACAGCAGCCCCGAACCCTTTTGCAGGACTGGGTGGTAATTTAGGTGGAGCAAATCCATTTGGTCTGTTTGGAGCGGGTTTGGGCGCAGGCGCCGCCGGCAATAACTTTGGTGCTCCTGACCCAGCGATGATGAATCAAATGTTACAGAACCCACTCTTTGCACAGTACATGTCTAGCGTACTTCAGAACCCAGCAGTATTGGATTCAATTATCGCAAGTAATTCACAGCTGTCATCCATGGGCCCTGAAGTCCGTAGTATGATGCAATCGCCCGAGTTCAGACAGATGATCTCCAACCCGGAAATGATCCGCCAGATGGCTACTATGGCCTCTGCTTTCCAGAGCATGCAGCAACCATACCAACAACAAACGGATCAGACGGCACAGCAACAACAGCAGCAACAAACACCGTCTGCCAATCCCTTTGCAGCTTTTGGAAATACACCTGCTATCGATCCACAGTTACAAGAACGCATGGCCGCTCTTCTCATGGGTGGCGCAAACCCAATGGCTGCTGCTCCTGTAGATTCGCGTCCACCAGAAGAACGATTCCAAGTTCAGTTACAACAACTTAATGAAATGGGTTTTTGGGATGCAGCAAAAAATATCCGGGCGCTGCAAGCCACAGGTGGAAACGTCAATGCCGCAATTGAAATGTTGTTAAGTAACACAATTTAAAAAAACAAGCAAAGTAAAAGAAACAGACCCCCCAAAAAAAAACCATAGCTGTGATTGGCTACGTTATTTGTAGCCCGCATCGTCTATGATGACTGAATCTTGCACATTTTCGCTCTTCCGATTGTTAGCCGACGTGTCCTCGATCGTTTTCGTTTGTATAGCTTAAGAAAAAGCAAACGCACGACTGCGTGATTGAGAGTTACTACGTGGCACTCCTTTCGGGCACTCTTCCCTCCATTAATTTTGGCTCCGCTACCAGTCAACCCAGTGAGTGCTGGAGAACATACGAACGTCCAGCAAGCGCGGAGTGCCCAAACGCTAGGAGAACTCAAAAAGCTGGGAATGCCCGAAAGAAGAGCGCCCAAAAGCAGACTGTCCCAATAACCAGCGGTACGCAAAAAAAAAAGACCGAACCAATAGCAGTATATATGACAGTCTCTGAAAATCAAAGTATGCTAACAACCAAAAAAAAAAAAAAAATTACCTGAAGAGTGGGAGTGTTACAAAGAAGAGTGCCTGAAAGCGATAGTGCCCGAAAGTGAGAGTGCGCAAAGGGACTGCCCGCAGCAATTCCCTTTTTTCGCGCCATTGCCTGGAAACACGTTCTATTTGTCGTCAATTGAGCGGTTAGTCCGTAGAGCTAACCGAATCGGAACCCATAGAGACTGTCCAGTAAAGGCTTATGTGGCTCTGCGTGACCATCCTGGTGCACGCTTACGACCTCCGGACTCCCTCCTGGTCAACAGTATGGATGTGACAGCTGGCTTACAAGTGGCGACAATCTCTGGCTGGCTTCGACGACTACTCGCCAGGGTCTCTCACGGATACGGTACCATCTACTCCCAGCGTTCGTTCGGTAGCTTCTGATTTGGCTCTTCTACGCGGTGCTGCTTTAGAGGACGTGTTAACTATGGGAAGCTAGTCGTTTAACACGGTTTTCGACAACCACTATCGTCGTACCAGACAACCAGGGGACAACATCTCAGCTCGAGTCCTTCAAGCAGGAGACGAAGTCACGGATTGACAACTCCTTTGTAGATATTTTTCATTTTGTTTTCCCTCTCTGCCATTCTTGGTTTCTTTTCATATGTAGTTTTCTTCTGTTTTTTCCTTCCTCCGTTCATTTGCAGCTGCTTCTCTGTGGGAGTTCAGCACTCTATGAATTTCGATCCGAGTCCGTAGGACTCACCCAATTGTCCAAGACTTGTCGTCGGAAAATTGCAGGATGTCGTTGTTCGTCCAGCCAAGTAGAGAAACGGGACAGCCTGTGCGTTATAATATGACTGGTTTTCAAAGCACTTTGAATCAACCCTGATTTTGTACTTAGCCGCCGGAATCGAGCACTACCACGGCTACTACCCAGCATCATACCACCTGTCCCGAGTCACCTATCCCCGGAATGATTCAGCCTGACACCACATATTGGCATGGTGGGTAATAACAGCAATCCTTTGGAAACTGGTACGATTACAAGTTTGGCTAAACGACATGCAATCGACGACCAGATTCATTCATTAGATTGGCAAAACATATAGATAGTATTAAGTTAGAGGATACTATCCCATAACTTGCTGGAGTTAAGGGGACTTTCCACCCTCGCTTATGGAAATTAGAGGGGTCCAGAATTGTAATTGCATTTAATAAGTAGCTTTCATTTATCTGTCCTCTTGTATTGCTCTACCTGGATACGTTCGCACTGAGACATTGAACGGATCCGGTAAGCACACCTTTCCACCTTCTTCTAGTGTTCCCTTGCAGCACCGCCTTTTAACTTTCGAAATGCTGTCTTGAGACAAGCCTATGGCGTGCGGTAGCCTTTATTGTCTCCAGCTGTTACCTTTCCGTTGCAATGGAGCGGCCACTTCTTGCCAAGGTGGCGAAGCTGGCTGTAGTAGTATGTAGAAAATCCGTAGACGAAGGCAGTAGCCAAATGCTTAGCATCAACCATGATCCATCTAAACTTAATACACGAGGACCGTTCTGTTTAGGATATCTTTATGATTTGGGTGCTTATCGAGAGGATAATGCTTTGAAAAATGCAAAATCTAGAGTATCCCATGCTGCTGTAGCCATTAGAAGATAATACTAGTTTGAATATACATAGAGAACCCGTTTAATAAGCAAATTACAGTTCGACAATTTTGCTTATGAAACAACAAGCTCATTATTCGTAAAACATTTTTCGTTTTCCATATTTTTTCATTATGGCGTCTATCAGCATCATATCCTCGCCTTTAATCTCAATAGTGATCATACTACTTAGTGCGGTCCAAACCCATCCATGCTGCGTTGATAGACATATCGCAACAGAAAAAGTGAATCAATTTGGTGCAATATATACTGAATTAAGAATATAGCATCCCCAAGCGAGGTAAGAGTGGATCGTACCAAAAGAAATCGGATCATTCTTTGAATCCCACAAAAACAACTTACAGTAAGACTGGGACTTGCACTATGAATGGACAAGCTTTTTACATCCAGAGACAAAACGGTGTCTGTAATTCAACGGTATGACATGCAGACATGGATAACAAAAGTGATGTCCATGATAAATAGCCAAAAAGGAAATGACAGGCCGACCGAGATGGTCTCTTGATCGTTCACTTACAGAAAACTTTTAATTCAAGCATACACTGTCGTGCTCAGATATTAGCATGGTAATGCTAGTCACTCGCTTTTTTGTTTATTGTTTGATCTTGTTGTTCTTCGCCCAGATAAGGAGGGTTGTCTTATAGTCAGATGATGTCTGTTTACTAAGAAGAACCTATTGCTTACAATAGGGCTTCGACTGGCATCCTGTTGGCTTGTTCATGCCAACCCTTCTATGTAATCTGCTGGGATAGGGTGATCGTGAGTGCTTAGCCTTAAAAAGGAACCGATGCGCGTCTCATTCTATAGCACATCAGATCAAGGGAATCAGAGTGCATGTGTGCGTCGTCTTGCGGCCCATAAAAAGGAGTCGATTTACATGAACGCTCTAATTTACCTTTCGTTAATAAAGAAAAGTGAACAAAAAACCACAGCAGCGTCATGTTTCTTCAATGAACCATGGTGTCTCCGTGCCTCAATGCCTATAAAGTTTGAAACGTTGTGAATCTGTATATATGCTATGCGCTGGTGTGTATGTGCGCGTGTGTGCGGGCGTGCATGTGCAAATGATGGTTGCGCTTTTCTCCTTACTTGGAAATATTCAAACAGATGCTGCATAGATGTTTTTGCAAGTGTTTTGGGCTTACGTAGAGAGAGAACTGTTTTGTTGTGTTCTTTGTCTTTTCGACATCACCAAACTTTATGTAATGTATTGAATCATTGATCATCGACTGATTTAATCAAGAAAATGCCATGCATGCGTCTGCGATGACCCAGCCTGCAGTTTGTATTAAGATATTACAGAGCGCAAAAAAAAAAAAAGAACTTTTGTTGCACCACGCTACTTCATCGAAGGAAAAAAAAAATAAAGAAATAGGCCATGCAAAACATTTGTATGTAACTGATCACACGACAAGCAAATGCCACCAAGGAATTAGAACAGTGAGTTTCTTGTAACCTATCATCATGTGCTTTGCTGCAGTCAAATAGGCCACTGCTTCCGATCTACCTATTGCTTCCAAGTAAACCAGTTAGTGATTGGAACAACGCCAGTTTCTTTATTCGGTAAATGTCATAAGTACGAAAAATGGTTCTTTTTTTGGGGGGAGAGGGGGGGAGAGGAACCTAAGACGGTCTGATGCGGATCTGTCGTGTAATAATGATCAACGGAGACAAAAAAAATAGGTAGGTATGACGGCATAAACATGTGCCCTTCATTATTTTTTGCTGATTACTTATGTAAATTATTGCGTCCCTACATTGTATGACAGTTCTGTGCTGATGCACCCCAAAAAAAAAAGACTTCGTAATGATTCCGAATCCGAATTTTTTCATAATAGGTTCGCTTTGGATGAAGTAAGCTTTTGCCGCATCATGCTTTAATTTCATTTCGTCAAGGTGGTAAAAAAGAAAATAGTTCACTAATCAAACGCAACTTCCTTAATCGATGGATTGTCCGCGTTTAATCAATCCATTTTTACTTGAATAGGGCTTTCCTCGTACTAATAGCCGAAAAGAAAAACGGAAAGGTGTCGTTCTTTCTTAATCACTTTTTTTTTCGGCGGAGCCATTTGTACAATGAGATTAAGTGGCTTTTTTTTACGTTTCATACTATTCTATAGAGCATGACCATGGTGCTCGTGCAACTAACAGAAAGGCGAAAAAGTCCATCCTCTCTCGCTTTCTCTCTTTCTATAACCCAAACTCTGCCTAACATTCCGTAGCTGGGGTCAAAGTCAAAATTTTAGGAAAAAAAAAATTTTTTTTTTGGTCAAACCAAAAAAAAAAAAAACGAAATGTAGAACAAGTTCGAGGCTGAGCTGACTGATAGGATATCTCCTACTTTGCCCTGTCATCTTTGCATTCCTAATTAGTAGCACAAGGTTTTGGTTCCTCACGCTGGGCGCAGAAGTTTTTAGTCAAAAGCATGGTTTTAGAGTAACTCCATCTCATTGAGAACTCAAGGAAAAGAAAGTTTTGCAAATGACCTCATCTATCTTCTCTTGTGTTTTGCCTACCCTTTCTCTCGATAAACAAGAGCTTCTATCTCAGTTATTCACACCATTTTCTAAATGATCAACATCAAGAAAATCTAATGAGTTCTTTTCTAAAAGAAAAAAATGAAAAAGGAACTAGTCAAATGAAAAAAAAAAAGACTCCTCATCCCCGGAACGGTTACCAATTTGTTCCCAGGTAACCAAGCAAAAGGACTCGTTCCCTTGGCTGTTCGTACCTTAGCAATGAACACCCACCACCCCCCCAAAAAAAAGACCCAAAAGACCCGATTTTCTCATCCAACCTCATAGATGGTGTCTCATCGAGACATAATTTTTTTTGAAATCCGTTTGTTTTATTTTAACCTTAAGAGATGCAGAGGAACGGGAAAATTGAAGTGTTTCGGGTATAAAAAAATTGATGATGAGTTACAAGTTTGAAGCTTTCGGTGCCATGACACATTGGTTTCAATGTGGCACGAGGAGGCGCCCTGAGCGGCGGAGTGGGTTTGGGTTCCTCGAAAAAAAAAAGGTCCTTCCATCCATTCCAAGCGGACAAATGCTATTCTATTTAAGCGGCCCAACAAAAGATAAACTACATCATTACATTAAGAAAAAAAAAGGTTTAATATATAAAGATAAATTTGTTGTCTTATTTTATAAGCGAATCGTAATACAATGAAAGATGAGAAAAAAAAGAAACAAGATGCCAAGTGGTCATGGTCTGAACTGCTATCGAATTGATTGGAAAAAAGCGGTTCTATTTTTTTTTTTTTGTTAAGCTACCGGCGGTTGTACAAAAGAGCACCGATCATTTGTACATCCAGACAAGGCAGAAAGAAAGAGAGAGACACATGGCACTTTTTGTTGGGTGGAAAAAAAAAGTTTAGGGAAAAAGGGAAGTTCAAGCAATCACCGGACAAAAAAACTCCACTCCGGTCCGCCGTTTAGAATCATCGAACAAAGCGAAAAGAGAAAAAATAATGTAAAACGTTCTCGACCAATCTTCTGCCGAGGAGTATCAAATAACACCTTACAAAACTGGTAAGTCATCATTGGAAAAAAAAAAACAAAGCCTAACTTTTTAATGCGTGGGGGATTTGCGTTATTTTAGCTGGTCCGGAAAAGGTTGACTAAGACGGTCCGGAATTGTTGGAAAGCATACTCCAATTCTTGCATCTGCGAATTGGATCCAGGCGTGTAATTGGTGTGGTGATGGTGATGATGGGGATGGTGCGAACCATAAACAGATGTATGGCAAGGCAATAAGAATTCCACGTTGCGCATTCCGCCACCAAACACATTTTCGGCCCGCTCAAACCCTTCCGTCTGGACCCGCTTACTGTTACGTGAATTCTCTATCAGGAAACCCTTGACACATTTCATCGTCACCTCGCCCCGTTTCTGAACCCATCCTGCTAATTGCTGCGCCTGATCAACCATGGTACCCAAAAATCGCTCAGGTTGTTCTAAATAACTGTCCGGTAAAAGTAGCAAGGGTATCGAAAGCGAAGATATATCGAACCGCGTGGTCAGTCTTAAGATGTTGCGCAACCCACTTATCAGGTTGTGGCGATTTGATAAATCCGTGGTAACAATCGCTATCATGCAAAAAAAAAAAAAAAAAAAGGTTGCGGTCAGTCGCTTCCGAAGATAAGGGATACAACAACTTGTTTTTACCATCACTATCAATGACCAAGTGAAATATGACTTGAGTTAAAGGAAGATTTGAATGTCGCGTAATAAAGAAACTGCCTTCTTGAAGACTCTCCTTCGATGACTCTACGTCATTCTCAATAGCGGAAAGCTGCGACTCAATATCCGGAAAATGGAACTCGGTCGAATGTTGACATCGTTCAAAGAGTGCTGCGAAAAAAAAAAAATTTACATCTGGTCAAGGGAACCCCTTATTCAATTGCGCTAATGACCTTCTTACCTTTATTGCTGCCTTTTCCTGATTTGTAATGTCGCCAGTCCAACTTATCGGGATGATCATGATGTTTCAGTTCTTTTAGTTCTACTAGAACAATCATAGCACTTAAATGACTCGTATACAGTTTAGTAGCCGTTTGAGCTTTGTAAGCCATTTCACGACTCGCTTCATAGGCCGGATTGAATATATCCGAACCCATATCTGCGGCCAGCAGACGGAAGTTGTGAGCAGACTTGACTTGAGCTGTACCTAGCGAGATATTGAATGATTCCACCAATTGTTGTGAATTAGCATTGGTCGAAGACGCAAAACGGGGATCGCTGTACATGAATAGGCCAGTTAGTTTGCCCTGTTCCTTATCCAGCAATCTATCTACTTTGAGTATACCTTTCATCATGCTCAATTCCCAGATTTTCCATCGCTTTACCAAGCCAACTACCAAATCTTCGTACAGAGCTTAGATTGGTGTTTTCCATGGCTTGTTTCTGTTGCTGAAGGAAAGATATCGGGCTCCATCCTTTTCCTTTACCATTTTGGCCATTCGATCCCATCAAATTCAAAAACGCTGGAGTACTAGCCAGCTTCTGTAATGAATGTCGCCGACTATTCGTATTTGGCTCATTGTAAGAATTATTACGGGAATGGGCTGGCGAAGATGGATTTGAATAAGGAGGACGTTGGATATGACCACCCGAGGAAGACCGTCGAAAAGATGCACTTGTGGCTTTTTGTGCATTGGCCACCTTCTGAGGATTTTCTATCAGTAATTGTACTGATTGTTCCACGTCTTGATTAGTTAACATCAATGCTGTTTCTGCCATCTCTTTAGAAAAGCCCATTTCTTCAATACTCTTCACATTCTTCTGGAAAGTGAAGGACTTCGAAAGAGGAGAATATGAAAAAAAAAAAAAAATAGATGAATCATTAGTCGGTTGTACTACGTGATGGATTTGCTGCTTACTTTTTCCTTCAGTTCGGACGATGGACGTGTGAGATTCGAGGACGGGTCGTTTGGTGATGCGGACTGATGCGAGTGTTGTGAGCCAAAACTAGCAGAAGAGCTTTGGCGACGACGTGTTAAAGGCGATGTTACTTCGCCGAGTTGGTTTTCGGAATGCCCGCTTGTAGATCCATCTTTAGAGCTCCCACTAGACCATTGACGTACTCTACTAGCTGCTGCTGCGACGATCTCTTTGCCATCTAATTTTTTGCCTGCGACGGCTAAGGCATCTTCTGGTTGTAAATGTTTCTCATTGGATAGTGCTGCTAGTCGTAGTTGGTATTCACGGTACAGCTCAATGACGAATTCCCTATATTCTCGACGTTGTGTTTGTTGTGTTTGCAGAATATCTGAATCCCATGTTGCCCGAGATACTTCCATTTCCTCCACGTGTCTAGCGAATAGACTGGTCATATTCACCTGCGTTTGTGGCGATAACTCGATCTCACGAGCATGCCTGATGATCATCAGCTGTGGAAACCAAACAGTCCCCCTTCCTCCTACTCCTTTCCCTTTTTCTTCCCTTCTTGTGTTTTTTTTCCGACTATTTTGCTGTTCTGCCCATTGAAATTATTTTACTGTTCTTACCGTGCTTGAATTTCTTCCCGTTCAGTTTCAGACGCCGCATACAGTTCCTGGATCGACGTTGCATAGCCTTGTTCTAGTTCTAGTAGGGTATCGAAAATCGAGGAAATGGGGCAGTGAACCAAGGTATGATAAGCACGTGGAAATATATCCTTGAGAAATCAGCTATGAGCGTCACTGAATTTAATGCGTAACCTTACTTCTTCGGGTTTATTATGGTATTGCAAAGTATGAGCCTGATATTCAGATACAAACCGATTGTGCAAGCTCTTTGCCTTTTTAAATGGCTCTTGGACCTTATCCTGCCGTTGACGACTTTCGGTCATGGCGGTAAGAATGGCAGAATAGACGGATACAAAGAGATAGGACGGGATGGAGTGTGTTTTTGTGATGGCATGGACAGCATCTCTGACATTGACGCCTTGTTGTATTTCCACCACGATTGGTTTTAACTTGAGAGCTGGCAAGCGCAGCGTTGCTTTGAATGGGTGGTCAGATTGCATAACTTGACATATCTTTTCTGCCCCGGCGGGATGAGAACCAAAGAGAAGCCAAGGAAGCGTGATAGCACGAAATAAGCCGTCACGTTACCTTTGGTTCAATCGTTACAGCCCTCATTTGGGTACTTGCAGATCGAAATGGGGAGTTACGGCATAAGTTTTCTTATGGGCTTAATAAAGTGACCTGCAACTCTATAGCATAAAATCCTTGATCAGATAGGTGCATCCTTTTTGTTTCACATGGATCATTCATAGGGCTTTGCTACATCAATTTTATGTGTGGCACTCACGAGCATTCTCACTTGAATAAAAAAGCAAAAAAAAAAAAGAAAAAACTTTAGTCTAGTGGCAATTTATTTAGTATGAAGAGGGGAGACTATACTAAGACGGTTTGTACGATCGGTTACAAAGTAGCAAGAATAGAAAGGCACCAGAAAGTAAAAGGAATCGAGGATCGGATAACTTTTCCCTTTTTTCCCTTCTTCTTTTTTGGGTGTTGTAGTGATTTGTCAGTATGACGACCCATTTCCTTGGCAATAAAATACATCCATCTGTTTCTGCAAGGTAACCAAAACTGGAATCTGACATGTATTTTGGATAGGTTAGGGTCATTCTCATCATTTTTTCCAAACACTTCCGCCTGTTCGGTTCACAATTTGCCCTTGCAATTCGTATCCCCAATTTTTATAGACACGTGTCAGCCAGCATGAGCCCAAAAAAAAATTAACGGCGACGCGGGAGGGCGTAAAAAAGAAAAATTGTAAATCACACAAGGAGAAACACAGCGAGTAATAAAGAAAAAGCATAACTAAAAAACTCTTTTGAACTATGGACTAGCGAACATGAAATGAGGAAAATAAAAAGTCGGTGTATTGAAACATGTCTTCGATCGTTCGCATAAAATGAGGCAAGTTTCTTTTTCTCTTTCTTGATTTGAAAGGATCAAAGTTATGAGTAGAAGTAAATAGAAATAGTCATGTATTTGTAAATAACTGCAGGTGAAACGAAAACAATAAAGAAAGAAAAAGAGAATGATCAAATCTCCTAGTGCAAACATGTTAACCTAAAAAAGAGTCAAGAACAGTATTATATTTTTTTTTTTTTTGGTTTGAAGATGATGTTAAGCCGCACACATATACACAAAGACACATACATACACATACACATACACAGATATAGAGAGACTTTTGAGAGACAGACACAAGGACCTTCTTTAAATAGGAAATGGGGGGAGGGGATGTTCTAGCATCTGAATCCAAAATTGGGGGGTGGGGGAGAGAGGAGTTTGGGAGAAAGAAGGAAAGTCTAAAGGGGGAAGAACAGAAGAAACAGAGTGTAGCAGATCAGATGTCGGGGGATCATTTTTTTGGGATGCGGTTGAGCGGGAAGTTTGGGATGAACGGAGCATCAAAAAAAAAAAGAGTGGATAAAACGTCCCAAACCAAACTTAACTGGCATAGGGTGGAACAATGGAGTCTAGAAAAAGTATAACTTCCGCCTTTCGATTTAATGGAAAAACTAAAAAAAAAATCAAAGCATATAAATATATAAATCGTTAACATTAGCCCTTTCTTTTTCTGTTCTTCTCTTTTTTTGTCTTATACTTAAACATAACAAAACGCTTTGTATAAACAACTCTCTCTACACACACATACACACACACTCTCTCCTCTCTCTCTCTCTCTCTCTCTCTCTTACACTCTTACACTCTCATATATAATATATTATATATAACTTCAACTCTTTTTTTTTTTCCACACATCTTCAATCCCCACTCACTCTCTCCTCCATGTCACCGTGCGGCTTAACTTATTCAACACCCTCCTTCTCATTATTATCATGTACCAATCCATCACAGCTGGCCGATTTCTGTGCACTCGTGGTTCCTTGCATTTGGGCAGGCTCAATCAACCCAATACCAATGAACACGGCTCGTTATATCGCATTTAAATCATTCTGTCAAAAAATATTAAAAGCAACTCAAATCTCTTGCGCCTGTATCGTCCTCGCCCTGTACTATATTCATCGATTACGATCAGCCTATCCAGCGATACGCGCATCGACAGGTTCAGAAGTACGATTATTCACAACAGCATTAGTTCTGGCAAATAAATACTTGGATGATAACACGTTTACCAACAAGGTAACTAAAAGGCAAAAAAAAAAAGATGAAACAAAGAACGTTCTCGCTGACGTGCTCAATTTTTTTTAATAGACTTGGTCTGATGTGTCAAGTATACCTGTCAATGAATTAAACATTATGGAGATGGAGTTTTTGTCAGCGTTACAATATAACATCCATATTCCTCATCAACAGTTCTTTATCTGGGTTTCGCAATGTCAGCAATGGTTCCCATTCATGCAATGTACGACTCATCCGACGACGACGACGACAACAACAGCCACATCGACACCGGCTGCTATGTCAATGACGCCCATGATGATGTATCCTCCGTTGAAACGAACCATTCAAGAGGCTATGCTACAACAAGCCCAGGCAGGATCTTATGCAACCAAACGTCGCTATCATCAGATCCCTGTTGATATGCCAACCATGCCGACGTTGAAACGCACCGCACAGGAGGCGGTACTGGATTCACCTTATGCAACCAAACGTCGCCATCAGATGCCATTCACGCCGCCGGACGAGCCTTTGGCGATTCCACCTTATCCATCGCCGTACGATGTCACGATATGCAGACCGATCCTTAGCTGGTCATCCTCAAGTTCGGCCTTGGCATCCTCACGTCAATCTTACGCACTGTACTCAAACAACCCTACTAATAATCATTACCATCATAACTTGACCTCCCGCGTTCAATGTCTAGAAATAGAATAAGTCAAGTCAATTTCTCCCCCTCTTTCCCCCGCCGCCCGTCCTATACTCTCTCATATTCTCTCTCTCACTGTCTCTGACTTTTGTGTGTCTCTGTCTCTTTCTGTTTAGCCCACCCCCCCTTTTTTTTTTCTGTCTCTCTTTCGGCTTATTGTACATAATGGAAAAAAAATTAAATCACCTTTGTAATTAGCCCTCTTTGTTCATAAAACAAAAAAATTTGCCTTTTTCTTTATTTCTTGTGTTTCTTTTTTTTTTTATTTTAAACCATACAGTACCAACCCTTGTTCATTGATTTTCATTATGCAAATCCGTCATGTCATATCACGTGTGAAAGGCGCGTGGATGTTTCTTGTCAGGCACAACCAAAACAACACAACCTTTTTTACCGCGCCCAAAAACTTTCTTGGGAATGAACCGGATAATTTTTAATTGGTTTAAAAGGATGGGCCAAGATCACGGCTGTTCTTTTTTTCTTTTTCGTCTCACCGGAATAAGGAAAAAGTGGAACTCCACCCGAGGGAGATATAGGTTTTTGTTAGGGTTTTTTTTTTTTTTAATCGTGATCGACACAACCCGCGACCTCCCCCGAAAAAAGAAACTTGGAATGCACTGTCGTTTTTTGTTGTTCTTTTGGTTTGTTGTACAACCCCTTACTTAACTCTTGTTCTCCTATAAAAAAAAATCCTAACCTTGGGTCAGTGAGTTCATGCCGTTCCCCAAATAATATAGACCCATGCTCATTTTATTTTGTCTTTTTTAAAACCTACATCATCATACTTTGCCTAACCTCACCCTCTTTTCTTCTGGCTTCCATTTCCAAAAAAAGAAACAAGCAAAAAGGAAAAAGAAAAAAACGACATCACCACCTCAAACCCACATTATTGTTCCTCACCCTCTCTCTCTCTCTCTGTCTGTCTCCGTGTGTGTATTTCATGGTTTTCTTCGTCATCCTTGAATCATACTGAAATCTTTCTTTTTCTTTTATTTTCTCAAGCCAATACAATGATCCGACAGGCGGTTCTATTATTTTATTGTTCATTTGATAAAAAAAAAAAACCTCGTTTCGGTAATGCAATGCACACTCTTTTCGTTTTTCGGAGACCATAAAAAAGAAAAGTCCAGATGTTTTAAAAAGTAAAAAAGAGGTCCGGGACTTTTTGGTGACTGTAGTAAAAAAAGAAAAATGGTATCCCTTACTTGGATAAAAACTTCAGCGCTAAAAAAAACGCCTTCTCTTATTGAGATGATCTGATTGGATCGGATCTCAGTTTTAACCGTAGATCGATCGCAGTCGCTCTTTCATTTTCAAACTGAGGCCTTTTTTGGGTAATAAGGAGACACAGACCGACACAAAAGACAGGCAAAAGAAAAAGAGAAAGAAAGAGCATAATTTTTTTTTTCTTCTTTGATGTCATTTGGGGGGGGAGGGAGTAGCAGGAACAAGGAAGACAAATGGTTGAGTTCCTTTCTTTTTCTTTTCCAGACTCACCCACGTGTACTTGCCATGAAGAAGTTCGGATCCTCTGTTTCAATTCCAAACATGAAATTTCACCCAGTTTGAGGCTGTACAGCATACTGTAAACAAGTAACCTTTCACAAAATGGAAAAACGCTAATATAAATCAAATTTTTTGCATATGGTCTTTTTTTATATTGTCAATCTGGATCCAATCAATTTTGGGAAATATAGCTAAAGACCAAAAGAAAAAAGAAAAAAAAGGGTGAAAATCATTTATGGAAATCATCTCACCTAATCAAATCTGGGGACTTTTTCTTTTTCTTTTTGGTGCGAGAGAAATTCAAAAAAGCTAAAGTTTTCAACATACATCTTGGATAGAAAGAAGAAACCACATGCATCTCGTGAACCCATGCACAACAACATTAAGTTAACTAACATAGATTTAGATAGAGTAGAAAAGAAAAAGAGTGTTGTAAGAGTGACAAGAAAAAAAAAAAAGAATAATTGGGAATAGTATGTGGCCATGCCCTTTATCTTAGTGTAACCCTTTCTCTTCTATCTCTCTCTCTCTCTCTCTGTTTCTTTCTTTTGTTTATTCCTGTTCTTGTTCTTATCAGGTCTTTCAGTTCCTTTGTTCTGGTTCTGCTCCGCCATGTCCGGAAATCAAAAAGTTCCCTTCATTATTATTTTTGGTTGTATACATATGTGTGTGTGTGTGTGTGTGTGTGTGTGTGTTTGTGTGTTTGTGCATGGCACTGCAGGTGGTCTGACTTTTGGAAAACAGCTCTGTGGTTGGTTGCCGATCGACACAGCAAAAAAAAAAAAAAAGGAGTAACCTAAAAAGAGTGCCAACGGAAAAGTATAGTGTTTCCCCTCTCTCACTCTTCCCCCCTCCCTTTTCTTTTCTTTTTTGGTTTTGGCCCAAAACCAAGAGTCAGATCGTTGATAGTGTGACAAAGCTTAGTGGATTCTTTCTTTCTCTCATTCTGTCTCTTTCTTGTCCTACCCGAGTTGGAGGAGCGGAGATATGAATAGACAGAGAGAAAGAGACTCTGATTGACTGAATAGGTGTATATGTGTGTCATGGTTCCCTTTCAGACTCCTTTGTAAAATGTGCCTAAATTATTTTGCAACAATGAAAAAAAAATATATCCGAATCACATTTGCGGACTCTTGCCAGCTTTTTGATTATTTTATCATAACAACTAATGAAAAGAGAATTTCTTGTGTTTAAACAGCATTCTCTGATGAAAAAAAAAAATAGATATACTCAATCATTCGTCATAAAAGAGAAACAAGGTCAAGGAAACAAAATAAACACACTCTGTGTACGTGTGTTTGTGTGTGTGTGTGTGTGTGTGTGCTCTTTTGTGGAACTTCATGTTCACCAGCCATCAGCCGTGTCACGTTAATAAGTGTGACATGGCCTATTTGCTACATTCCCGCTTTCCCTTCTCTCTCTGTCTCTCTCCCTATACTACCTTCTGTGCACCTCCTCTATCCCTCCCCCCAAAAAAAATGAAGCATACAATAAACAAGTTTGAATTCATACCCTCTGCCCTCTTTTTTTTTTATATTATTTTCCCGCTATTTCCTATCATTATCACTAATCCTTATCTCTGATCTATCTAAATTATTTTGAAAAAGAAAGAGGAGATGATTGCATTTTGAGGCTGTGGGAGGATTATCCATACTTATTTTGGCTAAAATTATTATAGTTCAATCGCATTCTATGTAATGTTCCCTTTCTTCCGGTTAAAAGAAAGCAACAGCAAAGCTATTTCACTAGTGTGTGAGAAATCCAACAGAGCGATAAAAGAACGAACGCACCTGCATAAGCTGCTGTCTTATGACTTGTAGTATAGAAAAAAACATCTATCTATATCAGATGAAATGGTGATGATTAGTATTCTCCCATTCTTAATTTTCTTTAAGGATGTACCAGTGATAGTCAAAACCCGTTCTTCCATTGAGTTACTGGCCACATTGAACTCCTATTCTTGGTTCTTGTATTACCTCAATCTATTTCGCTGCAACCCGTTCAACCCTCCCCCCATAGAGAGAGAATCAGATGTTGTCACAGGGTCTCTGTCTGTACCGTGACACTGAAGTATGACCAAACAAAAAGAAAATAACTTTTTTGACACGTTGATTTGTACACATCAGCCGACTTGCCTTTTCTCTCTATGTTTCTCTCTCTTTTTCTCTCTCTCTCCCCCCAAAAAAAAACTTTCTTTTCTGCATAGCCGCGCGGTTGAAACGTAATCGCAACATGCTCTTTCTCCGAATGATCGTTGTCCCACGGATGAAAATACTTCCTTGTGCTGTATTCGAATAAGGTTACAAACATGCCATCATTGATCGCTGTCAGAAATAAAAAGAAAACAGTACCGGTAAATGGTTCCGAATATGCGTACAGTTTTTCATTCAGGCGATGCCATGATTCCAAAAATCACTAATCAAAAAGAAAAAGGTCGGTGAAGTCGGGCCTTATTCCCTTCCCCTTATCCGTTGACTCTCTTGACTCTATATTCATACTCTCTCATATCATGCATTGAATAAGCCATGAAGTCTCTCTCTCTCTCTCTCTCTCTCTCTTACTTTCTTTCTATGACGGTTGCCCAGTCCTGCACCCCAAAAAATTGAAATCATGGAAACCAACGACTTTGGTCCTTTTTGTTTTTAAGTTTCCGACATACATCGATGGAGTTTAATGATCTACAGACCGCTATTCTCCTTTTTCTATTAAATCATTCGGGGTTTTCTCTTTGATGTACTCATTTATCATCTTAAACACTCATACACCAAACCCTCCCCCCTTTCCTTGATTTTAAGGGGAAAACGTTCATGACTGTAACCGAGATTTTGGTTCAGGGTCAGCAAAACACAAGAGAACGCGCGGAATTGGATGATAATTCCCCTTCAGACCAAGGAAGGAACCGCTAATCAACTCCCCTCCTCCAATACCTACTTCTTGATAGCTTTCATCTAAGTGCTGTTCATTATCCAAAAAAAAAAAAAAAAGAGGAAAATTTGGTTTTGATTTCTCCTACAATGATCTTGGTTAAACTTGTAAGACGCGAATGTCCGTCTTACAATAAGCCACATCAAGACTTGCGCGCATTGCTAAAGAAAACCGTAAGAAGGCACTTGTTTCCCTCGACAGATACATTATAAACCCCCCCACAGTTCGCCGAGATTGCATTGCTAGAAAATAATCGCATCAAGTTACAAAAGCATAATGACAATAGGTTACATTTTTCTAACCATTTAAGTTATAGCGATTATGCTGAGGTATACATAAAAGCAAATCGATCAGTCCATCTGAAAGTAAGCCACAACTTGCGATCACTCATGAGAATCCATACAACTTGCAATGCAAAGCACATAGCGGTATCACGTTCACATAGGACATCTGCACAGCAGTAAAATCTCCTCCATCCTTTTTCTCTTTGCAATTAGCAAAAGTCATGGATAGGAATTGGCGTGAACGGGCACAAACGAATAAAAACGGGATACCTGTTCGCTATCCGAATATGCTTAACAATACATATATCTACTTGTCAGCCAAATTGTACTCCCCGTATTAGTTTCTCATCGTGTGATGGACGTCCTTGTTTCTTCCACTAATGTATACTAGCTAATGTCAATTTCGAAAGATGCATGTTTACTTTCAGTTTGTAAAACTAAATGCTAACCTCAATATGGGCTAAAAGCATGAATGAATGCTAGATTACAAACGCAGTCAAAGCAAGGAAGCAGACTTCTTACAGTGCGCTTGATACCGGTTAGTTTTACTTTACAATTTCTTTCCGAAAACCATTACGATACTAGGTTATGATCCGCAAGCTCATTGTTACCTTTTACTATTTGCTCGCTATTGCTTCCTCACCACAGCACACCACTTGTGGAATTTTGTCCCAAAGCATAGCAAACGGACACTTTTTTTTAAGAACGTAATGACTCATTTCGTGCGATATGTCATAGTGACATCAAATTTCTGAATATTCTGTTTTATGCCATAATGCAATGGGATATCCAACTGTTTGAATGCAAAATAGTGATCGTTTTCTTTCATTAAGCGCACCAATACGGACGGATATGGATAAATGATTTATGGAAATTATACGACTCTCCTACACATTTGCATAAGAAGAGGTTAAACAATGCTTCCGTTGAGCAGTTTTCCTATACCCAACTGATATCTTTAGAACTAACATTAGACTGTCTTTCAAAATGACAGACAATCTATAGATGACAAACATGCTGCGAGCTTATGTTGTATGTTTTCCCATTAATGGAATTTTTTTGATACCGAAAAGTGAAGTTCCCGTACAAATGTCATGTCGACTTGAATCACGTCTATACGCGATATGTCCGCAAGCCAAAAAGGGTGCAAGCGGAAAAAGGGCAGGCAACATGACTCTACATATTACTTTCGCCTGTAACGGGAATAACACAAAAACGTAACTACTGTTAATACAATTAACATCAAATAAAATGCATTTGATATGGGTATGGGCTACGTTTTTGACAAGGGCAGCTTCACAGAGAGCGTATCCAGGACTCTGAAGAAGTCTGCCTTCAAAAGAAAGTTTGCTTTAGTGCTATGGCAAAAGTGACCGACGGACCGATGGCGCTCTATGGCAGGTGCTAGCAAGTAGAGCATGATCCTCATCGAGTATGAAGCATTTGCACGTATCATGGAAACGATACATAGAGCTAGATGACTTTCTACGTACAAAGTCAAGGATCTCTGATCTGCACATGCAAAAAACAAAAATTACTAGTTAGAATGTGAAAAATGGATAGGGATCCATGAGAATCTGTAGCAAAACCATGCTCCATATAGATCAATAATATACTTGGAGGATGTTAATAATCAGTGTGACCGCCTGTAAGAAAATGCATTGTGTGTTTAGTAATTTTCATGTGCATATTGAGTTGGCAGCCACAAGAGTACTTTGATATGTTGTAGTAAATTTTCAAAGTTGTTCTTGTGGTAGCTGACGATGGATACAAAGTTACCTGAGCAAGAATTGCACCTGGGCTGTCACACGTCTTTTGATGATCGGCGAGATCACAAGGGCCAAGATGCGACCTGCTGCTGAGCTTTTTTTTTTTTTTTTTTTTTTTTTTGGGTGAAGCGCGTCATTGGGGAATATGAGGCCACTTTTGACTTTTTTGCTCATTCGATCAATGACCAAATAAGTCACCTTTGAGAACCTAAACTCGGGTTGTTCGGGCGTTTCATCATGGTGTCTGAGCTGCAATGAAACTGGCTCCAGTCACCACAAAGGACCTCATCGGGTTGTCATACCTTTGTCTCCTCGACAACCAAAAAAAAAAAAAATAAATATATTTTGATGTAACGGGAATTTAGGTACGTGCATATGTCAAAGCGGATGACCAACTTACGCCCTGTTGTCCCGAACAAAGAATAAAAAAAAACCAGCAACGGCCTGGTCGCGCCCCCCCTTTTTTTTTTTTCTCTTCTTGTGTTTTATTGGAACTGAACGATATTCTAAACGACCTAAGGTCTGGGACAAGTTTAGTACGATGGATCCCACGAGAGAACACAAGCAAAGTTCCGGTTTTTTTTTCCCAGATAAAATGCTGTTTCAGCTGACGGCAGGGCGGAGATGCCCCGCGTTAGCTTGCTTTTCAGTACAGACTATCGGTTCGTTGTACTTTTAACCCAATTGGAAACGTCTGATCCCCAGCAGACAGGCACAGGGTTTTTTTTCCCTTTCGGAACATTTGCATTATGTGTCATCTATATCACCTTTAGCGCAGCAATCTGTCTTACGGTTTGACAATTGCAGAGTAAACAAATCTGCATTAGGCCCAGCCTTTTTGTTTTCCCTTTCTGCGGCTTTCTTTAAACAAGGCTTAAACATTTCCACAACTGATGTAACATGATCAGCTGAAAACAAAAAAGGAATAAACCTTTGCTTTATTTTGCCCTGAGCTACTATAGGATCGTCTTTCTGCTAAAAAGACGAGAACCTATGTTTTTGTATTTTACCAGATTTTATCTCCGTAGTATATTTGTTTTTACCCAGCTTGTGAGATCACACAAAGGCTTGGATCGAGGGTAAGTTGAAGACTTTCTATGAGAAATATGCAAATGCACGCGCTGCACGGCATGTCATCGCTTTGTCATGGCAGAAGCGTAACCGTTAAACATGCACAATGTTTTGATTTTTAAAACTCAGTTAGCCATGTTAGTCAGTCGCTTTTTTATTTTCCATCGACATGCAGTCTTCTACTTTGATGTGAAACGTCGCTCGTATCCCCACAGCAACCTTTTTCTCTCCCCTCCCCCAAACCCCTTTTTTTTTCCTCTGGACAAAATAAATGACAGATACGGTACAGCGGAGTTGTGTCATGCATAAAATATAGCCTTTATGTTTGGTTATGGCCCTATCATGAGATCCAACAGAACCCAAATAAACAAAAACCCACGAGGATAAGGGATATGTTACTGCTTCAACGAAGCAAAATGAACAGGTGCATTTGCTTTCCCTTTCTTGCCCTCCCCCCCAAAAAAAAAACGTTGTAACATTTCGGCAGTTCGTTTCCAGACTGTCGATATTAAACTTTATTATTTGCAGGATTGCCTTCTTTAGGGCGAGGCTTGGGAATGTAACAGCAACGATGATTTATCTTGTCCTTTCCCCCCCCCCCTTATGACTCCATGCATTTTAGGTCGCGCGCAGGATATCCGTGTACTATCTATGGAAACTTAAGCCTGTGTCATGGTTACCGAACCTTTCTCTCTCTCTCTCTCTCTCTCTCTCTCTCTCTTTTGCTTCTGTCAGTCTGTCATTCCCTTAACTTACGACATAAGATACTTCGCCAAGGCATAAAGGGAAATTTGATGCATTCATTAGGCTCCGATTGCTTTCATGCGGATATCCCCAAGCTCTTAAACTAGAAAGTTACGGCAGGGAATCCTTATTATCACAAACCAATAATAAGAACTAATAATCAAAAAAGCAACCTTGCATCTATTTCCTTCTTCTTGCTAAATTCTTTGTTTTTCTTTTTCCCATCATATGAAAATGAAAGAGATCACCCTGCAGTGCTCAACTTGTAAGCGCCGCCTTCCGCATGTTTTATTAGGCAACTTTTAGATGCAGATAGAGACAGGCAGCGTTGTGCAGGACACCCACATATATCGCTAATTTACCATGTGCTACGGTCATAGTAAGGATCTGATCTCCCCTTGGACATTGAATATTTTACGTCCGCAGGGGACTTCTGTACGTGTGCTGCGCTCTGAGCAGAAAGAAATAAAGAAAAAGTCCAATCGGCTCATAACATATTTACGCAATGCTCCTTTGGGTAAAACATCAATTGCCAAACTGGAAACAACCAACATCAACTACTATGATCATCATAATGAAGGAGTACATGCTGATGCTGCATGCTAAGCAAAAATATACTTATACAATACTTCATCTTTGCTTTACTTGAAAGGACAAAAACAGATTGTTTTGATTTTTCTTTTATCATGTTATACAGCAGCATCCGATGAAAAAAGATAACCTATTTATATTCTTCCAAAGAAGAAAAGGAAACGGTACGATGGTCCTTTGTATCAAATATAGATGGGCGGATAGTGATAACTACCGCATCTGTCGGTGTTTCTGCAACCCTACTTATGAAAAGAGAAAGAGAGAGAGAGAGAGTTAGCACATAAAGAAACACAGTTCCCTGTTTCTTCTTCACAAAATGCTCCTTCTTATCGATGTTCTATCTTATGCGAACGGATGCTGATTAATATTGTCTATGAAAATGTTGGGATAAAGTCGTTGTGTTATTATTATTGTAGTTGGTGTGTCTTTCAGTGTTTGTCAGTTAAACAAAACGAACACACTGTTTATTTTGTTTACTTCTTGACAAGACGACAAGCCGTATGGCTTAATTTGCCTCGGACATGTTTCTCCAGAGGCGTAGCCTATCTTGGCTATGCTATGGCGTTCTTTATGCTTAGGCAACTAAGTATTCATTATCCTACGCTATTTTTATTCCGGATATTCGACTCTTTCAAGTATTTTTTTGTTTTTACTCTGCGATTCGGTTGTGTCTTGCAGTTTGAGTTTAACAATGTACGCAATAAGATCCGGAAATCCGCGCTAATACAAGCAGTCTCTTTCTTTTTATTTTTCTTGAACAACTGACTCAGCCATTATGAGATTGTGCAGAAAGTTGGTTTTTCCTCAGGGCCGAGGAGAGAGAAGGAAATGATTATCGGGCATCTAAACGCAAGAAGGTATCAAAATTTGGCTGTATGGTGTATGGCTTGGTTAGTTGACTATCACAAGAGAATTCTAGTCCTCTCCACTTGCGTTTATGTTTGGTCTCTCATACTGTTTCTAGTTCTATACGCTGTTGCACTCTTTTTCTAATAAAGTTCATTTTTCGAACAAAATAGTGCAGAGAGAAACTGGGTAAACTTGCAGATCATTTTAAATTGAAAGTCCTTTATCGTAAAATGGCTGACGATTCGTTCAGTCACCGTTTCTCAGTCTTGGGTGCAATTTAATTTGTGTAGCACGAATTGTGTGAGTCTGCAAAAGCAACATGTATTTATGCCATGATCCACTTTACGGTTAGTCAATCAAGCCTTCCCTTTCTTGTCTGAGTTTATCGAAAGACAAATGCAAAACGCGATGAAAGGCACTCTCCATGCTACAGAGAGCGGAACAAACGTCTGGTTCGAAGTTAGAAGAAGTTCCTGAAAGCTCAGTCGTGATCGTAGCATTGGTTTATACAGGCTCATCGAAATACTACTACTCACCACGTGAAATACGATGAAATGCTTTTTCAAAAGCGGAAACATAGAAAGCGACGGGAGGGAAGAGGCTGAAACGTAAGAACATCGACCCAATTTCTTGGGTCATAACTTTATCTTGATTCGCTCCCCAGCCCCTGTTCCACCATAGCGTAGCATTTGTTCATGCAAGCAACAAAATGTACTTCACTTCAGCCTCCTTCCTTCGTCCCTATGCTCAATGGCAATCCTTTTTCTCGTTCGTTCCATTAGAGAAATAAAAGGGAACTTGGCTTGCATTATCTACGCAAATGACTCTTCGGAATCTTTATGATAGTGGAAAATAGGAAGGAAGAAAACAGAGATGTTTTTAGTCAGTATCGGATTTCATGCCAATCGCAGCCAGCACGTGTACCGAATAGTACGAGCAATTCTGATGCTTCCTTCCGTTTTGTGACGGAGCTTAAACTTGGCAAATTGGGAGCAGAGAAGCACAAGCCGAGTGGGATGCAGTTGGGCGATCGGCTGGCTGTGAAAATTACCGGAAAGGTTGGAAGCTGAAGACTACTTCTTGGATTTCCGTGATGAGAAAAAAAAAGGATATTCAACTAAAAATGGACTTTATCCACGACAGACATAATGGGCAAAACATCTAAATATGAAGGATTGTCTCGCAAACCAATATTACCGTGGTTACTCCATTCAAAGATCCATAGATCCACGAAAAAAGATGGATCATGAATAACAAAAACAGATAAGAAAGGTGTACCTCTTCTAAATCATACGTAAATAAAAACTAGGCTAGGATAAGCTTCAAGAGTACTTATGTTAGTATGAGAGTGGCGCCATTCATTTCAGCGTCTATAAAAGTTAGAGCGGCCGACATATATATGGATAACAACAATCACGGATCGCAAACTGCTGCAAGTTTGTTTCACCTCAGTCCAGTGAATGGTCTCTTCCAGGAATTCATTTGTCACACACTACTTCAAAAATAGAATTGACGTTGGTCTATGAGCCGAACTGAAAGAAAAAAATAAGCGCCCAAAGGAAAAAGGGCTCTGCTATATAAGCCTTTTGTTGCGTATCATCGTTTTTAGTTTTTCTTTTTAATTCCTACTCTTGCTGTTCGTTCCTCCTTTCTCCCTTTCCTCTTCTTCTTTCCTTTCCTCTCCTTATATTCACTATGTTACCTAAGCTTTTCATCCTTGCCGCCGTCGCTCTCGCCACCGTTAACGCTCAGGAAGCCCCAAAGATCACCGAGAAGTTCCCTGAACCTGGTGTCAGCCCGGCCCCCAAGCCTGAATGGCTCGAATTGATCAAGAACGCCAACATCACCAAAGCCCCTATTGTAAAGAATAATGGCAACGGACCTGTGCCAGTTGGGGAGGATAAATACTGCGACTGGACTTTCACCAACTGTCTTGGACCCGATGATCTCTACCTTTGCCCCAAGGGCCAATGGGCTCCTACCTATGACGATGGTCCTTCCGAGTTCAGTGGCAAACTCTACGATGCTCTGGACAAGGCCAATGTCAAGGCTACCTTCTTCATGACCGGTGGACAAGTCATTAAGCACCCTGACCTCACCCTCCGTGCTTACAAGGCCGGCCACGAATTGGCTATGCACACCTGGTCCCACAGTTATATGACCACCCTGACCAACGAGCAAATCGTTGCTGAACTCAAGTGGAACGAATTGGCCATCAAGTCTGTCACTGGTGTGTCTCCTCGTTTCTTCAGACCTCCCTATGGTGACATTGATAACCGTGTCCGTGACATTGCCAAGGCCCTTGGTTTCACTGCTGTGATCTGGAGTCACGACACCAACGATTGGGCCTTGACCGAGAACGCCGCCTTCAAGAACGAGTGGATTGACGGCAATGTCACTGAATGGGCTAATGCTGCTGCCACCCGTACTGAAGGTGGTATCTCGCTTGAACACGACTTGTACGATAAGACCGTCGATGCTGCTATCCGCATTTTGCCCACCCTTCAGGTAAAGAAAAACGAGATACAACACTGTTTTATTTCACCTTTTTCTTTTTTGCTAAACTTTATTTTTTTTTTATTCCCTCTAATAGAAAGCCTACGAATTGACTACTGTTGGCAAGTGTACCAACCAAAAGTCGTACAAGGAAGACGTCAGTGTGAACGCCACAACCACCACTGCTGCCAAACCTACTGCTACCCCTTCTGCTACGCCCTCTGCCAACAACAACAACAGCAAGCCTGCTGAGAACCAAAACAACAACAACAACGGTCAGAATGCATCCAACGGCCAAGCTAATGCTCAGAACCAGAATGCTCAGAAACCACAGAACGCTGCTTCTTCTCTGACCACAGGTGCTTTGACCATGACTCTTGCTGCTGCTGCTGCTTTCGTCATGGCTTAATGGAGGACCAAAACAAAACTGCAGTTCTTTTTTATACTTGTACCAGTAGTGATAATATAACCATGCCAATGAATGTCCATAACATTTATATCATTTTTTTTTTCATTTTGTTCCTTTAAAGAACCTTCCTATTATACTCAGCTCCTTCCCATTAAAGTAAACATCTTCCTCACCACGAAACGCAAAAAAAGAAAAAAAGAGCTATAAAAAGAAAAACGTTTGCACTCACTCTTCTTTTTTTCTTTTTTACATTAGCTACAGAAAAAAAAACAGAAGAAAGGATAAGCAATCGTTTAGAAAAACTTTGTAAGGGAATAGTGTAAATATCACTCCTTTCATCGGTTTCAACACGTATTAGCACATCTGAATGAAGGAGAGGTGTACCCAAAGACTTGTGATGGAGAAATTATTTGCTAGGAGGAACGTAGTCTGGATAAGAGAGATGGAAAAGATTTCGTCAGCCAGATTATTTCACATGACTTGTTGAAATAGACTACTTACTGGGGAAACAGTCTTTCATGGTTTTGCTGTGCTTGTTTTCCGCATGTTCCGTCAATCTTTATAATGTCATTACCTTTTCTTTTAGCAAACAAGAAGAAAAAGAATCCACGCAACAGCGAATAACCCGAACAAGACGAAAACTTACGCTTTTTCACGACTGGTGCACAGGAAAGTTTGGCGGCATTGAACGCAAACGATATTCTTCGCAGCTTCATTCTAAAAGAGCGTCAGGAACAATGTTGTTAATGCTTCTCTTTCTTTTCTTCCGTAATTAACATACCGCCTTCAACTGGGATTTCGGATCCTTGCCTTGGTTTTTAGCGTTGCGCTCACGCTTCATTTGTGCTTTTTGACCCTGTCCATTCGTGGCAAGTTAAGACGCCTCATTCTTTCTGTGGGTGTCTCTATTGTTACTTTCTCCACTTACGTTACCCATCGTATGCGAACAATCTAAGAGGAGGAAGAAAAAGAACAGGAACCAAGGAAAAAAAAACCTAGAGGAAAAAAAATAACAAAAATGGGTGGCAAAAAATTGCTCTCTGTTGGGGCACAACAAGGTTTGTTGTGTCCGAATATGCGATGCTTAGATCGAGGTCTCTGTCAATCCTCTGGCGTCTGAGGAGTTCATAAACCTCACAAAACCTTAGTACGTTTTGCTTTCGCAATGTGTCATAGTGACAAAGGACTTGAAAAATCTTGTCGCAAAACATATCTTGTCAGTTCTCTCCATATATATTTCACTGCCGCTTTTCTGCTTTTACGACATGACGATTATTGACATGAGTGCACAGGTCTTGTATGGGAATGGACAAAGTGGCGGCATCGATGACCATGTTAGACTGAGACAAAGCACGATATCCATGACCTGGGACACTATGCTCTCGAATCCTTGAAGTTGTTGTCTGAAAGATTAGCATTGTAAGGATTTTCCCCCTCGAGCTGAATAGGCATGCGTATGTTTCCAAGTTTTTCAAGACAGGGCAAGGCTTCTTAAATTATGTGCATAGAGAGAGAGAGAGAGAGAGAGAGAGAGAGAGAGAGAAATAACCAGGCAAATGATTGGGAAACGACATGACTAGACTCGTAAATGGCAAGGGACTGATACGGACCAGCATGACCAACTGGGCGCTATTTCTACGAACCCGAGTTTTATATATATCCCTTCTTCCCATACTTTGCCAAGGTGGATCCTATCTTGTCATTCTTTCTCTTTAACCTCGAGATAGTGTAAGCGTGTGCTGGTTCTGGAAAGAAGCAGTCTGAAGGTTTAGTGAAGCATGACTAGACTTGTTGGGCTAAGCAGTTAGCGTGATAACTGAAATCCGTGTAATACAAGGATAGAGGATACAGCACTTCTGAATGGCTAGGATAAGAAGGCACTCTTTCCCATACGCATCGACAGATGCTAACAAATAACGAAATGCAGCGTGACTACTCACCAGGTACCAAAAAGGAGAAACCAACTATTAAACATACACGCTTTTTTTTCTGCAAGGTCTGATTTACAACGTGTCGGTTTGTACGGAACCGCCTGTACAAAGTAACAAAAACTACAAGAACCATTTCTAGCTTGATATTTAAGTGTGATGAGTACAAAACGTGCCTTATATGGATCATCATTTTTCGTCTTTTTCTTTTTTTACTTTCTTTTTGGCCTGCTAGGACACTGTGATCTAGCTTTCCCCGTTTTGCAATATCCTTGTGTTGCGCTACACAAAAAAACTCTAGTTGTGAAGATAACTCGTTCGGCCAAAGTCCTAGCGTTATTGTTTGTTTACTTTGAGTCGAGCTTGCCATTTAGCATAGATGCAAGTTACTTTATCCTCTTTTCTCTTTTGCCTTTGTGTTTTCTTCCACTCTCTGTTCTACTCCTAGCATGTACCTACAGCAAACTGTGCCTCGTGATCCTAATCTCGGTACTCATGTGCGAACACGTATGAACTAGCCCAGCCGTGTATATAAGAGTTATCCGTGCAGAAAAAGCCCTTTAAAGTTTGCATCCTCCATGTCGTTCTCATACCTCCCCACCGAACTTATTCTGATGATATTAAACATCTTCGCGACGCACAAAGAACCATGGTTACTCGACCTTTTGAGTGCCGCCATGGTGTGTCGATCATGGTACGCCGCAGCCATCTCGTTAATAAAACCAGACGAGTTATTTAGACTTGTAAATTATGCTGGCGCGAAAAGAATCTACCCCCATCGGAGACGATTAGCTGGCTTGTTGGAAGAATCGAAACGTCATGATCTCGTCTTCCATCGGCTGATTCATAGACTTGTCATCGATCTTCTGTCATTTGAAGAAAACAACATGGTCGTTGGTAATAAGCAAAAAAACAAGAGAAAAAAGAATCTGGGGGAAATTTTGAATGGATTTACTGTGATTTGAATACATCCAATGTTAAACTAAAGCGAACTACTTCTTCTTTACGGATTATTCCATGTAGCCTATGCGCCTTCGCCCGTGCTTCGCCTGGTTACATCATGTCCTAATATAGAAAGTCTTGAGATCGTGTACGACGCAAAGTTCGCCTCCATGTCCGGTTTGATCGTTGACCGTCTGGAGTCCTTGAAGAATTCTGTTCGGTATGAAAAGATCCGCCGTTTGGAACTGGTAGGCCAGGATCCTATCCATCGATGTCCCTGTTGTGCCGGACGTGGTTGGGACCATCTGTTATGTGACTTCCTTGGACGACTAGCCATCGAGACGTTGACACTGCGCCAAGTCATACCGTCGCAAGCAATCTTCAAGACTTTGATTCAAAGCGCTTCACTGCACCATCTGGTTTTGTATCGCTCTATTTTGGAGATGCCGCGTACAGTCGACCGTGCCGCAATCAGTTCATTAACTCATATCCCGCAGTCATTCTTGAGGCGGATCGACACGCTCGAGATCTATGAAGATCTTGAGGATTGTGCCATTGAATGGCCTGCTTTTCGCTATTTTTCCGAGCTAGCGGATGCGATCGGGCCACTCCAAACTTTTCTATTTGAATGCTCGGGAGATTTGTCCAAGGAAAATACGCTCGAATACGTAAACGGCCTCTTGCTATTGGCAGAGCGACGGTCAAAATCTTTGCGAAAAATGGTCCTACATAATGTTCCGGGTATCGATGAGGATATGATCAGCCGATTGTTGAAATATGTGGACCATTTAGAGGTTGATTCAGTGTCATATAGCGCTCAGGTTAAATGAAGGCTTGCTGCTTTTGTTTTGTTACCACTTTGCATGGGGTCATGAAGCGGGTCTGCGATAAATGGTATGTAGGGAAGTATGATTTTGCAATGGGTTGCTCCTTAAGCTGAGAGAAGAAATTGCCGCTCATGGATAACTGACTTTGAAAGCACGGCTGGCTATTGCGACCGTATCCTTGGAATTTGCAAAACTGCTGGTATCAGTAGATTAGCCCCTAACTTCTTTCCTTGTTATTTTCCTTTCCTCCTAATTTATTTAATGTTATTTTCCCTTTTGCCCACCGAACTGATCGTCATCATATTGAAGGACATCGCTGCTTGCGAAGAAATGGGGCTATTTGACCTTCTGAGCGCAGCCATGGTGTGCCAAACATGGTATGCTGCCGGCGTCTCCTTAATAAGTCCGGATAAATTGCTCTATTCCGTAAATTATGCCAATGCACAAAGAGTTTATCCATATCGGCAACGTCTGGCTGGCTTATTAGAAGAATCAAAGCGGCTTGGTCTTGTCTTCCACAGAATGATCCACACGTTTAGTATCGACCTACTCTCCTTCAAAGAGAATGAAAAATTAAGTGGTAATAAACATCTAGAAGAGATCCTTCTACCAAGAGCTGATTAATAGAGTGTATTTGGATTAAAACACAAGGAGAAATGTTGCTTACTCGCAATATCGTTTTAGTTTGCTCGCCTTCGCCTGTCCTTCGCCTTGTGTCGTCGTGTCCTAATATACAAAGTTTGGAGATCATGTATGATGCCCAGTTTGCCTCCATGCCTACTTTGGTTGTCGACCATCTGCAATTTTTGGCAAATGCAATTCAGTGCAAAAACATACATGAATTAGTACTCACCAACCGGGATTCACCGAGTCGGTGTCCTTGCTGCATTGGACGTGGGTGGGATCATTTGCTGTGTGATCTTATTGAACGACTGCCTATCCAAAGTTTGACGCTGCACAAGGTCATCCCGTCTCAAGCCGTCCTTAAAAGCTTATGCCGTAATATCGAGCTCAATCATTTAACATTATATCGTTCCATCCATGAAATGCCTAGTAGACCCGGTCGTGCCACTGCTACATCCCTCACTTATATCCCGCGGTGCCTCTTGGGACGCATTCGTACGCTTGAAGTTTATGAAAGTCTCAAGCACTCGAGTGCTAAAGCACCCGTATTCAGTCATCTTTATGAGGTGGCTGATAGGCTTGAATCGCTCGAATGCTTTGTGTTTGAATATCTTGGAAGCTTGAAAACGGAAACAACATCGCAATGCATGCAGGGCCTTGTGCTACTAGCGGAGCGTCAGTCCGGGAGTTTGCGAAAGATGGTGTTAAGAAATATCCCTGGCATCACCCAAGAAACGTTGAGCCTGTTACTCTCGCATGTAGGCTGCGTAAAGGTTGATTCAAAGTTATACAATAAACATATTGTTGAAGTAAAATCATGAATATTGGTAGACGTTTATAATTGATGCAGAGAATATCCTGATAATTTACCATTCTTCGCCGACATATCTATGCATTATAGAAGACGCATTTGAACAAGCGAAGTGATATTGAGCCTGTGTCCCAGTTTAACTGCTTTATTCATATACGTTCTTTCAGTGATCGATTGTTCGAAAAATCAAACAATCTTACGACCCAAGGGAGTTCATCCCCTAAAAGACTGCCGCCGTCACGCACGATCGTTTCTTGCGATGGCATGAATATACTGAATTACTTTTAACAGTAAAATCAAGGTTTCCTCACTCATAGTCCAACTGCAAGTGATTGATCAAAGTTTATGAAGCTATCTATTTGCAGTCGATGGTCAGTTCCAATTTACTTTCTTATCCGTCTTGTTCGAGAACTTAGCATTGTGCTCATGCAAGGATGAATAGCTACAGCCTTCTAACAGCGTCGAGCAATACTTGACATGGTGCCACACATATCGAATAATGTCGATGGAAGAAAGGTCAAACTGGTGGGAATTCTTATGCAAACAGTTGGAGAGTCGTGCTTCGGACGGCCTTTTTTGTCCGAACTTTGATTCTGTGTCATGTTATACCGTATCAAGCGGTCTTTAAGGCCTCAAGCTCAATCAACCTAGTTGCGTCACTTATTCTGGTACCATACCACTCTTGGTGTTGGTTGAATTAGGCATTGTGTGGCCTCACCGCAAAATGTTCTCACTCACATTCCTTGACTCGCCCTTTAGGAAAAGAAAGCGAGCGCTAGTCTTGCGATCAAAAAAAACATTTCCAAAGTCCTGCGGTGGATTGGCCTTGCATTCAACACATTTCTGCGCTCGTCAGTAAGGGTGTGGATATCTTTCAAAGTTTGTCATTTTGTTTGGTCAAGGAAGGAAGATGCATCCGGGTCAGTACAGGGCCCCTCTGGTATAAGCGGAGCAAAATGATCTGGGAGTCTTATGCGGAGAATCAGCTTAAAGAAATCGTTCTGGATAATGTTTCAAAGGACAATTTGATCAGTTAAAGTCGGTATAACACCCTACGGTGCATATTATTAATGGACCCTTGTCGCGTTCTTTTGTAATGTAATCCTCTGTCAGTTTCCCTTTTTAAGCCACTGTCTCCCACAGAAAGGGAATCTCGTGTTTGTTTTCTTTTCTGTTTTTCCTTTTCGCTACCTTTCTTTCTTCCTTTCTGCCAGACTTACTCGCTCTTCCCCTCTCTTCCCCTCTTTATTATCCAATATCATGCCTATTCCAGCTTCAAATTTGGCACTCAGCCCTACGGCGATGGAAGTGGACGCAAAGCCGTCGGTCTGTCCAAAGTGTTCTGGTCATGGCCAGAGGTGCCAACATGTTTCCCTCAGTCAAACACCGAACAACGGAGACACAGCAGATTGCCCAATGGAGGACGTCTCCTCCGACAGCCGTACAGAACATACTCGATGGCGGCATCCCATGTTGACCTACCGGAAAGATGATGAACCTTGGGTAGACATATCTGATCGCCGACTGCCAACCTCCCGGATAGGTGCCTTGTACGCCGGTTCCAAATTTACTGGTGTGCAAAAATGCAATCCTAAGAGTTATGAAGTAGCCGTTGATATCCTGGTAAAGGAAAAAAAGGAACAAAAGAAAGAGCCAAAAATAGTTTCTCAAAAATCGGAACCATTTTATCACGCGCTTTTTTCCCTTTCTCCCATCAACTAGCACGTCGATCTGAATGAAAGCGTATTAAGCGGATATCTAAACATCAAGGGTCTTACCTCAGAGCTTCCAGAACTCACAGTAAGCTTTCTATACGACCCATAGGGCAATGGCGCCATGATTGAAGTTTCGCATCGTAGACATATTTCCAAGGTGAAATCATTGGTCCGAAATACTCGTTCCTTACTCGAAAATGGCAGGCTCAGCATCACAATGACTTGGATCACTGGGTAAAATTTACTTTATCCGCCTGTTATCAGTAGTAACCATACTTATATTTCGCCTTCTAGAGTCGATTCCCTTCCTTCAAACCATACATCAATACCTTTAACCAAGATGATTTCGTCTACGACCCGATTAACAGTGACTATATCTACATGCGATGGAAGGAATACTTCCTTGTCCCGGACCATCATGTCCACACTATTGATGGAGCAAGCTATGCCGGGTTTTATTATATTTGCTATCAGCGTTCTACTAATGAAATAGCTGGATTCTATTATTACAAAAACAATATAGAATGGTAAACCCTTGATCTCAAGCTTGCCAAGACTAACGTGGTTCTCCTTTGCGTTTAGCTATCAAGCTGTAAGTCTAAAGCATGTAGAGGAACGTTGCTTTGGCAGCTTTGAATTCCGTTAATATCCGTAACAATATCACCTGTTTCAAGCATAATGAACCCCTAACGAGGGTTGCCGAGAATGCAATGACGAGCTTATGCGAAGGCTTTCGGACGTAGTCAATGTAGAATCCGATATAGCACAGCAGCATCAAGAAATAAAGACACCCTTTGCTGAATTGACTCGATAAACTAATGACAGTCGCCTGATTTAACGACATGTTGGTATAAGGATACTGTAAGTTCAGATTTCATTATGTTTTTTCTCGTCATAACAAACTTGGATTATCCGCCTCCTTTGGGTAAAAGATATATCAATTACAGTAGAAATATCGGGGGGAATGATAGTTACCTTGTGAATGTTGGTTTATGCGCATTTATGTCATGTACTTTTACCTAATCTCACTTGGCTGCTTTTTTTTTCTTGCATGGATACCACTGATCTTTTTCTCAGTTTTGACTCGCAATGTAAGTGCGTGTGCCGCAAGGATCGCAAACGCTTCAACCCCCGTTCCATGTTTTTTCTTTTTTTTTTTTTTTAACTGATCGTAGAGATCACCCGACTTACAGAAGAACTTGTTGGTAACCTATCCATAGGCCATAACTCTCTTTCTACCTATTTAATTCTATAACCCCAAGTGAGACCATACTTGGCATGAATGAAAAGCAATCTTTAACAAACTGGAATTAAACGACTTGTCTTTTATTCGTTATGTAAGCAATGCGAGCACAATGCCATTACCACTTGTACAGCCTAATCGGCCAAAGAATTTGTAGCATTACCCTCACGGTGGCAAAAATGGGCTTTTGTAATTTCTCGAATAGACCAAGACTCATCTTGTGATCCTCTCCCTTCTTCGGAACACGGAATACCTGAATTGGGCTGCAGGTCTACCAGAAGACCCCAGTATTCGCAGAAGGAAAGCGACTTTCCAGATTCCGCTTGAACAGGTTATAGCAGACTGACCGCACAAAATTCTTCTACGTTACTTAGTCATGGATAGAAAGGAAGAGGAAAAAAGCTTGATTCCTAAGCAGCTGCGTAACTGTTTGGTTCAGCTCTACTGTCCGTGCACGACCAATAAGGATAATCATGCATATCTCCGCTCTAGATGCTCGGCTTGAAGAGAAAAAGGGAACATCACTCATTACCCTAAGTAGTAAAAGCGTTGTTTCCTAATGAATGAATAGCTATAAGATGACAAGGCAGGTATAGATACATAGATGTGCTAGTAGTAGATTATTCCTTGTGGGACAAAGCAAGAGAAAGCGTGATTACTCAAGTACTTACGTTTCCTTGTGGGCCTCATCTTACTCTGTAGACTCGTTCTCCGTTTCGAAATCTCCTTTATTGGCAAGGCAATGGAAGCAATGGAGAATTTGATTTTCACGAGCTTTTAGTCTGATTTTGCGTATCCGCCGATCACGGACACCATCATGTGTCTGATGGACAGTATGTACGGATAGAACTATAGGAATAGGAAAAGCCTCATAACAGGAAAAGGTCATGCGGCGATGTATCACATCAGTATCTAGTTTATGGTCGCTTTCCATCATTTTTGGTCTTCTTTTTTCCTTCTTTCTCTATCCACGCTTCCTCCTTATTGCTTTTACTCCATGGGTCAGGCAGCCTCACATACCCTCACAGGGAAATCCAACGTATTCCACGATTATGGAGACATATCAAACAAATTCACTAAAGCCACTTTATCTACGCTGGCAGTACCAATGGTGATCGTGGCATTTCCGTTGCTTAATGCTTATACATTTACGGAGGAGGAACTGACGGGTTTCAAGTTGATGGACGGCGCAATTGGAGGTCTTTTAGGCGTTCTAGGATGTAAGTGAACTTGTTGTTATCACACTGGCAAAAGAAGAAATCCAGACTGATTTTACGGAAAGGGCCTCTTGCACCTTTCCTTGCCTGTTGGGGGGTCTTCCAGGTGTTGTTTAATGATAGCCCACCCGAAACCATTCCTATACCGGAGGAAATCAAAGAACGTGCTAAACGTGAAATTGGATTGAATTGCGAGCACTTTTACAATATAGCGGTCGTAGGTGTAGCAGGAACAGGCAAGGTATGTAAAAGGAAAAGCAGAAGACAGTACAGTGCATGGTAATAGATAGAGACTGACTCAATGACAAAAAGAGTTCAGTGGTGAACGGGATCATGGGGTATCATGACAATCACAAATACGCTGCAATGACGGGAGAGACAGAAGCGACGGCAAAACCAACAGGCTATCGCCATCCAGACCTTCGAAGTATGATTCTTTGGGACATGCCTGGAGCAGGAACGATGAATCATCCGGCCGAAACGTATTTCGAAGACAAGTTCCTCTGTGCGTTTGATTCGCTTATTATTGTCACCGCTGAGCGGTTACAAGAAATCGATTTAACGATTGCACACAAGGCAAAGCAATGGAAAGTACCAGTATTATTTGTTCGAAATAAAGCAGACCAGGTAAACAAGAACAGAATTCATGGATTGGAAACTCTAATCGTGAGATGATGTATTTTATGCGAAAAGGCTGTGGACGCCAAGATGCGAAGATACACAGGAAAGAAAAAAGATGAACACCATATCTGGTCAGCTTCTGTGGGAGAACTAGTAAACGAGGTAAGAAAAAACGTAGCAGGTGAAATGGTCAAAACTAAAAATGGATATTCACTGAAAACAAAGGTTCGACAATCTATTTGTAAACAACTGAAAGCGAATCAAATGAACACCAAAAGGTTATTCATCATTTCAGCATGGAACTTGCAAGAATTTGTTTCCGTGCTCAGTCAACGAAAGATGGATCACCATTTAAGATTGATTGATGAACAAAGGTTTATGCGAACCCTAATAGAAGGTGTGTTATCCAAGCGCCAACGTGAACGACGAAGACAGCAAAAGGAAGAACTGAAAATGAAACGACGGTCCAAAGTCGACCCTAACACAACCCATCCACATCTTGAAGCACTCCCCATAAAATAAGTCTATATTATTCCTTTTTATTTACTTGTAATGAAGTGGTAGCAATGCTGCTGCAATCCTTCGCCCTTCTTCAGCCAAAACATTATACGTCGCCGCAGCATGTTTCTAAATCCCATATTATGTCAGTTAATTATCCCTCGCTTTTTGCCTTCCTTGTTTCTTACCGTGTTCATAATGTCCACCTGGATCCCCTGCTGATAAAAATGTTGTCGGACTTCTGCAGGTAATGGTGCAAAGTCCTGACCAGTACCGAATAAAATCAGTTCTAATAACCACAGTTAAAGCATACGGACGAGAAGCTGTCTTTTCTTAGAAGTCATACCTGGTTTGGGAGTCACCATGTCGAAGATCTTGAAGACCTCGAGATCCCAACCTTGCATGGGCAACCTGTCAGGCTGATGCGGCGGTCGCCACAAGAATGCCGAACCATTCAGCAACACTAAAGGTTCCTCTATCTTGCAGTTGTTGGAGAGCACAAAGCCATATTTCGTAATAACTTCGATACCGACATTGGGGCCGCGATCAAACATGTTTTTAAAGTCGGAATACAAGGAAGTGGGAGCATCGGCATCAGGAGCCTGTGCTGGCACGGTATTGTTCACGATCTTTGTCTTTTTGGACGTAGCACGAAACGTGTCTTCACGAGGATGTCGCTGAATGCATCGGCTGGCAGACGTATGCAATAGTCGTCGAGTAGGTAAATGTGTTAATCGTCCTGCAGCTGATCGGAGCATACTGCTGGAATGATGTGTGTGTGCGTGTGTGCAAGAGCAGAATAATTTCCTTCGCAAAGCCAGTCAAGCTTTTTGCGTCGGATGAATCTTCAACGTTGCAGGATATTCTGACGCAAAGCAACGAAATCTTTGGCATACTCTTCTGTAGCAGCACAAGTAATGCGTACTCTGAGTCTTCAAAGAGTTTGAGCTGGCCGAACGAGACCTGTGGAAGATTGGCCATGTATCCGCTAGCACAACACGCTGTTATTTAAGCAATGTGGTAGGTCCTTAGAGAATTCTGGTATACCAAACAAGCGACCCTGTAAACAAAAGATCAATTGATCTAATCACTTTAATATCCTAGATATTCGTTTCTTTACGTAATTCTCATTAATTTACAAAAGTTTATCGTGTCTTTACAAAATATATATCTTGAAAATAATTACAATTATATATCCGGCCACCACGGAAGGGACCCAAAGGTGTTGCCTCGCAAATATATGTCTTTCGTATGTTAATATCGTTTTTAATCTTAATTTTCTAAAAAGACATTTAGCTTTTGCTTCAGGCATATGGATGATATCGCAATGACTTACTTAATAATAGTTCTTTACTTTATAATTTATTACTTGATATTGCCGCTTCATATACTCGTTACCGGAGGTGGCAGTGTCGGTTGGTCAGCAATGGTTATTTCGAGCTTGTAAGTAGTAACGCCTTGGTGCCGTTCGGCCTCCAGACGCACGCCTCCAGAACGTAACTGCCTCGTAATAGACCGAATGAGTCTTGTTATTCGCGCCAAAAATTTAATCATACTTTGAGAGAAAGTTGAAAGAAATTTTCTTGCGTCCTTTATATCCTGCTGAGTTCTTGTGCATCATCATAATGCTAAACAAACAACATCACAACTTCAACTTGCAGCGTTAATATTATTCTTACCGCAGCTTATAGCTTGTCCACCTTTTACCTGTTGTGATTACAAGCAATGCCAAGTCTAGCCACGTCTTCTTAAGAATCGTACTGTAATATGATCAATGATCAATGCGTCTGTTAACTGATTGCTGCAGCTAGTATCGGTAATTACCACTGTCTTCAGTGGGACTGAAACACAAATACAAATAATACTGCGTGCTAAGCCAAGTTGGCAAGCCTCTGCCGACATGACCCGTAGGTATTCCCAGATTCGGAATGGTTCTATAGTAGTTATACCATGTGAAGTAAGCGTTTATCTACAAGAATAAGGAAGTTTGCGGTAGCGGCTCTTCTCTTTTTGTTCAGGAAGAAACCCAGAAATATTTCCATTTCATATACTATGTTGGATAACAGCAATGAAAGCAAGTTGAGGGCTCGAGTGAGTGTATGACTCATGCATGTAATGACGAACCTCAGAGCCGCCCAATGTTTAGTACACTTTTGACTACGGTTATAGAAAGGCGAAAGCTAGTTCGGGGATATAAATGCTTCTAGGGCAATTCACGGTTTTATTTGCTTTTATCCATCGAATAATCCAAATATATATTTAGCAACAGCGCTCAGCACATGATGCAACTTGCGTGTCAGTTCATTGGAAATTGGTGATATGCCCAAGTAAAACTTATCTGTGTTCCAGAACAGATCCAGACCATAGTAGAAGGTACAGTGGGCGTAAATTAGGAGCTACCGTGATTATATATAGCAGTCCTAAAGAAGGCATCTAGCGCGACTTAAGCGACCTAGCTTCACTAGAGAAAACGTATTTGACATGTTAGCTTTGAGATGCTGTCGACTCTGCTTATGCCTTTGAGGATTTGCCGTAATTTTTCAATGAATCATTTCTAGTGAAGTATTAACAGGATTCATTCTTATGCTCGCTTGTCAACTTAACTCTCCAAAAGCAAATGCGTTCTGACTTCTCTTATTAAAAGACCCATTTATATGTATTTGAACGTAAATAAAGCGGGAGCGACGGATCTAGTACGAGTGCTGAGGTACGTCATCTCGAGCAATCTCTACTTCTCTGCGGGTTTATCAACCGTACAATTTCTTGCATATAGACTTCACGATGTAGAGGTTTTACCTTGCCTAAATTTTGAAGGGTTCATCTACTTCTCTGGTGCCAAACCGATACTCACAGTTTGACTATCGGTTCATCCTTTAGACCACTTTATGCCTTCGCTACGCAAAGGGGGGAGGTTTCCTAACGTTTCCGCGATAGCTCCTAAATATTGAGCCTCATTTACCACTTTGCGTCGCAAGTTTTCTGTACGTTTGAAAAGCAAAGAAGCAAAGTAATGGATATCAATATTGATAAAAACCAAGCATTTACTTGCCAACTTCGCTACGTTGAAGCTGTAGCATCAAATAAACGTAACTCATTGTTGAATAAGGCAGAATATTTTGCACTCGTTAAAGGCAGAGTAAACAAAAAAGTAAAACTATGCAAGAATCTATTTATCTTTCGAGAGACATGGTTCTGCACCGAAAAGATTGGTTCAGCATATACCGTTAATGCTTTATTTCATGTGCTTGATCCAGCCACTTGTATGATACCCAATGAGCATCACCCTTAAGTACTTCTTGGTTTTAACCGTTCGGAATAAAGTATTCGTAATTCAGCGTAAGAAGCTTTGCTGTCATTTACTTGTATATACGGGATACCATGTACATCCAAATGTTTGTCCAGAAGCTTGGCATATTTATCTCTGTGTGGCACTTGGCCCCACTTAGGATATCCATGGTGCTCCACATGGGGCCCAGTTATTGACGCACGCGACATGAGTTCTTCGATCAATTTTGCGCAAGCTTCTATGATGTAATTGTGGTCTTCCAAGTCCATCTCGGTTAATGTTTCAGGCCTTTCCTCGTGAAGCCTTTTCCGGAAAACTTTCATTTGCTCATCTTCAAGATCCGAGGAGAATTTGCTGGTATCCTTTAATACTTCCTAACAGTAGTAAAAAGATCCATATAAACCCAGTAGCATTGCCTGTAGGAAACAATAGAGTAACACTTACATTAAATATGGTGTTGGCGTCTTTGAATGTCCTTTGATAGCCATTTGCACCGTGCCGAGAATCGTCTAAGCCCATATGCCGTAAGCCATCTTCTAGGTTTTCGTTGGTCATAATTGTCGATGTTTAGTTTGAACTTTTTACTTCGACTTATATATCTTTTTCTTCGCGTTTAGATTCCTGGTTTATGCGGGTCAGTACTAAGCCGACAATGTACTACAATGGTCACAGAAGAGACCATAGTTACATTCCGGGAACGATCTGCTTGCAACGGAAAGACTTTATCACATACTTGCATGCCATCAAGCACCACACTTTATCGGGGACATTATCCAATCTCAGAGGACCGCAATTGATAAGTGGATAAGGGGAGATCAACGGGGCCTTTCATACCTCTTTCTGTGAATCGTTGTATCGACTTCTAGCCTGATCACCTGTCCACAGTGTACTAGCTTCTTGATAAAGTCGCCAAATGCTATAAGGTTTGAATTAGTTGATATGATATTGTTATACAAAAGAGCCGCAAACAAATTACAACGGATAGATTTACCGTTTCATCAAAATGTCTTAACGGGACCTGCTAATATTTGGGATATAGTTTCACGTTCCTATGCCATAGTGCAAGCTAGGACTCCAGAATAGAGCGATTTAAACTTTCACTTACTACCGTATTATCGTGACATTTTTTACGTTGTCCCATCGTTAAGCCATTTACCCGAGTCTGATCGGTTTTAGTACGACTCGGATTTGTACCACCGTACCGAGCAATTCGATACTTTCCGCTGCGTGAGGAAATTAGAAGTTTGAATTGTTTATCCCTTAGTATGTCGTTGCAAAAATCTTTTTGGGGTAGTTTATAGAATGTGCGGAAAAAATGGGTCAAGTGAAACGCTTCTGAAACTTTCAAGTGAGGTAAAGAAAGGTAAAGCCCTACTCTGTGCTACATTGTTTTAATATGGAATAGGATGTTTACGCTGCGAATTCGACAATAGAATTGAAGGGTGATGAAACAAGATTGCGTTAAACTCTACCGTATTGCGGCGTTATTGCTGATTATGGGGATATACTAGAAGCCATAGTAGTATAACAGGTATAAAGGATGGTGTTCCAAGTGATGACGAATAGAAAACAGGACTAACTTTGCCACTTAGAATAGCAAAACGTACCGTATGAGGTACAAACGGGTCAGTGCCGATTGTGACGAGTACAAACAATAGTATTGACTCAACCGTATAAACCATAGTATAATCGCTAAAACGGAAGAGCCGCTAGGCTATTCTTTTGGCTCAGCACATCTAAAGTTGATAATAGTATTTATGTAGCAATCTTAACAAGTATCTGCAGAGGAGGAATACCGGCGGCGGAAGCATCAATTGGGTATAAGGGTCCAATAGGAAGTGTTTACGACGATCGACGCTGATTGTCTTGCGCTATATGACCCTAGCAATGGATTGTAGATAGAACGAATTCACAGACTTGATTGGCAAAGCAGTTTATTACTAATTTAGGACATAGTATCCGCAGCGAGACAAAACACAGGGCGTTCCCTATGGAGAGTTTGATACTTGTTCGGAAAGGAAATAAGAATTTTAAATACAAGAAAAAAAACGCCCACTACAATATCAGACTATCGTTAGCCACCGTGGTAATTCAGCTACTTGACAGCGAGGTAATTTATCAAGTTCATTCTTGTGTGCAATATTTAATTCAGTCGGGCAAACACAATGCTCGAAGCCATTTCGATGACCATTGTGCAGCAAAGTAAAGGCATCAAAATCCTCCTGGAACAGCATTCCCATACTACGCCCATTTATCTAATTCAAAGTGGACGCCCTTGATCGTATCCTCACTGAAATAAAGTGGTAGGAACAGGCAGCTCATGATTTGGAAACGCAAATGTGAGTCTCAAAGTTACAATAAACCTATTAATCCGTACGCGAGTGAAGGATCCCTTTGCAGAGTATAGAGAATTCAGAGAAAGATTGGTATTTGGCAGAAGCACTAAACTCCGATAATTTGTACAAGTATGAAATCCAAGTCGATGCTTATGATACAGCGAATAATTCTGAAATGCTGCCTTCAGCAAAACAGTAAATACTTCTAAAGCGTATAAACTAAAAATTACTTACTCCAGACATCGATGAAATTGCTAGAACTGTAGATTTTCAATGCCGGAAAGCAGGATCGATAAATAGATTGAAAAGTCGTAGACACTGTAGAAACAGACAAATGTATTTTCGATCGATTCTGTAATCCCTTTCTCTCTATGTTATATTTTGTATTTATTGTTTGTTCTAGCAGTGGAAAGGGGCAAACGATCGAATTCAAGGCAAGACATTAGCTGGTCCATCAAAAGTACGAAAGTTCTTAGATGTGCAGTTCGAGGTGGGAAGAGTAGACATTCCAGTTCGCACAGCGTCCTCTCATCAGGCGTAAGCAACGGTGGTAGTGAATCACTTGCAGCTCATCATGTCTTAAAATTTAGTCCACAAAACAACATAATATTCCCAAAAAACTTTAATGTCTCTGTCGACACGATTTATCTTGAGCATACTGTTTTCCTTATGCAATCGAGACTTCCGATCGTTGTCATCAGCAACACGGAGCAATGGGTCGCTTTATTTATTCTCCGTTTTGATTTTTATCTTATTGTCAGCGATGGCCTTTGCCTTTTTATCAGCGTAAGCTTTAGCGTTACTTCGGCTTTCCCAGCGCAGGCGTATTTCTGCAAGGGATGCCTCGCTGTTATCCACTTGATAATACTGTATGCTATATATCGCTAAGATTCGGTCCAGCTCATCGACAGCATCGTCACGTTCAATGAGTTGACTCCAGGGTGGGTATTCGTCTCTTGATAAGCCTAGGCGCATCGTCGCTCTGCGTTGCATGATCGTTACGACCAGATCGATGCAGCGATCAATGATACAGTCCTGCTCGTCGGCGTTAGAGCTGGATGCTTTTGCGAGTCCTTTTCTGAACCCATCCATATCATACTGCCGAAGTTTTGAGCACGGGACGCCAGAGCTCTCCAACAATTCCTAAAATCACTTTTGTTATTCTCGGCTGCGTGTATGGGCCACACACGATAACGCGTACGTTAAAAAGGCGATTTGCACCTGGTACTTTCTTTTTACGCTGAATGCTCATATTCTGTATACCAACGCTAAGCGTGTCCATGTCATTTTTAGTCATTCTTATTGTATGAAGGAAAAGTTGAGTAACCGCTAGTGGGAAAAGAGAGAGATTGTCCAAAATAAAGCGGAAGTTAGAAGCGGCCTTTTATATCGTATTCTCAGCTAATTCAGCAATCGGTGTCTGCCAGGTACACAGTGACAAAGCAAAACAGGCACCAAGCTTTCAGCATCGCTCTTGTAAAGTGTCGGTACATAGTACGAATTAATAAATACAGTAATCATAGGGCGATTCTCAAAGTAATTTTGCCGTGGTTTCAGGCTAAGTCGAAAAATGCAACTGTGGTTACACGACAGAGATTGTCCAAGAAAGAAAACCAACAGACGAGTGTAGCATTTGGCAGCATCTTGCCGATGGTTGTACTAGATCAAAGCAAAGATAATGGCAACGTGTTGATGATCTGTGTCAACAAAATATCTACGAGATCCTTCCTATGAACTTGTTTCGTGGTTAATGGCATAAAGGTAACCTTACGCGTATCGTTTCTCCCATCTATTCCAGGACTTTCCTGGAGAGGAAGGTGTCACATTTGCTACCCTCAACAAATGCATCAACTTTCTCTGTCATTGATCGAGAAAGCTTGTGTTTCTCTGTTTCCTTTTTCTTTATAGCTTGCTTCTCTTTTCCTTGCTCTTAGATCCTTTGACCTCGCGAGCCTCCGTAAATAATACTTAATAATTTGTAGAAAGATAGCAATTATATTAGCAGAATGCACGCACGGGTTTAACCTTGTTACGGTGAGCTTCGTTTTACCCAGCAAGCTCATAATCATGCAAGCTTGCTCCATACTCATCAGCGACTGACATACTCGTGATAACAAACAGATAAACATACGTTATTAAACTAAAACTCAAATAAGACGCCATTAAGAAAAGGGCAGGTGCATCCCGGCAAAATCACTAGGGTCTCGTTGTACCTTGGCAATGCAAATGTCAAGAGGCCCCGTCCCAGGTAACCTGATATGACTGAAGGTTTCTATTTCTTACACAGCTCCGTGAGCTTTAATGGTAAATTCTTTATTTTCTCTGTTACCAAAACAGGGGCGATTGAAAGCAGCATGAAGCGAAAACCGGTATACACATATTTAGAGTGTATTAAATGAAGAGGAAAAAGCAAAGTTTATGTAGCATGATAAGCGCAAAACCTTGTAGCCAATTATTCTCACCTATTTGTGTTATCGTACGAGCCTGTTGTAATCGCCCCAGACAATTTTTACTGCAATGGCTCTTGTTTTCTTTTTCCAACATTGTCCATACTGTTCACATTTGCCAACATCGAGTTTAGCAAATATAAGCCGACCATGCTCATGTCGTACTCATTTTTGCTATATCCTGCTTGGCGCTATCAAATGGTTGTAATTGAGAAAGAATTCGGGGCATATATAAGAGTCATAGATTGCGCTAGAAAACAAGTTTAGGTGCATGCATGTTAATGCATCAGTGACAGATAATATGCTTTGCTTCAATTACTCAGGAGTACGTAACTGGCATTAATGCAACCGTTATAGCTAGCAAGTGTTACACATCGGAACACATTAGCTCGATTAGCTCGAATAATTAAGCTGTCGCAAGGCAACAGGGTCATGTGAAACGCCTATTCTATGTAATCTAATGGAGATCTATCAGTGCGTTTCTATTCTTACAAAGAGCTTGTCAGTCTCATCATCTTTTATTATATGATTCGCTGACAGTTTATGCAGGAACCACAAATTCACTGAAGCGAAGATCCGATTCTTCGTTAAGCCAGTTTATCCATCGCTTAAGGAAACCACCATCTGGTCGAGAGGACGAAGCCTGCTTTCCCCCTTTTGATCCGAGAAGAGTTTCAGAATCACATATCACGCATAATTGGCGTTTCGCTCTGGTCATGGCGACTATGTTTATGTATCAATGTTAGTGCTTATCCGCCATAAGCCAGCCTTTTCGTTGCTTACCATTCAGCCTTCTTTTCTCCGCAAGAAATCCAACGTCACCTTCATCATTAGAGCGCACAAGGGATAATAAAATCGCTTCCTTCTCGCGTCCTTGAAACCCATCTACCGTGCCAATTTCTATATGGGGCCATCTCTCTCGCATAACTCGGATTAATCCCGTTACTTGGGCTGCATAAGGCGTGATGACGCCAATATGCTCTTGCTGCAAACCCCCTTCCATCAATGCCTCCACATGATGTACTGCAAGTTCGATTTCGCGTTCATTTGCTTTACTCTGGGCGTCTCCTTCATTCTCTTCATCAGCGATCTCGTAGGATAGACCAGTATCACTGGTGTCTATCATAACCAGAGGCACTTCAGTATCTTCAGTTGCAGTTACTTCTGGCAAATCACATAAGAGATGCGCGGCCACACTTTCGTCTGCAATTAGCTTATTTTCGTATAGCTCTTTCGAACTAAACTCCATGATCTTTTGATGCATGCGGTATTGCACAGCCAACATTCGCTTGATGTTATTTCCGTACATGGAGAGTAAACGATCAAATAATGTTATGGACAGGTCACCGTCAGTTGAAAGAGCTCCCTTCTTTGATGGACGTTTTGATGTGGACATCACTTGAGACTTGATGGTAGGTGGTAATTGTAAGTGATCGCCAGCCTACAACATATTGAAGTTGAGAGAATATTCGTAGTTTCAGTCATTATTGTGTGCTGTTTACCAAAATTGCTTTTTTGCCTTTAAGAAGGGCAATCCAACATTCAGCTATGCAAGAAATATTAGTGGCATAGTTATTAGCCAAGCTGTATATTTTACCTTCCAGTGCTTGTGTGGCTTCATCAATAATCACAACATCGAATTCTTTGTTAAACATGTTCTTGCTTCCACAACTGTTGTCTAAACTGATCAGTTCTAGTTCATTACGGTTTTCTTTCTATTTACCCGTTCAAGGTCGATATAAGCACTTGGGCGCCATTCATGACTTCTTCCACCACCTTGCGCTCTCGAGCCCGGTAATCCTTGCGAAGATCCTTCATCAACCCATACAGCGCTCGGCGTTCTGATCTGTTCTTACTTTTGCTGATCTTGCCGAGCGTTTCGTCCATTTCACGGCGCACATCAGCGACAATTTGACCAGAATCACATGTCCTTGTAATGATATCTAGAGAATGCTCTAGCACGGTCGGCAAAATTCTCGCCGGATGACCAACGCGTACGATATTCATGCGATGCCGAGCCAATCGTTCAACCAGGTTATCTGTATTCATTACGGGTTCAATTAAACCTTTGCTTTATCATGAACCGCAAACCTACCAACTGAAATATTCGAGGGACCACAGACGAGTACTCTTTTGTTTTGCACTACAGCCAGTTGACGGATAATCTCCACCAATGTATAAGTCTTACCAGTCTATATAATTTGGTTAGGGCTATCGGTGGCAGTTTTAGAAAGACTTATTAACCTGACCCCTATATTATTAAAAAAGTCAGTTACAGAATTTGATCCGTGTAGGCATACCTGGTGGACCATGGACAAGAGCAATTTCTGGTGCCCCCAGTGCAAATTGGACAGCCTCTTGTTGAGAAGTATTCAATGTGTCATCGAAGAATTGCAGGTCCTCCATTGGTTGCACAGGTGATGGAGGGCGTGAACCAAATAACACCTGCATTAAGCCGTCGGAGTCGGCACAGTTTTTCACTCGTTCGAGAGCCTTAATCATACTAATACCATAACCACTCAGCACAAATTTCCAACCTCCAATGCATTCTTTACCGTTCATAGGTGACATTGTTTGCAAGTTTAACGCTGCACATATTTCATTCTTTAGTACGTTATAATCCTATTGATGCATAACTTACATTTGACAGCGTTCCTGAACTTCCGGAGGTAATTCATCGTCCATATCTTGAGATAGCGCCACTGTTATACGGGTATCCGTTACTCGTAAAATAACACCTGACCATCTTGCGGCCTTCTTTGCAGGCTTGTCTTTTTTATACTCGTCGATTCCTACAATATCCCCAGTGGAGATCTTGTGGGGTGGGAATATAGGTGGTATCTTGCTCGGGTTTGCCAGTTCCATGTCAATTAAGCTTATAATAGCGCAAAGTTAACAATGAGTTTTCGAGAGCAAAGGAGCCTACCATTTGCCGCCTAAGCCAGTGCGCATGCCAGTTACTTTAAGACCTATCAAAGCAACCCCACGTTTCTGAAGCTGGGCAGGCGCGTAGCTAGACAGTAACTTGGCTGTGTCCTCCACATCCACCTGCTTCTCTTTCTGGACGAGCTTAATGTGATGATCGATGAATGCTTCCATAAGAAACGTGAAATTGCAGGAAGCGCAGTGACTGAGGAAAGTCAATTTGCAGCCCCGCCCTATCTATTGGCAAGGCACACTCCTTTTTGCGCATGCCACTTACTCAACCGTATCAATGCATTCACTTAATGAATATAAGCAGTTTTTCCAGCAGTATAAATAATCCTTACTCTATCACACACAAATAACTTCATTTTGACCCAATAAATCTCTCCATAAAACCAGAGGGTACGCTGACGGCGAAGGCATATCGGATGTTATTCGATCTGGCTCCATATTAACTTGGTTTGCTGTGCAAAAGGAGAAGGAAGAATTAAAGTTAGATCCTTCTCAGCCGCTAGCCAGACGTGGTCAGCAATAATTAGGGTACGCCTCATGCATGCAACCATTCATCTCAATTTACTCTTATTGTTGGTGCTACAAAATGATGTGGATATGTCTATTAATGATGATCGTTTTGCTCATTCATAGATATGCAGTATAAAATTGATCTATGCCTTCTAATTCTTGCCTCCTGGGCGTGCCGTTCGTTGTTGATAGTAGGTATTAGCATAATCAAGGATGCCATTAAAGAGACCATCGTCATTTCTCGGTTCACGTATGAATACGGCTGGTTGCCCAATTGGTGCATCTACTGCTTTATATGAACCGTCTGCCGCATAATATTTTCCACTCCAGATATGTCTCCAAGAAGTTTCTGAAGTATCTTTAGGAAAATAGACCTTCACATAGGATGCTGAAGGTGAGAGTACTGGAGCCACCATGATCGATGGACCCAGCAAGAACTGCGTATATGTCATACGTCGGACGACTGGATCATTTGGATAATATAACACCAAGTGACGCATCAGAGGCCATCCTTTTTCATATGCCTCTTTCAATATGAGTTTTCGGTAAGGGGCTAGCAATGTGAAGATTTTCGCGGTATGCTGGAGATGTCGGTAGGAATCTGTAAATCCAAATGAGCAACTGAGTGACAGATTAAGTCGGGAAAACCATACCGTCATTGTCGTAGAACTGTGCATTCTTTTCCGGTACGAATCCTAGCAACGACATACATTATAAATACTGCAACATATCGAAAAACCTATTTTGCTCCTTACCTTCCTGGGTCTTATATACAGCGGTAAATGCAGCTAGTTCCATCCAACGATATAACAACTCTTTCGAGCGATGTAACATACTAGCTCCTGGTAACGCGCCGTTGACCGGGTAGCAACCGCCTATGTCACTTTGCATCACGGAAAAGCCGGAGAATCCACCGGATAACATGCCAAGAACCTTCAGAAACTAGCATGAGCTTCGTCAAACCATCTGCATCCTAAACTTACCGCACTTTTTATACCGTTCGTTTGATCCCAGCGAACATATTGCTCTCCAGTGCTCAGTATATTTACATGTTTTGGTGATTTGGTATAACCAGATCGATGAATAGACACTACTTCCTTTTCAAGACCAAGTTCATGAATCACTTCTGAGTGCAAAGACGCCCAATCCTCTGGATATCGGTTGTGATATGTTTTGGCCTCTTCTCCAGAATGCAATTTGATGCATGCAGATTCATACGGCAGATGTTCGCCACAGTCAGCCACGACACCTTTGTTGTTGTGAATATGCAAAATATGTACCGGTTTATACCTTACCAGCGATGCCTGCATTCCATATTTGATCTTTAAGAATTTGTTTGAACCATGTTCGCGCTTCAGCATTAGTCAGGTCTAACAGTGCAGCGTTGAACTCCGGCCCGTAACGGACCGCTAAGGCTTTATGATCAGACGATTGCGCCCGTGGGTCATCGACAAGGTAGCTGTGCTCCTGTGCCTCGAGAAACAGGTTTCTTCTCGAGTTATGCTTGTCCCGGATATCGACCAAGAATGGGTTGACATAGCTAAGCACACGCGTTGGCTTTTCAGAGCTCTCTTTCAACTCCTTTACAAAGCTCTCCCAATCGGGATATAGCTGCGTGTCATTTTCCCAGTTCCACCATTCTCTTTTCCAGGCAAGGCGGCCCATAGGCTGAAGACGTTGTCCAGTCCAATCTTGTATTAACACAGCTGCCAAAGGAATATCCCGTTGATGCAGCTGGTGGACCATGCGACGAACAGTATCTCTTCCTCCCTGAACTTGCACAACTACCCCCTCCGATATCCAGTCGGGAAGAGGTCGTATACGTCCTGCATACGTAGTATATTCTGTTATAAGATCAAGCATGCTGCCACCGTCGACCAAGCGTCCTGTGACCAGATTACCGTGTAAGCTATGGTGCTACTGCAACTAATGTTACCTGTCATGTTGTCGCCATCTAGTCGAATCACGACGCGATCCGGCTGCGTTAGGTCAAAGCTCACGTATTCAGAATTTTCGAGGAACAGACAGCGGTTATCACTCGTGATATATTGTGGCACGGTAGCATAGGTGGCGACATGGCCATCATCGCCAAAGAAGCTATTCTGAGCAACAAAACCACGTTGTTTCGTGAGCACGTTTTGTACTACATGATACAGCCCCGTTTTTCCCTTTTTTCTTATTTTCTTACCGTTGGTTTTCCTTGATCCCTATGGGACCGTGTGTGTACATACACACAAACCGTTAGAAATCATGTGCCTTTCCTATTTTGTTTTCGCTCCCATACCTGACCAGGATCGGCACTTTGTGTCCTTTGAGCGATCCATGCAAAAATTGCGCACCAAATCCATAGAAATCTTCTTCAGACCTGCTTTCAAACGTTACCAATATCCGTTTATGGTTTTCCATGGATGGATCCCGATGGGTCACTTTAGTCATAAATTGGAGTTGATGAGAGCTGAGTTCCTTGAGGGTGAATATATAATCCAGATGAGTCGGCTTTACGAGTTTTGTGCTGAGACCGCCGTATAAGCGAATTGTATTGCCTTTGTGTTCAACATGAGTGATAGTCTGAAGACGCGTAGATTGCTCATCGGTTTCAACAATGCGGTTGTCGACCATTATATCCTCTCCACAGGAAGAAGATAGAAATGGGGCATTTTGGAGTGCTACAGAACATAGAAATATAATTAAACAAAACGAACATTGCCACAGGGTGCAATCTCACATTTCCATATAACCCGGCCAATTTTATTCTTTATAATAAGTGCTTGTGCCTGAGCGTCGACCTGGACAATGAAATGGCCCAAAGAGTAAGGTTTATCCGGTACTGCATGACCAATGGATAAACGTGGTTGAATATATGCTTCTGCAGGTGCAAGCCCAACACTTTTTAATACGGATCCCCACATGTGAGAATAGTGAAAAGAAGTGGACCCATCGCAGTTTTTGCGCGGTTACTGTATTTAAGGGCCCGGGAAATGCCGACCCACCGCGCCTGAACCACATAGCCAATGAAAAGACCTGGAATATCACATACCCACGAATGAGGAAATTGGAACACAGTCAAGGCAATGAACAAGAGCATTTTTGGTGCCAAGCCAGAGTTCCAAGCCAATCTCTCTTTCTTCGTACTTTCCAGGCCACTGATTAGGATTGTAATATGGAGTACTTAGAAATTTGATAAGACGTCTATCTTCTGAAAGCTGCTTCATTGACCTTTTTGTGAGATTCAAAAATGCATTCAAGCCAAAGCAAGAGAAATAGGCTTGGCATATGTTCCCAAATCCATACTTGTCTTGTACAGCCAAATAGCCATTGGCAGCAGCAATTTCTGATTTGCATAGCAATAATACAAGAAAATACATCTTGCTTGACCGCGGCTTAACCCGAAGGAAAGAGGAAGATTGCTGGTATGTATCAACGGCTTACATTGTTCTTCATCAATTCAACAGAAGACAAGGTTTATGAACATGTGATGTATGGTGAGGCAAATTTCTTTTATTTTTGGTCCGATGGTTGCACTGATTTCTCGTCCTCCTTCTCCACTTTTTGTCTCTTATTAGCGTCTTCAGACGGCTTTATCTCTTCCTTCGCTTTCCGTTTCACTAGCGTGGTGAGATCATTGACCAACGTCTGTGCACTAATTGACGACTTCTCTGGGGCAACAGCGCTCAACATGGATTTAAGCAGTGCATCCGCCTCCGCCTCTGTATTTTTGCGATTGGATAATTCTTCTTTCTAATCGCTCACTCATAAGCCTGCCCGTCTAATCTATCCATGTCGTCTTACCTTGAGTTCCAGCTCAGGAATCATTTCTTTGATCTCTGCAATTTCTTTAGCGTTTTCGCCATCGCTAACAGGTACAGCCTCAGTCTCCTTTCCTTTGCCCTTGCCAGCACTCTTTGCTTCGAGAGTGTCAATACGTTTCTTAAGAACATTGATTGCTTTGTCGATTTCAGCGGGGGCCTGCTGAGACTCGTTCGAGAACTCAAGCGCAAGCGCATAGGTATAATAAACTTCAGCCAATTGCCGGTTATCTTCCGACAACAATCTTTCCTTAATCTCGATTGCCTTGCGATAATCAGGCAACGCGTCGTTGAACTTTTCTATACGTAGCCGACGTCAAAGAGATGACTGAAATTTGCCCCAACCAACTGTTACCTGTTTCGAGTGATACATCACCAAGACACATGTATACATCGGCCAATTTCAATTGCGTCTCTTCGTCCTCGTTTTTCTCAAAAATTACACGGGCGATGTCCAAGATATCCCACGCCGTCTCAAAATCATCCTCAGCGGCCCCTTCTCCGTTTGCACCAGCTTCACCAGAATCTCCTGCAGCTTCTTCCTCTTCTTCTTCGTCCTCGTCCTCGTCAAGATCGGGCTCACCAGCAAATTGTAATCGTGCGCTTGTAGCAGTCGCTAAGAATTGGATAAGACTAATCTATGCACAACTGTAAAACTCTAACCTTTTTGTTCTTGTTCTGCTTCCTCGACAGCTGTAGCAGAAGCCTGGGCAGCTTGACCAAGTACAGAGTTTTGCCGGATAGCTACTTTCAGCAAGGCACGTCCGTATAAGAAATAGGCGTCTGCATTCTTGGGTGAGAGATAACCATTGACGGTGTCCCTATGTTACAAGCGTGTTAAGATCACGGTCCCTAGAGTTGATTTCAGAGATTACAATAGTTGGCAGGCTTCACCAAACTTGATCACACTTGCGTCATAGTCTTCTATGGAGAATGCACGGTTCCCTTCTTCCAAAAGTTCTTTAATCTTATTTTCTTGTTGTGGATCAGACATGTAGAAGGATAAAAATTACTTTCGAGCGCGCTGGCTGGCAATGAATTTTTGCCATAACTGTAACTGTGCCTTTTTAGTACACGTCGATTCCGAACGGTGTACGACATTTCTGAAGTCGTTTCAATCGTTCCCGCCAGCTGATATGCTCTTCATCTCTTGAATCAAACGATACCCTCTCTAAGTTTTACAGCTTGGATTTAGCAAAAGTATCCTGTAAATCACTTGAAATATGATAGGATTCTATTAAATGGCCTTTATTCTTGTCATATTGGCATCCATTATACCTCTGTTGGATAATAAGGCAATTATAAATAGGTGCGATTCTTTGGTTTGGTGTCTTTTTCCCACAAAATATTACTTTACTGATAATTCAAAATTACTAATGAAACTGGCTAAAAACAGTCGCAGCGCTTGCCTAGAAGAAGATGGAACTTTCCCGAAGAAAACTCTAGGAGGAAGGTCCGTAAGGCATTTTAAGTGAGACTATTATTAACTCCTAGTAGAAACTCGCGTAGAATCAATTGAACAGCTTATCTCTCGTAAGGCGTCAAGCGAGGCGACACTGAGCGCAAGGGAATTACTAACTGCCACATTGTTGGAAGAAGATTGAGTCACACGTGATGACTAAGCACTTTGAAAGCCCTTAAAAGGGGAGGGAGCCAGCATCGCCGCGGTTTCAAACTTCGTGCCATGAACCAAAACATCAACCTTGATCGTCCTCTCATTGTTGGCCCTGAGACTCCTCAAAAACCATACCCCTATGCCATTTCCGGGACCGTAGTGAAAGGCTATGGTCGTGGATCTAAAGAACTTGGCATTCCTACAGGTAATGCATATATTGCGAAGAATAGTTGTGCTCAATTGCCGGAATGATAGCCAACTTGAGTGAGGAAGCACTTGAAGCAATGGCGTGCGATTTCGAAACCGGTGTCTATTATGGCTGGGTACAGATAGGGGAAGTTAATTCGGAAGTATACCCGATGGTGATGAGTCTTGGGTGGAATCCTTACTACAAGAATGAGAAGCGATCTGCAGTAAGTTTTGTTGGTGACGCATAAAGACAGGCTTTTGATGGTTTGGGTATCAAGGAGGTGCATGTTATCCATGAGTTCCCTGAAGATTTCTATGGCGTCGATATTCGAGTCCTTGTTCTAGGTTATGTCCGTCCAGAACAAAACTATCCATCATTAGGTATATCGGGAGAGGCAGTTGCATGGAACGAGCAGCATGGATAACAATGTTTTTCTAGATGCATTGATTCGCGATATTCGAACTGATGTTGAAGCCGCAAACCAATCACTGAAGCGAAAAGCTTATGACGACCTCCGTAGCCATGAATTGTTCACCACCCGCCAATAGACCGAAACTTAATACTTCTTAAAACCAGATATAAGAAAGAAAAAAGAGTGAGAAAAGGGTAGAGGAGGAGAGAAGAAGAGGAAAAACGAGGACGAAACCATATAACCTATTATAAAACAACATCTGCTTCGATAAAAAATAAACAAAGATCAAGATGATCATCTAGATTTGATAAGCCCGAACAAGAAGCATGCCAGACGCGTTCCTGAGGATACTCCCAAATTGCAGACCTTTGAACATTTGTTTGCGTCTGTTTCGAAATACTTCCTGCTCATGCATAGGGTCGATTTATCTGTGAATACCAAAGAGATAATGAATTAGGGGCCGGGTTTAAGTTGCGTCATGGTTTGAGGCGTGCCCTCTGTTAGCTTCGATCCGAAAATGCTGTCTCTTTTTTTTCATACACTATCCACTCTGGTAAGACGTGATATTGTCTTTTATTTCATTGACATAACATCTCCTATGGATACGAATAAGGCGCTGGATGGCCCCTCTTGGATTCCCCGTCTGTTGCATATGAAGTTGATTGGCCGAGTCAATTTCATGCTCCAGGCAAGCTGCCAATGGTTTCTGCACGTGGCGGGAAACGACCGCTCCTCCGTTGATTTCTTTTTCTGGCAAATAATTCAACTCTTTCAGTTGTTGTTTCCTTTGGTTACGGTGTTGCCTTTCTTTTACCATGAGTAGTCGCTCTGATATCACCGTAAAACCCATACCCACCGATGCTCCTTCTGCCCCTACGGAACCCGACAATCGTCCACGCGCCAAGTTCGATTTACGGCCATACTTTGGCAGCAGCGATCTACGCTATGTCCAGTATTTATTTTCCTCCACCTACTTAAATCTCGTCCCAGCTGGCGTGCGGTTACGGGTAATGTCACCCTTCATTATGGGCCTTTGGTTGGCAATCTTTGCCATTATGCTCGTAGCCCTTCCGCAACTTGCTGGTAATCTCGGTTGGCCCATCCAGCTGCGATTTGGCTTACAGATCGCCGTTGTTGTATCAAGTCTTGGTGGTGGACTTCTCGCCTTCTTCTGGTATGTTGACAAGTGGATTGTGACGGAAAGGGTTCTTCAAGGATTGGAAAACGATCTTAAGGACCCAGCAGCCTACTACCGCGGTCAAAACAATGATCTGAAGGGCAATTTTTGGGTATTTACCATCAATAATGAGCCCGTGGCATGCATTGGCATAGATCAACATCTGAAACCTGTGATGGACCGAAGAGCCACTGTTTATGTACGTGCATCAGAAAGGCCGCGCTTGGCGGATGCTCCAGAAATCGCCACAGCAGAATGGAAAGGTGCTGCTCACATCCTGGCAACAGTCGATGATTACATCCGATTGGTCTTAGTTGGTCTTGTGGATCTGGTACGGGATGGAATTGAAGCTGTACGGGGTAAAAAGCCAGCAAAACAGCCTATCCTTTTCGAAGCGCATAAGCCCAATGAAGCAAGCGTACGAAGATTAGCGGTGAAGACAGAATACCAAGGACATGGTTTATCTACGGCGCTGCTGAAGCGTGTTGCCTTTTGGGCACATGCGCATCAAATTGACTACCTTTATGCGGAGACGGATGAGTTGCAAACACATATGGCCCAAGTACTGGAGAAAAGACATGGATATCAAAAGGTATCTCATATAAAACTGGGACCCTTTCAGTCAAAAACCGTATGGAAACTGGACGTGAAACTTTGGATGAGCAAGGAATTAGAAGCACGGCAAAAGGAGCAAGAAGAAGAGAAAATTAGAAAAGAAGAAGAAGAGCTGAAGGAATACGAATGAATACAATCCAATGTACGTTACTCTACTTTTTCATACTTGTAATGGTACCTGTACAATAATTTGCATACGTGGTTCTGCTAATAAACCATAAAAATCATTCAACTGATGATGGCCTATTTCGCTGTACAAGGCTATTGTCCTGGATATTTTTGTAAGTGATTCCACGTATAGAAACCTTTCTGTGTCGTTGTCATGGTTCAAAACAGATATCAATGTGTGCCTCGGACACACTCCGCTCAAGTTGGAATTTCTGATTGCGAAAACTTAAAAAAAGCGGATTTCGATACAAGCGAGGTGCAGAGTCAATGTCGATACCTACAAAGGAGATCCAGCTTCCACCATCGTTTGAAGATCCTGAACAATACCTTGAGACATTGGTCTCATTTCTAAAAGGCTATCAGTGGCTGATCGATATCCATGTAGTAGATTTCATCACTCACAAACAATGGAACCAGGTGGATCTTGAATGGCGAAGGACATTCCTTGCGGAGGATCGCGACATCGATGACGATCAGGCATGGTTCACCTCTGTCATCGATCTCCTAGCAGAGAACAGCCAACCTTGCAAAGTAAACATCTCTTGGTGAAAAGGGTAAATCAAAATTCAACCAATTTATAGGATACATGGCCCGAATCGTTGAAGGAATATATAGAAACAATTAAAAACCTGACCCTACCTCGTAGGAATCTTTACACATGTTAAGTATACATATCGATATTGTTCGTGAAGCATTGGCAGTTATACTTAACATGGACCATGGAATCGATAGGTGAGGACGTGATTGACAAGCGAATGGCATCGGGTATGACGGATAAGAAGATACATGAAGTAAGTTAGCTACGGTGTCCAAGGTTAACTTTGGTAGTTAATCGAAATATATGCTAGGTAGAGCTTATGAGTGATGTTATCAAAACAATTGCTGACAAACGGGGCATTTCATCTATTATGGATCTTGGCGCTGGTCAGGGTTATTTGTCGAGAGCATTAGCATTTCAGCATGACTTTCAAGTGTTGGCTGTGGATATGTCCGAGGTTCAGACACGGGGTGCTCAAAAATTTGATAAAAAGGCGTCCAAGTTGATTAACAAAAGCGATAACAGCGTTCAGCTGTCAAAGCTGCACCATGTTACGGAAAAGGTGACGCCTGAAAATGTTTCCCATATTCTCCGTAAATGGGGAAGCCATGGCGCAGAGGAAAGTGAAGAGAAATGGTTAGTTTGCGGTTTGCATGCTTGTGGAGATCTGTCTGCGATGTCTATGCGACTATTTGCTGAAAGCAAAATTGCCTGCCTCGTCAACGTTGGGTGTTGTTATCACTATCTTTCGGAAGAAGGCGACTCTGCTGGATTTCCTATGAGCAATATACTGCGCAATACTAATTACCGAATGGGAACAACAGCACAGGTGTTAGCTTGTCAATCGCCGGCACGATGGGCAGAGCAAAAAGCTGAAAGTTTAAATTCCTTTGAGCATCATTTCTTCAAAGCAGTATTACAGGTAAAAAGAAAGCCAAACAAGCATTGTTTAGCTAACTGTTATTGGTTTCCAGTTCATCATGGTCGAGAAAGGTTTGACAACAACTTCATCACCCTTGGTCATCGGACGAATCAACAAGAAGAAAGACTTTCCAACTTATGTACAAACAGCTCTGAAACGACTCAATTTATCAGTGGATTCAATCTCAAAGGAAGAAGCTGAGCAATACTATCAATCATTGAAGGAGAAGAAAGTTGATAAACAGCTTATTGTAACATGGACATTACGAGCGTTATTGGCGCCTGTACTAGAAAGCGTCATCCTAGTTGATCGCTGGCTTTATCTGAAGGATGCAGTAAAAGATAGCGCAAATCCGCACAAAGGCGTCTGGATGTGGCCCCTCTTTGATCCGTCTACATCTCCAAGGAACGTCGTCTTCGTGGCATCCAAATAACATGACAGCAATTAGTATTGTTTCTTGTATAGATTTCCGGCAATTTACATCTAAACTTTTCCTTTCTTTTTGTATCTTTACATAATTGTCTATTTCTTCTTTCCTTCCTTCTTCTTGATTGTTTCATCGTTGATGAAGATACCCTTCTGATTATATGGTTCTGGCTTTCTCCATCGCTGAATCTTGGCAGCAAGTTCGGTAATTTGCTGGTAGTCTATACCTTGCAAAACGACACGATTTGGCTGAGGAAGGGAACAGGTGATACCTTCGGGAATCTGGATTAAGACGGGATGAGCGTAGCCAAGCTTCAATGACAGGGTACGGTCGTTATTTTCCAGGACACCTCTGTAACCAACACCGACAAGACGCAAATGCACACGGTAGCCTTCGGACACACCAACGATGGCATTGTTGATCAAGGCACGGGTTGTTCCCCACATAGCGCGTTGGTGTTTAACCGATTCGTCTTCGACCGAAACTTCCAACAGACGTTCGGCACTGGCATCGGTTTCGGGTACCGACATGTTAAGCTTCACAAATGGCTTGATCACTAGCTGCTGCTTTCCAAGTGGGCCAGAGATTGTTAACGTGGTGTTATTTAATTCGGAAGGAATGCGAGGGTTGGTAATAGGGGTCAGGTCGTGTTCAATATTGATTTCTTGCGAGTAGGCGATGGCTTTTCGGCCAATGTGTGAGGCAGCAGGGACAGCCGAGTGGAAGGCTCTAGCTGACAATGGACGCAAAAGTTTGACAGCTGCTGGTAACCGTAGTGAGGATGCCATGTCAAGTAATTTTGTGCTGAAGGACAGGGAAGGGGTTCAACGCTTCTTTTTGTTTACGGTTTTTGTGCAACCGAAGTCACACACAGACCGGTCGGACCCTCGCTGCACAAGCACCTTTTGGGAAGAGGCCAGACAATTATTCATCCTCATTGAAGGAATTCCTTCTCTCCCTACCTGCCCATTCCTTGCTCATCATACGGATTCTTCTCCTGTAAAGGCTTGATTGTCTCTCTCGGCAGTTATTTTGTGCTTAAGTCTTCCAGAAGAACTCATCCCTTTCCTTGACAACTGTCATTGATACCATGCATTACCGTCTTAAGATATTGATTACAAGCGGGTTCTCCATTTTTGATACGCACACACATACATATATATATATATATATATATATATAATCGAGCTGGCCATCTAGAACCGTATGAAGACTTATGCGAAGAAGTTTATATTTGACAAGAAAAATAGCTGATATTGATTGACGGGATGTTACGAACGCAAAGCGATAGTCATACTACTGTTCGACAACATATACTTGTTTTACCATCCTTTTCCAGGTTTTCGAAAAGAAAACCTTGAGAATCCAGTAGATCTTGGTAACGTGCATCAAGAGGTCATTATACATCCGGTGTGGGGTACATTGAACTTGCCGTCTTTGTTTGGCTAGACTAACGTTTAGGAAATATCGCGGGCCCATATCAGAAAGACAGCGTAGGATCTACTGGATAACCCAGCAATCTGCAGTCATTGTCATGATTGCTTACAGAACGATATCCGTTCCTAACGAGGAACTTGCAAATGCTAAATATCTTTGTTGATCGAATGCTGTCATCGATAAGGATACCAAGCTATTTGCAATATGACAATCAGCATGGTGATCTGGCGCTCATTGTTTTTCCAGCGTTTTCAAAACAAGACGATGGATACAGAACGGAGCTTTAAGAACATCAGTTGCAAGGAAAGTTGATTAAACAAGGTAATGAGTCATATACCAAAATAAGGCCCGAAAACCTTCCGTGATGCTACTGTATTCGATACCTTATCGCGCTATATGAGGTTTATCTGCGTAATTGGAAGAGATAGGTGGCATGGATTGCAGAAGACATACAATGACATGTACACACCAATATTGATAACGTATGGAGATCATCAATGAGCCTAACCTTACATAGACGTTGGGTCCTGTCCCAAGGCCCCGATCATGTCAGCCCTAGAGACCATCTATTGCTCGAAATCATGAGCTTCAGTATGCAACATCGGACGTATCGTACACTTCTCGGTAAATGGTCAATCAGCAGCAGTATAGAGTCGGGTCTGTTGAAACACGGAAGACGTTTTTGCCGCGCTTTGATCAAGCCAATGCCACCCTAAAGCACAGCTTTGTTCCCCGATCGTCCAATTGCTGGTTCATCAGGTTTAACTCCGCCTACAGTAAAGAGGCAGTGTGAGTGACGTCCAATTTCATTCACACACAAAAAACTGCGCTCCCCTTCCCACAAACTTTTTTTCTTTTTTCTTCGTAACGGCTCTTCCTTCGTTTTCCCTAGTTGTCAGTCTAAATAATAGAAGGTATACTTCTTTTAATTCTTATACTCTTCATTTGCCATTCAAGTGGCAAATGAGATGAACATCGCTTTGACATCAGGATGACTGACCACATGGACTTCTATTTGACACACAGTGGCCCCTCCGCAGTCTATCTAACAGTAAGCCGAAGGGTAATATGTATTACAACTAGTATTTAAAACTGTTGTCAGGATTATACCTTGGCCACCATCCAATTATACCTGTTAAGAAAAAAAGTTCTTTTTTCTTCTTTCTATTTTTACGAGGTAATATTTGACCCGAAACATTTTGTATATGACCTATTGATTATTTTTTGTTACTTTGCTCTCAAAGTGTGTTTTATTTTATCATAACCGAAAGGACATTTATCATTATCAAATATAGCCATGAATACAGAACTGGTTACTGATGCGAACATTAGCCGAATACCCGAAGATACATTTAGCGCAGAGTCCGAAGCAGAGACAGAAGTTGCCGAAGACGATTGCTCCAAAACAAAGGCCGTTAATAACAACGGCAGAATACTTGGTACTGACGACGAATATGTCAACGAAGAAAGCCCCGCTGAAGAAGAAAGTAGCGAAGGCGCTGATGAGGAAGAAGATGATTACTGGGCACGCAGAAGATGTCGACGATCATCGATGAACAACCCTCGCCACACATCTTCTTTTTCAACTGCCCCTACAAGCATTTCCGATGCTGACGAATCGGACAGTGGCGGAGAGTGGGTTCACGATAGCGATGGCGTAAGACGGAGAGTCTCAAGAAAATTGCAACATCTTCAGCGCGGACGTCAATCGTCCATTCAGATATCAGGACATTTAGAAGCTATGCCTGAACGAAGAAAGCGTGGTCGGCCACGAAAAGATAGTTTTTCCGAAAAGATTCAACTCAAACGACCTTGCGTTCCATCAGAAACCTCACCGAGAGACTGCGCACCTGAAAAATCTCATCAACGCCGACGGTCTAAAGGACGCACGGCTTGTCAGGATCCAAACAGGACCGATAAGGCTGGACGTACCAAACTTTTCCTGTGCACCAGCTCGGGGCATTTAGACAAAGTAAAAGACTTAGTCGCACGAGGTGCTAATGTGAACCACAAAGACAATGCCGGTTGGACACCACTTCACGAAGCTTCATTAAAGAGCCAATATGAGATTGCCAAGTACCTTATTGAATGTGGCGCAGATGTAAACGCGAGAGGCTTTGGTGATGACACTCCATTACATGACGCCTGTTCTTCTGGTTTCGTCGAATGTGTCCAGTTGTTAATCGATTCCGGCGCCGATGTATTTGCTCTGAATAGCGACAAACAAACGCCACTTGATGTCTGCGACGATCCTGAATGCGAACAAATAGTTAAAAAGAAGATGAAACAACTCGACCGACTTGTAGCACGAGACGAAGCTGGCCGGACGACTTTGCACCACGCATGCGCAAATGGTCGATACGAAGAAGCTGCGGCTCTTGTGAAACAAGGTGCGAATACTAATGCGAAAGACCAGTCGCACTGGACACCTTTACATGAAGCGTCGTACTACGGCCACCTAGACATTGTTAAACTTCTGGTCGAACATGGTAGTGATATTAACCACCCCGGTCATGAAGGAAATACCGCACTTCACAGCGCTAGTCGGAAAGGACATCATGACGTTGTACAATATCTGGTAGATGCTGGAGCTGATGTCGACCTAACCAACCATGCCGGCAAGACCGCTTATGACGTAGCGGACATGCCTGCAGTTCGTCGTATAATAGCTGCTCGAGTCGATGAACTACGCAAACAAAGAGCTGTTAGCGACGCCATCGACGAGGTTACTTTTATTTCACATTCCAAACAACGACAAAAAGCAAGCAAGCACAGGGCATCCGGTGGTAATGAGAAGCAACTATCACGTGAAGAGCGAAAAATACAAGCTATTATGCGCACTTTCGAAGCATTGGAACAAAATCAAACGAAACGGCCGCGAAGAGTACGTCAAATAGAAGAAGAGGACGACGAAGACGACGAAGCACAAAATAACGTTCTGCCCAATGGGAGAAAAAGAAAGAAAGGGCAACATCAACGCACCAAATCATGTTCGGCGGAAGCGGAGTCCAGAGAATGCTCGGTTGGCGCGGAAGCGCGGCCAGCACCAAAGAAAGTGGATGCGACTAAGTTAGACCCACGGAAGAAAGATACGAGCGGACGAACACATCTGCATAAATGGTCCATTCGCGGCGATGTTCTAGTAGTCCAAACACTACTGAAAGCAGGTGCTGATCCAAATGAAACTGATAACGCGGGATGGACGCCGCTTCATGAAGCGGCGCTTCGTGGTCAAGATGAAATCGTTCAGTTGCTTCTTGAAAACGGAGCCAATGCAAACTCAAAAGGGGCAGATTTAGACACGCCTTTACACGACGCGACAGAAAACAGTCATCAATCAGTGGTGGAACTTCTGTTGCGTTATGGTGCAAATCCGCATGCCTGCAATGCTAAAGGTTCGAGACCGTTAGACATTGCCATCGAGAACGGAGATACAGATATCGAACAAGTACTAAGAAAAGCTATTTCGAAATATGACGAAAAAAATGCTGCAAAAGAACGAAAAAATGCCGAAATACGAAAGCGGTCCCGAGAGAATGCGTCAAAAAGTTCAGATAATTCGAACAAAAACACCGTGGAGCCTCGAGGTAACGACAGCATTGACGCACCATGTCACTTTTGGATTGACCTATTTGTTTCTCTTGTTCCTTAGATACAGAGGAGCCAGTTGTTAAATCGTCACCAAAGAAGAGACGACTTGTTCTTGCAGCTGATTTAGAAAACAGGCGGCGAGGCGCACAAACAAATTCAGATGACAGACGACGGTCCAACTCACCACCACCAGCAGCTGGTGCCCAAGACGAAGTGAAAATCAAGACCGAAAGTCCCGCCATATCACCCGACCTAGTGGAAAAAACCGCTTGTTTACAAGAAAGAAAAGCGCATGCACGAAAATTATCAGGCATGCACCTACCAAAGAAAAACTTGTATACTTTGCAAGGCACAGAAACTCCTCCAGATGGACCACATACACCAATACCAACGCCCCCACCTGAGCATTGGCAGTCTAAGATCAAAGAAGAAAAGGAAGATATACCATTAGGCTTGACATCAACCAAAAAGCAGAAACGGTCCCCAGAGAAGATGTTCCCGTCTTTGTCAGATGCGATGCAGTATTTGCCACTCTATACGGTCCAATTACTCGAAGAAGGAGGACCTGTGGAGCACTCCTTTTATGTGGTCGATTTGCAAGTTAGTTTGTTGCTTGGAATTGGGACCGAGATGTTATGGCAACGTTATCCATCGCTCTACCGCCGAATGATTCTGCCAAAAGAGAAAGAACGATTGTGGTCGCCTCTCGCCACGATGATATGTGCACATGGTCAGGCGTTAGAAACAAGTGCGGCCGATATCAAAGAAACGGAAAAGCAACGATTTATCGAAACCAAGCTGTATTTTATGCGACTAGAGCAAGTAGTGTCCTTAATCAAGCGAGATTATGGGCACCTGAGTAAGAGCTTAATCACGATTACTTTGGACATTGGCTACAAAGAGGAAACGAAGAAGGAGAAAGAGGATACAGCATTGGCATTCAACACGGTATTCAAAAAACCGCCGTCGTATGGTTTACCGCCCAAATTCGCTATGAAATTGCAGAAACGTGGGATAGTGAAGTTTGACAACGGCTCTCAGGATCCATCCACGAAATCTTAGTAGTAAATACCCCGGCTCTTTTTCCCCTTCCCTACACCTGCATTTCTCATTCGACATTTTTACATTCTCAAAATACACGCATACGCGCAGACACAAGTATATACGAACCACTTATACATACTCTCGCATGCACATGCATTCTGTTTCTCGCATACGTTTGTCATAATCCAAATTTACCCACCATTTACGTTTTCATTTCAGCGTAGTGGCAGTGAAAACCAGCCGTTTTCGCTTCGAAGCGGGAGGTTCACACTGTTATGAGGTGTGATGTAGGACGAAATAGAAGCTGTCAGCTGGCTGCAGTGTGTTGATTCGATGAAATCTCTGTAAAAAAATGTTGTGCCAGTTACGGAATTCTTTTTCAATTTTTTGTCTTTATTGTTCTGCATTTTTGTCCATGTTCTATTAGCGTGACCACCATTAAAACTTGTATACTCTTTCTTTGGCATAGCCAAGCCTATAACAACATAATCCATTAGTCCCGTCATCGACGCGTTTCCCCTGTATTGGAACTTACTCTTTGAGGACACCTCCCAATTCACCCTGGCTCTTGTCCTGGGCCTTGGGACCAGACAATGCAGCAAGCATTGGGTCAGGACCGCTGATATTTCTCGTGTGAGATCCAATAGATATCGTTCGATAGCATAAGTCGCGAGATACTTACCAAACAAAGACAATAGACTTGTCGTTCTCGGGACCGGGAAGATAAGTCTTGATAAGGTCTGCATTGACGAAGCCAGTAGGGCCACTCCAGTCCTTAGGGGGCTTGTTCAAAGCATACACAACCTTGAAACGATCAGGGTTCTGCTTGGCGATGGTGTCCAATTCGTCCTTCAACAAGATGTCTTCTTCAGCTTCGTTAGCAAAGATCAAAGTGATCTTGGTCTTGTCATCAGGCGACTTTGCATCGAACACTCTACGAATGATTTGGAGCTAATGGGAATAAAAACGAAAAACCATGAGCTAAACTATTGCTTCCTCTATATTCTCCCAAATAGGAAAGGAGAAGCAAGTCTTACCATAGGAGTGATGCCAGTGCCGCCTTTGAAGAATCCAGGTATGAGTCCACTTACACTTCATCTAAAAAACCCAAAAATAAACAACTTACCAGCGATCATGCCAACGTTCTCAACAGGATTCTCTTCCCAGTTGTATTTGGGGAAGGGACCCTTGATTTCGAGAGTCTCTCCAACCTTGAGGTTGTGGATATGCTGACTCATCTTTCCTTCAGGATACACCTTGATGATGAAGTCGACATGTCCCTTGGTCTTCAAGCATTCGTCAGAAAGTTGGCCGAGAATGCTTCATTTTACTTTTTCTTTTCTTTAAATCTTACATCAGCAGTCGAGGTAGGAGTGTATGGACGAATCACGTAACCGGTCGAGCCATCCTTCTTTGTGATAGGATAACGCGTAATCACGCAAGAGGCGATAGGAAGTCCGGCAACGTGATTGTCAGAATCGAGTTCAAAACGATACAAGCTAGTGTTGTGATTGATAGGTTCCACTTTTTGAAGCTATTGAAAAAATAAAATTGTTAAACCATTGAGAACGGATAATGACCAGTCCCCTTGTTTCTGTAATTTTTTTTTACCTTGAAAGGTTTGAACTGAGAAGGGTCAAAAGCCTTTTCGGCGGCCGCGGCAGCGACTGTGGTCAATGGTTCGACGTGCTGCTTCACTGTGGCCGTGTTCTGGTTATAGTAGATACCAGCTGCAGCACCAAGACCTGCAAGAGTCAGCAATACAAGTCCATTACCGCCCTTCTTTACAGATTGAGAAGAATAGGAGCGGATACCAGTGAAAGCGTGCTTTTTCTGGTTTATGTTTTATCCAATTAATTGCAATTGCAGGGATGAATAGACGCATTTCACCAAACCATACCTGAGCGCTGGAGACGCGAGCTGCAGTCGATAATGTCGAGGTGAAGAGACGCATGACGGGGGGAAAAGACAAAACAGAAACAGATCGATAGGTGCGTGGAGTTATAAACGCTGCAAAGGCACGCGCTCTTCCGGAGATCCGAGAAAGCGGACCGGAGAAAAATTGCGTTAGTATGATGTCACTTTGAGCCGAGATGGGGAATTCTGATGCCGGATCGCCCGTGTCCCTTATACCCGGAAAGTCTTTTATGTACCAAAGTTTCATGATTACGTGAGAAACCGCTTAGGATGACTCATACCCAAAAGGAATCGTCAAGGTTTAGTAAGTTTACTTCTCATTGCGTAATTCATCCATGCCTAAGCGTACTCCAGCAAAGAAGCAATACTGATTTACAGAGTGCTATGTGCCTTATAAGTGCTGAAAATCCGGGGAAAAATGCCATCTACGCAAGATGTTTAACTAATAGTGCAGCATGAACTTCTCAGAATGTTGTCCAGGAAAGAAATCATCCAATAAACCATGCATAATTTCAAGGAAATGGTAAAGCGATAGCACGCTATGGCAAGGAAAACGAAAACTTTTCCGGCCGTTGTTCAGTCGGCAGTAGCAATAGTTGTGGCAAGCTCAAAGTTTTTTCCTTTAAGGAAATAAGCCTTATGAACTGCATAATCGTCGGTCTGATTTAACCGCGGACGCGTAAAGATACTATGGAAATGTATCGATTGAAGAAATTGATTTATGGTTACGCCACCGAAACGAACTAAGTTTAATTGAAAATGCACACATTACTGTAACCCTCATCCATGCATTGCAGGCTGTACCTGTCCTATTTTCGATTTAACGAATCATCTGAAAAGTCGTGCGTATGCACTTACTATATGAACTCGCTCAAAACTGGCTAGTACAAAAACCCTAAGAATTGGATTAAGATGCGCAAAAAGACTGACAATATCACTTTTCTGGTCTTGTAGTGATTGAAAGTTGCCTAATTTCTTACCAAAACTAAACCATAATTACCATTCTTACTCCCCAAAGACGGTCCAGGGCTCCAGCGCTTTCCTCTGTTTCTCTCTCTATCTCTCCCTATATTCTATTCTGTTTTTAGTGACCTAGGCATAGGAGCATCGGAGCACTACGTTATGCAAACCAACGCTCAGCCAGGGTTCTGTTGATCTATGACAATACCCATATCTCCTTTAAATGACCTCTAGACCCAAAAAAAAAATAAGAATGGATGATCTCCTGCCCAGGGAAAAAGAAAAGGAACATTGACCTCCTCTCCAGCTAAGGATCAAATTGTCAAAAGCATCAAGCAAGATCTCAGATATAGCATAGTTCATTATGAGCATATCATTATTATCGTTAGTTGGGGCTTTGCGCTTCCATTGCATTAGCTCGTTTAAAGACGGGCGTGGGTTTTTAGGTTCAGTAGGTAATTACCATGCTTCGCATTAAATATGTCCTGATGTCTAAAAAAACAAGGTTGCAAATGACATGCATACGGAAAAATTGACGCTTCCGTGCAGCGAACAGGTCAGAGCACGTCAAAAAGGTACGCTTTTCCCCCTAAACGTAGACTAAACCTAACTTCCAAATTTACTCCGTTTGGGGTTGCACTGTCGCTTAACCCTTTATATGTTCTTTCTCTTCTCTCTTTTCTTTTTGCCTGTCTCACCTCTCTATCTAATTACACACACACGCACGCACGCACGTACACCAATGCCACGTCCCTTTTTTTTTTAATTCCAATGGATCTGCGGACATTTCAGGGTCCGATATACATACGGAATAGATTAGCTTTTTTGGGGAAAAGTTGGATAGAAAGAGATTTACAATAGGCATCTTCCCATAATGAGGGAAAAACTGTGGGACATGTACTTTGGTCTTATTTCATGGATGTCAAAGTACAGACGAAATTGACTATGCAAAAAAAGAAAAAAGCAGAAACGCGTTGATCTGGCATTTAAAAAAAATATCCCAAAGCTTTGTTTTACTAGTCATTACCGATTATGCATAAAAGGGTTTCCGATGAAAGATAAGCGCCGACGCAGGCCGAAAAAAAAATAATTAAATTCCTTTGCAATGCAACATATCTTTAAAGGAAAGAAGATCTCCTTGTCAGATTCTACACTTGGGGACATTGTTAGAAAGGTGATATCGGCTTTTTTTCCCCCTGTATCCTTTCTCCCCACCCCCCTTGGCTCCCTCACCCGGAAAGAAAGCCAAGCTCAGAGTCTTTTTGGTTTAAACGTACCTTTTCTACTCTTTTTCTTGGATCCGTTCCTTTGGAACTTGTCGGGAGTCAAACCCATGAAGGAGTGGATGGACTCGGCCGGTCATCCTTTTTTTTTTTCTTTTTACTTTTTGCTTTTTTACTAAATTACCTTGCATTAAAAGGGACCTTTTTCTTGTCATACATGATAAATCTCGTCAGGTCCCCTCATACTCTTGGTGTTCTTTTTGCATTTGTTTTTTTCCTTCTTAGGTCTAGTATCAAATTATTCCCAATAGCTTAGATGCAATAAGAAACAATAATGACTTGCTTCATTTACATAAAATATCACTATAGCAACGAATAAGATTAGACGTGCAATATTTTGTTATGTTCATTTTTGAAGCTGGCCCGCAAGAAGGAGTTTGATGGGGGAAAAGAGAGGAGGAAGGATACCTGGAATTTGTTATTTTTTATTTAGCACTGACCTTGGATTTGCCTAACTGAATCTCGGAAAAGATAAAGCATTTTTTAGTCCAGTTTGAGTTGAGTCACGCACGTGTTGCACCAAAGCCAGCTGTCTCACAAAGGACAGTGTTTTGGGATACGTTCAGGGTAACTTTTGGTTTTGCGAAGCAAAAAGATCAAGGACAATGATAAATTATCGGAATAATGGGGTCCCAACAAGAAATAAAGAACATTCATATTTTTAGTTACTCGGACAACGATATACAAAAAGGACAAGTATCCTTCACTTTTTTAACAAAGCCTTTTCCCCCTTGCTTTATCCTTTCTTTTTTTTTTTTTTTTTTTTTTTTTTGGGCAGGGTATGTGATCGGTGCGCTAAAGGTCTAAAATAACCCAAAAAGATATATCGGTTGATCAAGAAAGAAAATCCAAGGTAAACCTTAAATGGTGGAACCAGCCATTTGCAAAGAAAAGAAAAAAAAAAGGTACATTTCCATTTATCCGGCTCTGCTCATTGCAGCAATGACGAACATGTGTTGTTACATGTAACGACTCACTGCATAAAATCCCCGATCGTGGATTTAATATGTGGAATCAGTCTCCTTTTTACGATGCGCATGTCTACTTACTCATTTAAACGGGTGGCTGGAGATTGAAGAATTTTTATCCTTTTTGGTTTTTCTTGAGACACCTACCCTGAACTATAAAGTTCACCATGGAAACGCAAAAAAAAAAAAATAAAGGGGTGGGGTTACCTTGGATGCAGTGATGAGAACAAACATGAAGCTCGTACTTGACTGGCGTCAGCTTTATAGTGATCGTACACACGTGTCAAAGTTACAAGGGAGACAGAGAGTAAAAGAAAAAGATTTGGAGATGCTCGTGCGCCATTCTTTTTTGGGCAGTTAAATGCAGGTGGAACTAGCAACTATATCAGGAACCTGGAAAAGGAAACCCATGGCTGGTATAGTCAAATAAGAAAGAATTGACATTGAATTGATAAGTTTGGTTAATATCAACAAATGGCTATATATTTATGTATAAAAAAAATAAAATGGTAAAAGAGAAATGGATATATGCAAGATAACAAAGGAATGAGAGGTAATCAAATGTTTCTTGTTTATTCTATGTTTTTATATATATATATGTGATATTTTCTTTCCTGTCAATTTGGATGTGTATGGACAAATGTTGATGTTCGTCAATGTTACCGAGCTGTCCTTGCAAACGATCACCCGTGACCAAATGCGGGTTTTCTGAGCAAAAAGAAAAATTTTGGGTATTTGAGATGAGGAACCGATCAATGTATCCAAGCATTCGGTTGAACTAGACTTGTTCTATGAGTACAAACAATTTAAAAAAACTTGGTTCCCCCAAAGGCATGAAAGAAGAAAAAAAAACGCAAAAAGATCAACTTATTGGGCTTATGGAAAAAAAAGTATGTGTCTGTATATATAAGCCATTGGTTAGTATATCCTTACTTTTTTTTTCTTTCTCTCTCTCTCTTTTTCTCCCTCTTCTCTTTCTTTTTCCTGTCCTTCTGATTTACTGACTTCTAACGGAAAACTTTTACTCTTCAGAAAAAAAAATTATTGCCTTGTCTTCTTTCTTTTATATTATATATATATATATATATATATTACCTTATTTCATCCCTTCTACTTTGTCTATGAACTTCTCCCTCTAAACTTTTTTTGGTTGTTTTTCTTCTTTTTTCGTATGCTTCTTCATTCTTTGCCATGACAATGTCCTCATTACCATTGCAAGGCAGTCATTCCGACATCGCCGAAACTAAAAAAAAGTTTGCTTCTTTGTGTTTCCGCACAACCAAAATGTTTTAACAACTACTTTAGATATCAACTTACCGTGCGTCAACAACCATGCAAAGCAAGACTCTGCAGTTTTAAAGAGAAAGGTAAATTTTTTTATTTATTTTCATATTCGTATTTGTCTTACATTGGCCTAAAAAATATATATCAGTGGATCGTCGTCCTTTGGATCCTCCACCCATTATCCAGTTGACGGCTGTAAATGACGAGTAAGTTCCACAGTTTATTGGAAATATAAAGTAAAAAGGGGTCTGAATCGAGCTAGAAGTCCTTCTTTTGCTTCTCTAGTCAATGCTACAATAATCCCTATTTCTTCCTCTATGCTACGTTAGTCACTAATGAAGGGGAGGAACTGCATTTCTCAAACGGAACAAAGACAACTGCCGGGTCAGTGGTTCAGTCCGTGTACAAGCTCAAGGACGTGGATAACAAAGGTTATTGTCATATTCTCTATTGACGAATGCCTGTCAATAGCCTAACTTCGCCATTTTGTTTTTTTTTTTCAGATGGCGGTTTCTTTATTTTTGCTGATATCAGTGTACGGTTGGAAGGTCAATTCAAGCTCAAGTTCACATTATTTGAGATTGTTGGGTAGGTGCAGGAGACTTGTATTGACTTACAACCAGATGACATTGACAAGGGGGTTTGGGCTCTTCACTATCCTAGATCGGAAGTGCATAGTCTGTGTTCTGTGCTCTCAGATTCTTTCCAAGTATATTCACCAAAATGTAAATGTTCATCTACTTTTTTTTTCATTACTCTATTTCTGTGTATGCGCGTGTTTCGTACGTGCGTACGTGTTTTTGTTATGTATGCTATTGCTAATTTTGTTGTGTATGTAGGCTTTCCGGGAATGTCTGGTAAAAAGATAACCACAAGACTGCCATTCTGTTAAAATATGCCTGCTTATCTTAATTTGCCACATAGAATCGACATTTCTGACACGCTCCTTTTCTGATCAAGGGGTGCGTATTCGCATTCGTAAGGAAACAAGAGTCAAAACGACAACGTAAGGCGTCTTTGATCTGTTGTCTTGACTTTAGCATTGAAAGAAAAAACAAAATTCTTGTTTCTATAGGAAGCGGAGACGTGGCATGGATGAAAGACGTGATTCGGAAGAAACATCGTCTACTACGTTCTCGGGATCACCTCGTTACCGGCCGACGTTGCCTTCACCTACACAAATACTGACAACAATGAACACAAATCACGTCATGTCAATGGACAATTTACTTTTGTCCGATGTATCCCAAAGCTCGTCTGCATATTATCCGCATTATCATGCACCATCCGAGTCGTCCCGATCATCAGCAGGCGTCTACGCACGCAAGCTACCACCACCTCTTCCTCGAGGTCCAGGTACACCACCATCTCAACCTACAATAGCAACAACGTCGTCGCCTGTAAGCATGGATTACTTTTATTATTGCTCTTCATCACCTGAGCCAACACCTGCATCATCGTATAGCTTACCCTATACACGCACACGCTATGGAGACCCACGACCACCTTTATTTGATCATCATGAATAATTTTTTTTTGCTTTCCCATTTTTCAATGTTTTTCTATATCTAGTTCGTTATATACCATGCATTCTTTTTTTTTTTGATATATTTCTTTTTGTTTTTTTTTTTTTCAAAGTTAGCCCTATGTTTTTAGAAGAGAAGAATTTATGCACCCACTGACAGACAAACAAACAAGGAAAAAAAGAGAGAAAAGAGAAAAAAGAAAAATAACATGGCCTACTTTGGAATGATGGTTCCCATTTTAGTTTGGTGATCGACCGACGCGTCAAAACAGTAAGGTACACACACAAATCTGGCAAAGCAAAAAAAAAAAAAATCGGGGGTTCAGTCCATATTTTTTTTTTCTCTTTTGTGACATTTCGATCATGCATGGATGTATTCCGTATTGTGAGCTTGCTAGATTGAAAAGGCTTGGTTTTTTTTTTGGAACACCTTAAATGCTTACCCCCATCTTTGCTACTTTTTCCTTTTTGACATACATTGACAAAACAAAAAAGATTCAAACAACTTTGAATGAAACATAGGACACTAGTCCTAAGGAGAAGCAAAGGAGGGTTTGGAGAAACCAAAGTGCATTGAAGCAAATAGATCCATTCCTATCTCCTTACTTTTCCTTCAACTTAGCTTTGTTTCTATGCTACTATCCAGATTCTATCACATAGACATGCTAACCCCCAAAAAAAGGAGAAGGATCGTTTCACAAATGTCATTTGTTTCTTTGCAATGGACTGGAAGCTATTCTTCAAACATGACCTGACTTTCTGTTTTTACTTGAGATCATCTGTAAAAAAAATAACTGAATCAAAGCCTAGTATCAAGTCCTCTTTCATAGGGTTGATCAACTTTTAGGCACAGTCTGTTACCATAACTGTGGTTCCTATCTGAAGAATAGTGTGTCACTTGGTTGCTTGCATGACAACATCGTACATGAATATGATTCTTAATATAAAATAAACATTCTTCTTCCTTCTCGACTCTGGCAGCTTGCCTGACATTCCATGCTCCTGTTCCATTTTCCTTTTAGTTTGTCATAGCATGCCCAATAAACACTATTTTTTCGTGCAACCTTCCGTGTTTCATGGTCTTTTGGCCCTAATGACGTCCTTAGGAACCCAAAAATTATGTTAGTTTGATTAGGTTCTCTAGTTTTTATCTGTTATTGTAATGGTATTCTATGGTAACAGATCCAAGTTGGATAATGGGGAAAACTATGTTATTTTTTACTTTTCTAGCCGCAGCCTTGATCAAATTACCTGCAGACAAAGAACAAACGGGGGTGGAGGAGTATGGCGGCTGTGTAACATCGAGGTTAGAAAGAAAACTTATTTCGCTGGTGTCCTGGTAATTTTTTTTTTCTTTGTACGTGTGTATAGCCAGGAGGTGATATGTTGCGCAACGTCAAGTATGAGATATACTTTTTGGTTTACATTGGGGATTTTTAGTGAAAAAAGAAAAAGGTATTAGGGTATAAGAGTAATGGATTTAGGTTGCCATTCACAACGAATGTCACCAGTCCAAGAAGGAAAGGGGCGAAGGCAGGAAGGGGTTAGGTGAGAAATGACACAGGCTGCGGCTTTCCATGACTGCACGTGAACATCAAGTGGCCCCGTGTAGATGGGACAGTGAGTGAAAGAAAAGAGAAAGAAGAAACCAGAAAAGAGAAAAGAGGTCTCTATTGATTAGGGATCTGGTTATAAAGCAAAAAGAAGTTATGGTAAAATAGAGGATATCCTTTTCGGATTTATAAGTCGCCCATCGGTCTCTTTTTCTTTTTCTTTTTTCAATCTTTGTCCCTCTTTGCACATAACCCCCAAAGAAAGCAAAAAGCATGTTTAATCTATGCACACAACACAAACTGACAATCTAAAATGGGCGTTTCTCAGCTTAGATTTCTTTTAAAATGCCGTATGTGTAACCCTTGATAGCCAGTCCCCATCGTCTGCCACACGCAGCGACTGGTGCGGACTATGAATCAAATACAGCCAATAATCAACAGAGCAACAAAATCGAGCCCCAATTTGGGTCCATTTTAACTACGTCACCAGTAACTTATCCAATCAAATCATTTAAAGTGACTGAAACATCACCATAAGCCTCCTTTTGCCAGATTTTACGGTCCCCGCCGCCTCAGTTTTTTTCCACTCTTTTTTTATCGAGACACCTTGCCTTCTTTGAAAGTGTCGACGCTGCATTTGGCAACTCCTTTTTCATAATTGGAAATACACCGTACCTTACCCTCAAAGAGCAGAGATGAACCCAAGCCAACTCAATCCGGACCTAGGCGAGCCGTCCAGACCCACACCATCCGTGGAGGCCATGAAGAAGGCCGGCAAGAAACACATGGACGACGAAGAAAATGACTCGGGCGATGATTCCGAGAGTGAAAAGCCGTCGAGACGCTCCGGCAGACGCAAGATCAAGATTGAGTACATCGAAGACAAGAACCGCAGACATATCACCTTCTCCAAGCGAAAAGCTGGTATTATGAAGAAGGTGAGAAAAGAAAAAATAAGAAAATACGCGTTGGCACGGGGAACTTAATTTTTTTTTGGTCTTTTTTAATTTTTTTCTTTAACGAAGGCGTATGAGTTGAGCACCTTGACAGGCACACAGGTGTTGTTGCTGGTTGTCTCGGAGACAGGTCTAGTTTACACCTTCACTACAGTCAAATTACAGGTAAAACCGATCTTTTGTTGTTTGCTTGATATTGTTGTCATTTTTATATTTAACTTTTTTATTTTTCTTTGTAGCCGGTAAGGAGAATCACCAAAAAGAGAATCAAGCATCGTGTGTACTGATTGCAAGTCTTTTTTACATCGTGCCTTTTTGTTGTTGTTTTTTTTTTTTCATTTGCTTTGTTGTATATGAATCACTTTTTTAGATTGTGACAAAGCCAGAAGGAAAGAATCTTATCCAGGCTTGTTTGAATGCACCTGACCCGATTCCCGGTGAATCATCTTCGGTAAGAACTTTTTTTTTATTCTTTTCTGTATAATGCAGTAATAGAAGAAAAAAAAAGAAAAGAAAAGGGTAAGGGGATGGTAACTAACGCAAAAAAAAATTTTTGTGTCCTTTCTGTTATCTACACTAGGTGAGTGATGCAGCATACAATAACAATGGAGGATCACCCAGAGTGGATGACAAAAAGGCATATGAAGAAAAGAAGGTAATTAGACAAAGAAAAGAATAAGACAATGAAATGCTTAAAATTGCATTGCAACGTTCTGTTTTAGGACACGGCCCCGGCTCAACCGCCTGCGCCTGCATCCACTCAATATGGTGGTGGCTCGAGCGCTGCAGGATATCAACCTCAGGCCTATGCCACAACCCATCAACAAGTGGCTGCTCAACAACAGGCTGCTGCTGCTGCCGCTGCCGCTGCTCCTGGTCAGCCAATGTCGAATGTGAATAGCAGCTATGGTCATCCAGGTTATATGAATGCGGCTGCTCAATATCAACAGCCCCAGCAACAATCACAACAACCTTATGGACAGATGCCACAGCCTTTCTATGGGAATCAGCAGGCTCCTCCCCATCACTATATGCCGCATCAGCCAGCCCATGCGGGGTACTGGCCTCAAACTTCCAACGCAGGACCTCCCGCGGGGACCAACGCTATTCCGAGACAAGAGCATTCGCCAGCAGATGATAAAGCAAGGAGAGGTGTCGTGAAAAAGTAGCATTGATATCCGGATGTGTTTTCTTTCTTTGTCCTTTCCCTTTAACCTCATCAAGTTATCTTTTTCATGAAACCCCAAATCTTTTGCAAGGGAAGAAAGAGAGAAGAAAAACAAGATATTGGAAATTGAATGATGTAGCTTTCTTTTTTTTTTTTTGTTTCCTTTTTCTCATTCACAGACACTTTCTTTCGCTCGCTCCCTCTCTTCTTTTTCTTTTTTTTTTTGTCTCTTCATTGGAAATCATATCTATTTTTTTTTTACTCCTTTTTCTTCTTTCTTTTTTCGTTGTCTGCGGGAAAGAAAATGATTGAATTGAAAATTATACTCTTACTGTAGGGATTGACATTTGGTTGGGCACAGCATGGGGTACAGGAGGAAGGGTAAAAGTATAAAAATACGTGTAATTTTGGAAGGCGCCTATTTGTAAACATCAGGATATACGCTCGGACTACATACTTAGAGGAGTACTTATTTTCCGTGCCCATCCTTGTCGCCTTAATGATACCTATCTCCCGGGTGGATCAACGGGTTACGAGGTATTTGACACCTCTAACAAAGGATGGGCCATGTTGTCACTTTATGATCTTATCAGTCAAAAAGTCCACGTCAAAAGAAAGCTATGCTATCTCTATTGGTTTTTTCTTCTTCCTTTTCGATGGGCCATATTCCAGCTTAAGATCTAACGACACCACAGCATGACAGCAAGGAAATTACTTGCCTTCATTGCGATTCTATAGCCTTATCCATAATTTTTTGTATCGTTCTACGGAATCATACCGACGGAGTATCTACAAAAAATCAGTGACCGATATAGAGCAGTACTTGTACTTACTAGGTAATTGCCCTTCACGGGCCATGCAGAAGTCGAACCGGAGTTGGTTGACTAGCAAATTGTTGTGCAAGCTTGTAATTGCTTGAGTATTGAGAGCTGAACACCGGGATTGGACTTCCATCAGTTGAGACAATCATGGATACGCCTTTGAGTGCAATGTTCTTCGACGCATTGGCATCCCGGTTCATTGTGCTACAGCCGTTGATGACCGTAACACAGTTGGGGTTCACGCAGCAGACAGCTCCATTACACTTCCTGACCTTGCCGTCCTTCCCTCGGTATTTTTGTAACTGTAGAGGCTTGAGACACCAGTGGCAGGTCTTACTAGTGTTGTACTCGTTCACAATCACTACCAAGCCTTTTCCTCGTTGTACTCCACGTAACCGTTTGAGTCCCCTGCGAGCATGTCCTCGAATGCGAGAATTGGTGGGCTGCCAATGGCCATAAAAATGAACAGCTTTTTGAGAAATCATGTCTGGGGGGAAGTGCATACGTTCGATGTCAGCATACTTGTGGTATGCTTTCTGGGTAAACATCTCTCTAGTACGCTTTTCGCGTTCAATTCTCCTGTTCTCAGCTTCCGTCCCCTCTTTCTCAGCATTCTTGGCTCGTTCTCTGCGCAAACGATGTCTGTTCGAGCGCGAGTGATGGTTGACAGCTGATGCTCGGAGACTCCAGGTATTGTAAATATCGTGCCGTAGCTCTGTAGTTGTGTTACTGGTAAAGTCCCGTATCCGTTGTATCATCCATGCAGATGTCGTACTTGTTGACACACCAGTGGTCCGGATACCGGGATCAACGCCGCAAACAGGGATCGAATTCTTCTCAAAAAGTGGCTTCACTGCAGACAGCATCTAAAATAATTATCAATCTTTCATGGTCTCTTCAGATCAAAGTGTACTGACCTGTGGCATATACCCTTCGGTGATCTTTGCTTTGGCGGGTGACGTTGCTTGGCTACTGCGCTTTTGCTTTTTGCGCTTTCGTTTTCGGGAGCGACTTGTTGAAGCGCTGCTTTTGTCTTTGCCTTTCCCTTTTTTGCTTACGTCTCTCATCGCTTTGTTAAGAACGTAACGATCCCGTCGAGCTTGCTTGAGCTTTTCTTGTAGGACAATGGCAGTATTTTGTTTAGATCGGATTTGTTGCCGGGTTTGTTTCAGTTTTCGGTATGCCGAGCTATTTGTACGTCCATGAGCTGATGTGCTGTGATTCATCCGCTCTTTTTCCAAGGCACCTATTTCCTTTTGTATTGGCTTCAATTGTTGTTCCAAACTGAGTATGCTTGCTTGTGTGCGGTCAATTCTCTCCTGCAACTGAGCTTTGCTGAGCGTGAGTTCTGTCTCGGGTTCCACGAATTTTTGATTATTTCGACGTTCTTGAAGTGCAGATACCTAAAATTGTTTGTATCAATTAACAATGCCTTCGACTCGTATTATTCACTTACTTGATGTGGTTTGTTTCGGTTGATAGTCCCTACGACTCGTACAGTCCACTCGTTCACAAAGAAAAGTCTCCAACGGAAAAATAAATGACGCCGATTCATCATGCGGTGTATTTTGTCCAGCTGGAAAAATGCTTTAAAGACGGTTTCTTTTTCAGTCCTCGCTTGAAGCCCACTAGTGATGAATTCCCCTTGTCTGTTTGTAGGTATATCAAATGCATCAATCATGATTTTGTAGATGCCGTCTGCTTTCACTGGCAAAGCCCAT
>JNDP01001293.1:0-13222 GCA_000696975.1 Apophysomyces trapeziformis B9324
TGGATTTCTACTCCTACCAAGAGTCGGTCAATATCGTCTGGTGTTCCCACGAGGGCAACATCATCCGCATATAACAGACAATTGACAGGGAGCATCGAAACAGGGGTACGATCCTCAGGTCCTCGGACACCAAAAGAATACGGATTATGTGGTTCACGCAATTCACTAAGCAGTGAATGGTGAGCTGCATGCCGAAATTCAAGGGGATCATAAGTAAAAGGGCGCCGAGAACAAAAGTTGAGAGATCGTCCAACAGGGGGATCGGGTACCAGCACCATATGTGGGTTGTATGAAATCGATCTTAGTAGTCGAGGGAGAGTGTCAATAAAGACCGAGTAAAGGAAAGGAGAAAGAATAGAACCCTGTAACACGCCATGCTTTGGTGTGATAGGGGATGTGGTGTAGTGGTATCACGTCTGCTTTGCATGCAGAAGGCCCCGGGTTCAAACCCCGGCGTCTCCAATTTTGTGTTCTCCGTCAAACCGGATTTTTTTTTTTTGTGTCGTCGTCGTACGCTGAGCTGGTGTCGTTTCCTTGGATCTGAGTTTTATTCCGAATCACTGTAACGTAGTCGATCGGTCAAACTTGCAGCGGATCAGGGAAACGTTCAGATAATAAAATAAGGATCGTAAAAGAGATGATTCTTTATTGTATCGACTTCTTCTCTATTTATATTTTTGCGCCTGATGGACGACGGCAAAACAATTCTACTTCTAAAACTTTTCAAAGGGCAACGATTCGATAGACGATGTTTCGAGATGATATAATCTTAAACATCGTCTTCTTGCCTTTCTTCCACTTCGATAATCGATCCGATTCGTTCGTTCATCTCAGGGTCCACACAAAAGAAGTCCGAATCCCAGGGATCGGGATTCAGCGACGACAATCCAATGGCCAGGAAAAGACGAGACAGAGATAGTGAACAATAGAATAACAATAAAAATAAGTGGATAGGATCTACCCCTTTATTCTTCGTGATCTCATGGATATTTATATCTTTTTTCTACTTCTAAATTATGTAATCTTTTCGGTACGATGATAAAAATGGGAACTCGGTTAAAAAGGACAAAAGGTAAACTGCGGTAGATGAGGACTTCTTGGAGATTTGATCTTTTTGGACAAACACCGAGAGAAGCAAAGACTTGCCTTCTTCGGTACTTAAGCGTGATTGGCCGTTGGTCTGCACTACGACACAATGGCCAGGTAATAACGGAAACAATGATAGAGGATTTGCAAGATAATAAAATAGACGGTTAATGCCCTTTATTTTGATTCTACTTCTAAAATATTTATACTATGTTATTTTCTAAGAGCTGACCGTTGGTGAGTCATGAAGACTTCTGTTCTTGCGTAACGGTACTTGTCATGACTCACATTGAGAGCATTTGACGCACGGTAAAGAAAGGTAGTACTAATGTACTCCAAAAAAAGGTAAAAAGGTGACACAGCGGAAAAGTGGCACGACATTTGAATTCCTCTATTTTGAACTGTCGTTGCAAGATTGTCGTCGCCGTATTCTGAGCTGGAATCCCAATGGCCAGATAGGGTTGAGACAGGTATAGAAGATAATGAGATAAAAGATGAACGGGTGAGATCCTTTATTCTTTTCGATCGTTTGCGTATTTATATCTTTTTGCTATAATTTCTAATTACATAATAATAGTGGTGATAGCTATAAGAAAGGAAAACTATGACGATCTGGTGAAACTGTAACAATGGAGAGGGGCTCAGCAGTGTACGGCGACAGATCAGAAAAGGACTTCTTGAAGATGTCTGTTTTAGGAATGATAGCCGAAGCAAAAAGGAAGTTACCCTTTATGGATCTTGGCTGTGATTGGTCGGAAGTTCTTAACTACGACAAGATCCACATTTCTTTTTACCAATGCTGGAGTAAACGAACGAATTAGATGGTTAGGGAACAGAAAAATCAGAGATGACAATGTTTTCAATCGGATCGGATCCTCGGAAAACGCCATCTATCGATGGAATTCCCTTTTAAACTGTCAAAATTGCGTGATATTTAGGATGATCTGTCAATAAGACATAAGTAGAGAGGAAATCAATAAGACAAAATATTGCTTTACTCAGCCCATGTGAGCTAATCAATCGACTACGTTACGGTAGCTTTGTTGACAACTCCGATCAAAACGACGACAGACGCTGTGTGTTTACACGGTTACTAGCCTTTTTCTGAATCGCTACTACCGAAATAAATCAGTAAAGACCATCTATTGGAGAGGATTAGTAGAAAAAATGATCGCTTATTTATGCTATTTTCTGGGCAAATTCTTTTTATATCGTTTGAGGTACCTATACATCGGATATTTGTCAGACATAAAATAATTGTTCAGTACCTCTATGTCTTTCTTCGCGGATTAATCTCATTCCTTGTCAATAAAATCGTTACATGAGTTCCAATTCGTTTGAAGTCCATCTTTGTTATCAGTCTAGCTCTCTCTGGCGCTGATGGACAGTAGAAGATTATACTGGTTAAAAAAGGGACATACTACATTAACTGGACACTGAAAAAGGTAACTGATCAAACAATGCGTATGACTTGCCTGCATTCCGTGTTTTAGTTGGGTTGATACGTCAACGCTTGCTTCATAATCCCCATTCATTTACGGCAATTGCATCCCTTGTTTTCTCCATTCTTTATCACGATGTATAACAAAATCATCATACGCTTTCTCCTCCCCCTTTTTTTTTATCTTTTTATCTTTTTTTCTTAGTTTTTATTGTTGGTTGTCTTACATGTTCGCAAGGGCATCTAAAGATTTGCCTTCTACACGGTGGATGATCCATTCCGCATGGGGTTTAGCACCCAAGAGTTCATAGAACTTTCGCGAGGGTTCGTTCCAGTCGAGGACAACCCATTCGTACCGACCACATTCGCGTTCCTTCGCTATGACTGCAAGCTGGATCAAAAGCTTTTTACCAATACCGCAACCGCGATATTCAGGGCGGACAAAGAGATCTTCCAGGTACAGTCCCGGCTTGCCGAGGAAAGTGCTGAAGTTGTGGAAGAAAAGGGCAAAACCAGCTGCCTCTTTCTCAGAATCAGGTGTTTTTTGACAGTACGCAATGACGACTTCGGCATAAGGGCGTGGTCCGAAAAGGTTCTGATGAAGTATAGCTTCGGTCGCCACGACCTGGTGAGAAAGCTTTTCGTATTCTGCTAATTGCTTGATAAACGAAAGAATAAGAGGGACGTCTTCAGGCTTGGCTGGTTCAATGCTGACTGTAACCATTTTTTTAAATGTACTCCAAGAAGAAAGTAAAAGAAAACACGATTTCCCTGGAACTCTTTTCCCCACGCCCATCTCATTATTTAAGCTGATCAAACTCCGCCACTCTCACTGACGTGACTCATTGTGCCGCAGCCAAAGAAAAAAAAAGTTCCGGCAAATATCCATTGTGCGCACCTCTAGAAAAAGGGGACTTTCTGAGTAACAGTAGATTATCATTCTGCATCTCCGTCTCGGTCCTACGTAGTTATATCCGAAACCGAGTACTCGGCTAACATAACCCATTCATTCGAACAGGAAAAGGGAGCGAACAAAAACTAGGATGTGTCGGTTCCTCCATATGTCGGGGTCCTGTCTATGCTTAAGCATGGCCCTCATTGACCTGTGTTTACAACTTCAAAAAATAAACAAAAAAAGAAGGAAAGCGATTTACATTTCGAAATAATGGTTCGCTACTAGCCAAGTAGCCATCCGGAAAAGATGCTCAAGCAATAGAGAAAAAATTACATCCAGATCCATTCCATGCCTTGGGTTTCTTATTATACATGATTATGCACAATTTGATTATATTTTTTGGAATTTTTTTTAGGTTCTTTACTCTGCCCTAAGCTCAAGCTGTGTTGCGATTTCTTCGATTCTGCGCACGTACAAGGTAGCGGAACTAGGAATATTACGTATTGAACGGAACTCTTGATATACTTTTTGTGCGTTTTCCTTGTCTTCACAGTACAGCATGGCATTCATGGCAGCGTAGTATGTACGTATAAGAAGAGGTCGATGAGCAGATTCATGCCGGGTATACGTGTCCGTCAGAGCAGATGGTCGGTAGGGCAGCAGCCAGATGTTTCGTATGCTTCGGTAGTCATCAAATTCTAACGCACCCAACATCATGATATCAAACGTTGCCACGTCTGGAACCACCTTAGGATCAGGTGGAGGAATGTTTGATCCATCTCCAGTCAAGCGTCTGCCAATCATGGTTTCAAATACGCTTCTTGCCACAGGATACCACGCCTTGTCCGCAGTGAGACCCATCAGTAAAGCATTGTAGTGTACAGGAGTGAGTGATACTCCATCCAGCTCTTTCCAAAACTTCCATGCTGCATCCGGTCTTTTCATTCGTGCAAAAGAAGTGAGCAATGTGGTGATGGCTAGGGCATCCGGCTTTTTGCCAGTCTTTACAATATCATCGTATAGTTTCCGTGCCGATTCCGCATGCAAATCACGTAACGAGATATCTTGTTCATACGAAGACCCAGACGGCAATCGCTCTGCCTTCTCTAACCGTGCTCTGCCAGCTAAACCATGTGCTTCCATTAGAACTGTCAATGCTGCCTGATCTAATCGGGAGCCGTCGCCATCCTTTAGACTGTCTAGGAGGGTGATGGCTCGCATCTCATTCTCAGACATAGGCGACTCCAAAAGCATATTTGCTAAAATTGTATACATCGGTACATCTGCAGAGATTCCTCGGTCCACCATCTTCCGGAAGGTCGTATAGGCCTTATCGAACTCACACGCATCGGCATAGCCTTTGATAAGTGGTGAAAACGTAACCACATCCGGCTTAACATTAAATGGCGCGTTCGACATACGTTCTATGACACTAGCCGCCTTGTCCAAATTGCCCAATTGCGCATATCCATACACCAAATGCGCGAAGATGTACGAGTTAGGTCTGATTCCGGTCTTTACCATAGCTTTAAAGGTTCTTTCGGCTGCCGGCATATTCCCAGAATAAACAGCGCTGCGAATGGCAAGCGCATAAGTGATGACATCCGGTTTAAGTTGGTCTGAACTCATCGAGTCAAAAATAGACGAAATTGTATCTTCCCGTATTGCACGCCGAGATTGGGCCTGTGTACCATGGATGGCCATCGCCAAATTATAGGTTCGCTTATTCGCCTCGATTTCCTTCATTGTCATATGGTCAAACAGTTCCGTAAATTGATTGATGTTTGTCTCAGGGTCCGACCTCAAGTCCAGAGCGGACATTCTGGTGTTATAAGATACCACGTCCTCTCGGATACCTCCTGCTAGCATAAGTCTTAGCCGTGGTTCGATTGCAGCGCTGTACTCGGGCCGTTCCAGGTAACAGTGAAGAAGCATGTTATAGATCGTCATACTGTTCGGTATCTGCTTCCGCTGCATCGTATCATAATACTTAAGTGCTTCATCGACATCGCCTCGCTTAAGATAGTAATTAATAAAGCTACCATAAGTCACTGCCCCAGGAGTAATGTTCATACGGAGCATGGTATCGTATGTACGGAACGCTTCGTTTACATCTTGTTTTTTCAAGTAATAGTTGATCAGCGTGTTGAACGTGTAGCTGTCCGGTGCGACCTTTCTCACTTTGGCAGCACTGGGTTCCTCTGGCGCTGCACAACTACAGCTGCACCCGCATTTTCCTTGTTTCTCTATGGCTAATATATCGATCGTCTTCTTCATCTCCTCTTCATCATCGGCTGCTGAATATGACCTTAACAATGCGTTGATGGTGAAAGTGTTAGGCTTATGTTTCAGTCGAACTAGCACTTGGTAAATGTCTTTGATCGAATCCAGCGCTCGGCGCATGTCTTCGCGTGCCTGCAACCGTGCATGCCTGACGACCTGGTCAGCTATGCCATCTAACACGTTGTTGAACGTTCGTAAATTCGGTACAATGTTTGCTTCTATCATTCTGTTCATCCATTCGTTCGCAACGCGATTGTCGCTCTCTGTGTGGCAATCTTTGAGAAAACCATTCAAAAAGATATTATAGGTCATACGATCTGGAGACAGTTTGGCTGTGCTGACCATCTTTTGGTAAAGTCTTTCTGCGCCGGTCAGATCAGACGCCTTTACTCTAGCTGCCAGCATTAGGTTGTAAGTGGGCAGGTCTGGCTCCAGCCCGTTTTTCTCTATATCATAAAATAATGTCTCTATCTTTGAGAGATATCGTCGACGGTGGAGTGCATCAACATGTTTGAATTTACGAATGTAGGCAGCCATCAGTTTGTTGTAGGTTAACGTTGTCAGTGGTTCTGAACAATAACGAGATCGGTTCCGGAACAGAACTTCAGCACGATCCACTCGATCTATTTTTCCAAGCAAGTCAATGATAACGGCGAAATCGCGCGCGTTCCACATATATTTCGTTTTCTGGGTGTGACTGAGCAGCGTTTCCAGCCGTTGCTCATAACGTTTCCGAAGATCGTCATTCCTTTGCAATTCTTGTGAATGGCGCACGCTAACTCCGTATCGTAGTGTTGCAAATAAATTCTGCACAATTGCAGGGGGTATCGGGTTTTCGGTGGGATGATGCGTGGCGGATTCAAATGCTTTCCATGCCTTGTCCGTTTTGCCCGCCGTCAAGTATGTATGAATAGACAAAACGAGAGGTGTACGTAGGTGTTTGTCGATTTGCGAGCTGACGTGCACAGGAATGTTCTTTTGCAACTTTTTCTTCTCCACGTCCATCCATGCTTTTTCAACCCGTTCGGGTGGCGTTCTTGCCTCTTCCAAGTTCTCGAGAAAATTACGTACTTCCACGTCTAATAAGGCAAAAGTAAATAAATAGATTAGTAAGGTAATATTGTATGTCTTTCACAGAGGAAGTATACGTTACTTCTTCGCGAGCTGACCGAGATCATACGTTTTCGCAGGGGTGACCTTGCGCGAAGGACCTCTTCTTGCCCATATACACTGCACACGAACTCTCGCCACTGCTGAAATAGCCGGTTATTAACATGTTGTCGCACGCCAGACTGCAGGTGTCGGCACCGCAAATGGACCATGTGTACGCTTTAGCCGCAATGGTTGAAGGGTTAAAGTCCTGTCACGAAATGGATAGGGTTTTCTTTTTTTTTTTCGGGTAAAAAAGTTCGTACTTGACGTCATCTATTTACACACACTTGGTGCACACCTTTTGACTTTCTGCTTTGTACACCATGTATTGGAGTGTGTTCTATCTGGCTACCCGATGTACTACAGAATCACATATATTAATGCTCATTTTCTGAAAAAAAAAAGCATAGATACGCTGTATTCATTCTATGTCGGAACCATCAGAGCGTACAAGCAGGAAAGATTTCTGCTGTAGTCGGGAATTGTAATAAGCGAGACTTGACTCGTCAGCCCACTTTTTTCCAATTTGCGTAACATTCCCCAGGGTGACATGTCTAGGTTTTCTCGTATTTACGTATCGCAATGGGAAATAAAGCCAAATAAATTGCACTAACTGAATTATAAGCATTGCTATGAATCGTTGTGCTCTTCTGCGTCTATTTACAAGGAGACTTAAGGTGATAAATCCCGAAACGCAGTCTCAAAATGCGCAGAAGAAAGTAGAAGATGCATGGAAATAGGCCGCTGCAGAGGGAACAGGAAAGAAGAAAGAGGAGAGTGAATTGGTTATACTAACCAAAATGTAAATTCCAGAAAATCTTTGCAGAGAAAAAGTAGTAGCAGGATCATGACTCGATTTTTACAGCCATGGCCAAGTTTGTGTCATTCAGGGCATTGTTTCCAAAGCACTCAAATGGCGGACCAAACTGATCGTATCTGTGGCGGCATATGACGCTTTGCTTGCGGTTCACATAGATAAGCTTCTTTCCGACCATTTTACTTAGTGAAACCCACAGTAAGACGCGAATGTACCAGAGCATAACAAAGGATGATCAAGACATAGCCAGAAAAGCTAACGTACCGGATAATTTAGTTGGTGAAATCATTGTTTAAACAAGAGGTTCCTGTTCATGAGATTGAATGCGATCCTTCTAATCGTAGAGATGATTCTGACGTCCATTCTCTTTGTGCCTCTGTCATAGGGCAGATAGATGGCTCGGGATACGGACACACAAGCAGCTCTCTCTATTGCGATAATTGGGACGTCGCTCCCATTGCTACGACATTAAAACTTTTTCAGTTGTTTCCGATGAGAGCAAGGTAAGATTTCACCTTTTCCAGCGATCCCAAGAAAATATTAGCAAAGCCTAAGCGAATAGAAAGCTACGATTGAGCTGTTAGAAACAGATAAACGCCCTATCTCCACCGTTCTTTTAGTGTTAGATAGGACAATTAGATAGTGAAAGAAATGTATTATGACATAAATTGGGGGTGCGTTTACCACTTCCAATAGCTTTACTAACAAGTTGTAAATATTTACAACAGTTACTGTGTGCTAAAGTCTTACATTCAGTAGCACTAAGGGGAGAATGGGGGAGACTAATTACAATTCGGCAGGGCTTGAAATAAGATCCCGTGCTGACAATACTGAATTAAGCACTCATCGTAGATCTTGCTTTGAATATATAATCGAGCAAGTCTGCACTGGCGGTGTCAGTAGCACCTTCTGAAATCCGAAGACCCCGACTGAGTTTGTTGTCATCTAATGATAACAGGCTATCAGTTTGAAAAACGAATCTGAGTGAATGTAAAATACCTGAATTGCATGTCCCTGTCCTTTCCACTATCCTCATACAGTGAGGCACATCATTATTTTTCTCCATAGATGGATCATCTATTTCCATTTTGCATAAGCTATATTAATCATGAGTCAAGGGTGCAAACTTTACCTTGCGCAGAGTAGAGAATCAATCCTTGAATGGATGATGCTGCCATGAATATATTTCCTGAAGGCAAACGGGGTGGTCTTCTTTTCTTGAGGGAATACATCCCGGTTAAATGAGTGTTAAAGTGATGGGAAAAGAAGGGACGGTATTTATGCAAACCACGATTGATAAAGACTGCTTTGATTGCTGTATCTGAAACCAAAAAAAACAACTCATTGTCCTGATGTCCCCCCATTTTTGAACAGACAACGATATCTAAAAGAAATGTTGCTATTATGTGAAAAATAATATTGTGACACACGCAATGTGGTCTATTTCGGCCTTTAAGATTGTTCTGCTTTTTATAACAGACCAGTGTTGACCCGCTCGCTTCGCAGCGCGTCACCCCTCCCCCCTCCCAACCCGCTCCCATACCACTGATTTAGGCGTTGAAGAAGACATAGTTAATATTACATAAAGATATAAGCGCATAAAGACATAGGATTGTAGAGGATATAAAAATGTAGAAGAGACATAGAAAACATAGGAAACAAAAAGACATAGGTACATAGGAGAAAGCATATAATAGGTGGAGGTTTTCTTAATCGCCATAAATTTCCCTATAAACCACATTGCGAGTGCTTGCAATGGACTGATTTCTAAAAGTTTCCTGTTTTGGGTTTTACGATTTTGTTGGTTCAACCCTTTGTAGCTTTACTAATATATTCTCGTTTACTCCCCAATTTCCCATGTTCTCGCGGGATGACAATGAAAGAGGCAGTAGTTAGATCAAAAGTTGATACTCATATTAGTCTTTATCCCTGCGTTTTCTTTTGGTTCCCACAGTTTCCAATCTAATATCAATAGAGAGAGAGAGAGAGAAAGGAAGAGTACAACGTAGCATGGAAACTTATCCTTTTTTTCTTCATGGCTCTTCTCCCTGCATAGCGTGTAATACAAAAAGCGTTGTCTTTTTCTTTTTGTTTTAATAGAAGACATTAGTGTGAGAGAGTGCACAATATCTTCGTATCATGTGTGTTTCAAATGTGGCTTTCTGGTCCATCCAATTTCGGGTTTGCGTAACCGCTCTGTCCTCTTAGCTGTTTCCAAGCATCATTATGCCATGCATGAACGGGATCGCGGATAGTGTTGATCTTCTGTTTTCGATCTGAATTCAAACAGAAAAAAAAAGGGAAAGAGGGCATATAGATAAAAGAAAGTGACACAGTGAGCGCCTATCCTTTCTTTTTTCTTTTCTGTCCACTCAGTCTCTTCACGTACTTTTTCTTGTTTTCTTTTTTTTTTTGTCTCATGAGCCAAATGGGAGAGAAAACAGGCTTCTCTAAAGTAAAGATATGCAATTTTTTTCTCCAAAAAGGAAGATATGCATGTGTCTAATCGCCATATTTCTTCCTCACAATAACAGTGTTTGAAACTAAAATTTTAGCGCATCTCTATTCGACTGTCAAACCCTGTTCATAAAATTTGCGGGTAATGACGAGCCGCTCGCTTGCTTTCTTTCTTTCTTTCTGTAAACAGTGTCAAGTTGGTTACACAACGGGCGTTGAAAAGTTCCTTTTTCCTGTTCTATTCAGTAAAAAGCAAGTCACCGTGGGCCATGCTATGCGCTGCAGGGCTTTCTTTGTAGTAAAAGCCTAACAAAAACGAAAAAAAAAAAAAAAAAGAAAGCAGTTTTACATCTCGGTGCAGGTCCGGACTCGGATGACTCGTCCATTTTCCATTTTTGTATAGATTGTCTTTTGGACGCCCTACTTGGAAAAAAAGTGCGCGTTTGTAAAACGCCATTTTCTGCTTTAACATGTATAACACATACACGCACAGGGTGTGTAGTAAGATAGGTGCGTAGGGGAATGGGCTTATGGCCTGCAATGGAAGTCGCCTCGTTGACTAGCCTAAGAATATACTGGACGATGGCCCTGGTTTTATTCCAGATGGAGATGTATCTATTTATCCTTAGAAGGTCACTCTCCTTCTGCTTTTACTGTCTGTTGTCTGATCTTGATGCAACGTAAAACCAGAACTTGCGCTAAAAGATGAACTCTTTCCCACTTTTCTACTATGATCCCATCGTGTTGCGTTCCCCAAATTGCGAAATGTTTTGTTTATCCTAAGTTTGAGAAACAATATTAGCCGCGCGCATAAAAGAAAAATAAGAAAAGAACCAGAAAGGAAAAATTAGCTTTTGTCAGAAGCAAAAGATGACTAAGGAAGTAAGCTTGCTTTTGAAACATGCAAGATCGAAGCCAGAACAGAGCAGGATATGCACTCTATCTGTCTGTCTGATGGATGAGTTTTTGTTCAAGAGGAATTACAATGTCGATGCTAATTCAGCCTTTATCTTTGCAAAAACAACAAAAGCCAGTTCAAAACGCGGTTTTCCTTATCCGGCAGCAGACCGTAGAAGGGTAATGAATATGCCTTCGGATGAACCCATCCTTGGTCCAAAGCATTCATCTGCTGACATCAAAGAACAGGAAGTGGGTTTGACAGGATTGTACTTTTTCTGTGTTGGGGAACAACTACATTGACCGATACCCATGACCTTGGTTGATAAAATAGTTAGACTAAAACTTTACTTTTTTCAAAGTCCCAATGCAAAACAGTTTGCCTACAAAGGGCTGAATTCATCATCAAGTTTTTTTACTTTTTTTGTTTCTCCGTTTTGGACGATATATTTTAATACAGTAATATAGGGAAGGAAGGGGGAGAAAAGAAAGAAAAATAGAAAGGGAAAGCAAAAGATAACCATCGAGTCAAAGGGTAGCCCGTGTAACCATAGAGAGGCATAGCATTATGCATTACCGTTATCCTCCGCAATGTTCAAGTTTCCAAACTGTTGTTGGAACTGAAATGATCCAACTTGTTCATGATGGCGATGATTGTTTGAATCCACCAATCGGATAGGTTGTTGTAAGGAATTTTGTCGATTTTGTTGTTGTTGCTGTTGTTGTAGGTATCCGTTGGGATCTTCCTTCACCGATGCTTTCTTCCCTGCGAAATCATGATCATAAGCGCAGGCTCCAGTATTGTTCATTTGCTTGTGGTCTGGAATCAGTTCGCCTCTTTTAGCTGCATCCACCATTTGCTCCAATTCCCTTATCCTTTCTTGGTATCTTGCCACCTCGTCCCGAAGTTCCTTTATATGGTCGACTGAGAGTTTCAAAATAGTTCCTTTGTTGATGGCTCTTGTATTTGAGCCACCTTGACCTCCGGAAACGGACATGACATTGGAGCTAGTGGGTGCCGTTTCGAGCAGATGTTCAGGTAATAAAGTACACAATTCTAATACAATGGAGTGAATGAATAGCCCTCTCTCTCTCTTTCTCTCTCTTTCTTTCTTTTTTTTTCAATTTCTTTGAACCATCGCCATCCTTTGTTTTCTCTTTTTTTTTCTTTTTATCGTACCATGGATTCGTTCATTTATGTTGTCTCTCCTTCTTCTTTCAACGGCATTATGTGATTCGCGGCGTCGGCGTCGTCTTTCAAACATCTCTTGCAAACTTTATATTTTTTTTGTTGCTCAGCCAGGGCTCAGTCAAAAAAATAATAAAATGACGAACTTACTTTCTTTGTTGTGATTCGTCATCTTCTGTAGTGGCAAATCCATCGAGGTGTCCAGTAGAAGTGGAGGGTGATACAATAAGATCTCTAGTGGCGAAGATAGGGGATTGACCAAAAGACGAGCTTGCGGAATCCAGACTGGTTCCGAACCAGTTCTGAGCACCGGCATCCGCAAATGACATGGGACGACCAGTGCCCGGATTAGGAGGGCTCATGGCGATAGAGGCAGCACCGAAACTGTTTTGACGTCGATGCATTTGATAAGAAGGGTTAAAGACTGGGTTGTTTCGTGCAACAGGCACAGCTCCGACGGTGCTGTGAGATGCGTCCACAGGAGCCATGTTAGAGAAGTGATCGGTTGAATCCACGTTGAATTCTTGATGTGTAGGTGAGTACATATTGGAATGACCACAGCAAATAAGAAGACAAAGCGAGAGCAAGAAAGAGAAAGGAAAAAAGAGATAGAAAAAGAGAAGACAGAATATAAAGACAGAGAGAGAAAGAGAGAGAGAAAGAAAAAAAAGGGAGAAGTTGGGAAGTGCGGGGAAGTAAAAATCGCAAAAGAGAGAAGAGAGAAAGAGAGAGAAGTGAAACTGAAGTCCTTAACTTTTTTTTCCGCATCCATTTTTCCAACATTTTCACTCTTCTTTTTTTCTTCAAGAGTTTCAATATTATATAATCATATTCTTTTCCTATATAACGCACACTCCAAGTTTCTTTCTATGGATTGTAACTTCTTGTTATTGATGATTCTTCTTTCATGGGAATGGCATCAATTGTTCCTTGATGAATAACAAACATATTCTTTTCTTGTCCTCCCTCCCCTCTCTCTCCCCCCCCCCCCCCCCCCCCCCCTCT